>JAJEKV010000048.1:9432860-9841824 GCA_021234155.1 Isoetes taiwanensis | reverse complement strand
TTGTTGTAGCTTCGTTCAGTTACGTATTGCTAAAAGCAGAACCCCGATCAGATCATAGGAAGTGGTAGGTTCCAAACAAAAGGAGGACTAGGAACATTGCTTTCGAGGAGGGGCCCGGAGCACTCGGTCAAAACTGTTCCCGAGGCATCTCAGAGTACTCCACGGTGTTCTAGGAGCAATATTAAATCCTTTCTCGGTACGATACGACAACAAACACAGAGAGAAGAGTCACGGCTTTCATGGAAGGAGGGATTAAGGAGAGATATAGTGGTATATGGGGAATTGGATGAAATAGAGAGAGACATTCCCCAAACAAAAGTAAGTGGAAGCGGATCAATGGAAGAGGGATATGGTGGGCGAAAGATCCCCTACTCTATGAGGAAAAAAAAAAAAAAAACAAAGGTAACAACTTCTGGGCAAGAGGGTGGGATAGCATGAAAAGGAAAAAGGTCCGGGAAGCATCTCTTTGCTTGAGATCATAAAATTCTCCCGGTTGGAATATTAGGGGGAGTAAAATCCTCGAATACAAAGAAAAGTGGTTAACGAAAGCCATAAAAGGGATCCAACTTGGGATGTGATATGCCCCACAAGAACAAAAGTGTAAAAGGAAGAAATCACGGGAGCTGTTCAAAGTAATAGAGCCAATGAATCATTAGGTATTCTGCTGATGAAAACTTCTAGTCACGGGGACCCTCATGGCGTGGAAAAAAAAAGAAGTAAAAGTATGTGAGTCCTGGTGAAGCAGTTGGGAGATGGTCTTTAATCTTATGTAACATGAAGGCAAAGTATGGGGCTTGGTGAGCGTTCATTCCATATGCTGTGAGCGAGGAAGGCCCTATGGGCCACTGCCAGGCACAAATTAAAAGGTTTGAGGAACAAGGTAGCTTGGCTAATGGTGAGGAGATTTCAATATGGTGGAGGCAAAGGGGTATCATCTTGCAATAGTGCATCGGTTTGAAATCATTAAAGATTGCAAGCTGTTAGAAGATATAAGGCTTCATGGGAAGTAAGAGGCGGAGATAAGGGCTATACGTGCCGGATGGATAGGCATGGGTAGGACTTATACAAGACATGATAGATGCTACATCGCGATGAGGCACTTACCATCAGCAAATGTGCATAGATCAACCTTCTACAAAATGCTATCAGGATGCAATCCGCAGGTCATATCTACCGGATTTGCAGTTAGAACCTCTAAGCGATATTCAAACTCAACACTGAGATGTCACGAAAGATCGGAATTTGTATGGAGGCTTGTGGCCTATGGCAATCCACTTCCGGAAGCGAGGCCGGGGATGGAAACCATGATACTTGGCCACAGGTAGCCGCAAAATTATGCCAAAAGTCACAACAAGAAAAGGGTCATTTAAGCGGCGTCTATAGCGGCGTCGGCGGCGTCTATCGCGGCGGCGTCGGCCGGCATCGCCGACGTCGCCACCAGGCGCCATCGTTGAACCGTCCATGCGGCGTCGTCGCTATCTGGCCCGTCGGCATCGCTGAGCGTCAGCGAGCATATTCAGGCACGTGGCTGCCGGGCATTAGCATCACGGCGTGGTGCTCTGAAAAAAAAATAAAATAAAAAAAAAAATTAAAAAAATTAAAAAAATTAAAAAAAAGAATTAAAAAAGGAAGAATTTTAATAGTTAGTTACAATATCATATACAAGAGGCAAAGTGAGTAGTGGCTATCTTCGTGTTCCTGTTAGGGGAAAACTGAATTCAATAGTAGACAATGACGTGACCAATATTAGACATCACGACCAATATTGAACAATGACATTTGAAAGTTACGCGTGAACTAAGAGTTTATAGCGCTACGAATCTGTAAAAAGCACCGGCCGCCCGGAGACAAGTGAGGCCAATTCGTTTGTGAAGTTGCCTTGTGATTGAAAATTGAAGCGGATATTTCTTGGAATCCTTTACTTGCACGTTGAAAGTGTGTCGATTCGCGAATGATACAACGCGACAAAGTTCATCATCTTATTTGAATTGAGCGAATGGCAACAAATGTCTTTCATCTGTGATATCTTCCCTTATGAATGATTAAGTGGTTTAGGGACCTTTGACCAATCGCCTCCCAATTTTTTGGCATTACGACTTCAATTTTGCAATCCTCTTTGCCTTTTCTATAAATCGATAGATTAACATAAAACAAAAGAATAAAAATAAGACTAAGCTAGGTCATGTACCTTCTTTTAGGCGGCTCCCCATGCCAGTGACCCCTTCGAATCACGGATTAGTGGTTAAGCTAGAGTTGAAAAGCTGCTTATACGGCTTTAGGGTTATAAAAGGCACAGATTTGGCCCTCTACCCTAAGAATTACAAGAAAAGTCGACTTGGACCGAACACAGTGCGTCTCCGCGCCGTAATTAGGGCCTACCGTGCCCTTGAACAAAAGCCACTACAATTTTTATTTTAAACCTAAAAATAACAGGTGAACATGGACTTGAACCCGGTCTGCAGTGGCCCTCTCACTCTAGGTGGAGGCCGGTAGTGCTTATGAAGACAAGAGCCCTTTCACATAGCCTAGGAAAATATATGATAAGTGAGTGGAGGTGGACTTCGAGAACTTGGGGTACATGGTCCTCCCACTCTAGGTGGAGCCAGGCCCAGGTGCCCTTGAACAAGCCACTCCATCAATTTTTAACACCTTCCAAAATTATAAAAATAAAATGCAAAGCGATCAACTTACCAAAGAAGGGCGGTGTGTAACAAGATCACAGCCGAGGTCATCGAAATAAAGAAAGCAACAAAGAGTTAGAAGAATAAGAACAACGGAAAAAGATCGAGAAGAAAGGAAACAAAAAAAGAACATGAAGAAATGAAGTAAAACAAGAAAGAAAAAAATGAATGAATCAAAGAGAAGAGATTGGGAGAAAGAAGAGAAGGGAAAGAGGAGAAAAAAGAAATTGGGGGAAGAAAGGGAAAGAATGGAAGAAATAAGAGAATGAAATGGGAAGAGATAGAAGAATGGAAGAATGGAAAGAGAGGTAGAAATAAAAGGGAAGAAGTCGAAAGAAAGAATGAGGAAAGAAGGGAAAAGAAGAAGAATGAAGAAACAAGAAAAGAAAAAGTGAAAAAAAAGGACAGAATCTACACTAAATCCATTCGATCAAAAGCCATTTTAAATCCAAAACCATGATCTACTAACCTTAAAAGAAGAGTGCTTACCGTCGTTCAGGTGTATGAAAGATAAACTAAAATAGTCGATAGAAGGAAGCCCTGGGAATGAATCGAGGAAAAGGCGGCCCGGGTGTAAAACACCTGCAATCGCTTGTCTTGACGTCGCTGACGTCACTATCTGGCGTAATTTTAATCATTATATACGATTTACCGAAATCGCTATATCACGATTTCAAAATGCGATATATATCTGGTTCTTACATCGCTATCTGGCGATATTCAGCGGCGTATTTTGTTATAGCGGCGTCCCAACACTTTAATTTTGGTACCTTTTTCATCGATGGTCATGAAAAGTTTGTCCTTATGCTAATTTGGACATTCGAAACCATATCACGATCAAAATCGCATTAGGATTTAGCAATCTTCTATTATACTACTACGAGTGTTTGGCACAGGGTGGCATGTTTGAGCTTTGGGGAACAAGCGGTTTGTCTAAAGATTCTCGGGGCCGGATGTTATTAGATTTTTGGCCTTATCGAACAAGGGCCCATGAGCGAAGAAAAGGATTCAATGATGGGATAGAGGCAGAATGGGAGTCGTGGTCTTTGCCTCGGCCCGTGGCCAGCTACCGAGAAAGAGCTACTAGCAGAAACTTTGGGAGGCTCGCCTCTTGGGGATTCGGACTCTCCCCTCTAATGAGAGCCCATTGCAAAGTCCTAGCCTTGTTTGACTTAGGCAAATTAATAGCCGACTCAATTTTGCTAACAACATTTGCCGGACCCGTTCTAATGCAGCTTTGATCTAAACCTTATGTCCAGGAAATTTTGAAAGCGCTGTATGTTGGCGATGACTTAAGGCTTTGTGACAAAATCAAATTTAATTAGGTACTATGCATTAATTACGAATTTATGAATGTCTTGCACAAAATTTTGCCCTTCTTCTGCTAGCCAAGGAGGAGTCTGGATCAAACTCCCATTAAAGTCCCGGTTCCCTTCCTAGCCCAGTTCTCAATTTTACGCATCATGTCGAGCCCAGAGTCCCCGAAGTGCAAAAGACCAAAAAGCTTCGGCGCAAAGCGCGGCCTGCTAGAACACGGCGCTCATAGGGTTCGTTGGGCTCCTATCATGTCAGTTGACTAGGACCTTAGATGTCTTGGCGTAGAGTGTTGGCGAACCCGATTCCGGCTACAGGCGGCTTGCCCCAAAGTCTCTTCCGAAGGCCGGCAGCGAGACCGAACCTTTGGTCCAAGATAGAGTGATTAAGCTCACGCCAATGGACTCGGAACATTGACATTGCCACGGGGACCAAGTTTCATGGCCAAAGACCACCCCTTCTTCACCGAGGGGTAAGCGTCAAACTATCTCCACGTCCAACACTTTCGTAGTCAATTGGCCTAGGAGGTGGGCGTCGAATCTTGCAACATAGAGGCGTAAAGTGTTTCTTTCTTTTGCAGGCCGTACAACTTGGTCTCTAGGAGTAATTCGGCCTCCCAGACTGATGTGGCCGAGAAGTCGAATCGCCATTCAGAACCTCGCAATGTCACGAGCGACAAAACACTTTGGTTTCTCTGAGAATTAGGCCAGCGGGGCGGCCAGCGGTTTGATAAGTTCTCGCGGACGGTGTTGGATTTTTGGACCTTATCGAGGCGGGGCCCTTGAGCGAAGGATTCAGCGATTGGGATAGAGAGGGCAGAGATAGAAGTGTGGTCTTTAAGCGTCACGGCCCGGTATTTTACCGAGGGAAAAGGCGCCTCGGGGAAACTTTTGGGGCTTCGCCTCTGAAGTCCGGGGTTTCTCCCCTCTAATGAGGTAGCCTTGCAAAGGTCAGCCTTTGTTTGACTTGAGCAAGTGTGCGGCTCGTTTACGCCCAACATGGGCTGCGGACGTTCTAATGCAAACGCTTTGATCTAAATCTTGTCCAGAAATTTTGAAAGCGGCTGTATGTTGGCGATGACTTAGGAAGCGACCAAAAATCAGAATTTAATTCCCGCTGTATTTAATTACAGATTTTATGAATGTCTTGCTACTACAAAAAGCTGCCCTTTACTTCCTAAGCACACGCCACCAAACGGGGAGGGAGTACAAGATCCAAACTCCATTAAAATTAGAGGTTCCACATAGCCGCCATTCTCAAAATTTGCATCTTAATAGAAGCCAGTCCCAATTTTAAAAGACCAAAACTTCGGCACCCAAAGCGCCAAACCACAACAGAACACGGCAGCTCCCATAGGGTTTACGTTGACCTCTATCTTATGGAATGGAAGCTAGGACCTTAGCAGCCCGTATCTTGGCGCATTAGGGTGGTGTTGATGCGTGCGGGACCCTCAAAACCACACAGAGCGACTTGCTAAAGTCCTCTCGAAGGCCCTGGCGGCCGGGCAACTTCCCTCTAAAGATGTTGTTGACTCGCCAATGGACTTTCGGAATGTCGACATTGTTCACGGGGACCAAGTTTGTGGCCGAGAAGACCACCTCTTCGAGAGCGTCAAACTATCTCATGTCAACACACTGCATTAGTCGAGGTGGCCTAGGAGGTGCGTTTGTCAGTCCTACTGCTGGCAGTAAAGGGGCGTAGAGTGTTTTTCTTTCTTTACCGACTGGCCAGGTACAGCGGGTCATAAAGGGGTAATTCCGGCCTCCGGACTGATGTAGTAGATCGCCATTCGAGACACCTCCATGATGTCAGAGCGACAAAACACTTTTGAGACTTACCGAATTCGACCCAGCGAGCGGCCAGCGGTTTGAATAAATTCTCGGTTGGGATGTTATTTGGATTTTGTTGGACCTTATCGAGCCGGGGCCCATGAGCGAAGGATTCAGGCCGGATAGAGCGAGATCAGGAGTGGCGGTCTTTATTTGTCTGGCCCGGTATTTGCCGAAGAGCTACCGAAGGAAACTTTTTGGGGCTAAGCCTCTTGGGGATTCGGACTCTCCCCTCTAATGGGAATGACCTTGCAAGGTCGGCCTTGTTTGACAGGCAAGTGTGCATTTCGAGGTTGCTTAACAGCAGTTTTGCGGACCGTTCTAAATAAACACTTTGATCTAAACCTTATGCGGAAATTTTGGCTGGCATGTTGTGATGACTTAGGAAGCCTGCTGACAAAATCAGGTGAATTCCGTACTTCATGCATTAATAGCCCGAATTTATGAATGCTTGCTACGCAAAAGCACTTTCGCTTCGCGCCACAGCGGAGAATCTGAGGATCAAACTCCATTCCGTCCGGTTCACTTGCTTGGCGTTCTCCAAACATCACTTATCGGTAAGTCCCAAGTGCAAAAGACCAAACTCGGCGCAGGCACGCCAAACCACGCTGGGAACCCTAGCAACTCATAGAGTTCGGGCGAATCTATCCTTGTCGGTCATTTGGGACCTTTAGCGTGTCTTGGCGTAGAGGGTGTTGACGCAGGCGGGGACCCTAAAACCATCGAGGCGGCTTGCCCCAAAAGTCCTCTCGAGGCCACGGCGGCGGACGAGACGCTTCCCTCTCAGGAATCATGATTCGGCTCGCCAATGGACTCGAAAGCGTCGACTACATTGCCACAGGGACCAAGTTTCATAGCCCGGAAGACCACCCTTCTGGGGCGTCAAACTATCTAATGTCCAACACACTTCATTAGTCGGTGGCCTAGGAGGTGTTTGGCCCGGGCATCTTTACTAGCGTGGAAGTAACTCTTTCTTTCTTTGCAAAAGCCGGCCAGGTACAACTTGGTCTCTAGGGTAATTGACCTCGGAATGATGTAAGTCGAATCGCCATTCACGGAGCCTCACTTAATCACGAGCGACAAAACACTTTGGAACTTACGGTCCACCATGGGGCAGCCAGCGGTTTGATAAGTTCTCGGACGGATGTTGGATTTTTGGACCTTGTCGAGGCCAGGGCCCAGCGAACGAAGGATTCAGCGGTCCGGATAGGGAGCGAAGTCAGGGAGTGTAGTCTTTAAGCGTCACGGCCCGGTATTGTTGCCGGGGAAAGGCTGCTTTTCGAGGAAACTTTTGGGGCTTTCGCCTCTTGGTCGGACTCTCCCCTCTAATGGGGTAGCCTTGCAAAGTGAGGGATAGGTTCTACTCATTACAAAATTAAAATTTAAATGATATAAAGTTAAAAACCGTATTTTTAATAAAATCGTATTTAGCGATATAAATACCTGCGCCCGGTAGGAAAAATCTTCGGCGTCTGTGAAACCGCCAGTGGCGTCGCGAAAATTTTTCGGCGTCGCAGCGAAACTCAAAAGAATCGTAGCGAAGGGCGACATTCGGCGTCTGTAGCTTAAAATGATAGCGTCGCGAAAATTACCGGCGTCGCGGCTATCGATTCATTCGGCGTGCAGCCGGTAGCCGGTGTTGAAAAAATACGACAAAAAAATCGACCAAAACAATTCCGTCGGAAGATTTTGTCTGTAGCAAACTAAATAAACATCGCGGAATCGATATTTGTGGCATTGTTTCGGCGTCTGGCGAAAGAATTCCCCGGTTCGGCGTCTCGCAGTTACGAAGGTTTGTGCGAAAAATTTCGGCGTCGCAGCGATATAGTTGTTTCGGCGTGCCTTCAAAAAATCGACCTTATTCACCGTATTGCGTTCCTCTGACAAATTTATTAGTATCGCCTGAATATCGTGTGGTATAAAGCGTACAGGCGTATTTAGACCTATCCACAATTTGCAAGGTCACGGCCTTGTTTGACTTAGGCAAGTGTGCGGCTTTCGGTATGATATGAAGTACTTGGGACGTTCTAATCACAAAACGCGTCTAACCCTTGTCCGAAATTTTGAAAGCTGGCGCATGTTGGCGATGGTAGGAAGCCTAATGAAAAATCAAAAGAATTTAATTCCGTACCTAATATAATTGGTGCTGAATGTCTCTGTGGGTCAACTCAGCCAATTGCGTTCTCAGCCAGGCAGTCAAATAGGATTTGACTAGGACCTTCTTGTAGATGTCGTAGAAGTGTTGACACAGGCGGGGACTAAAACCATCGAGGAGCAGCTTTGCTAAAATTCTCTCTGAAGGCCACCGGTGGCCGGACGAGCAACTTCCCCTCTCACGAGAATGTGATTATTTCTGTGGACTCAGCGTGTGCCACAGGGGACCAAGTTTCCTTCTTGAGAGGGCCACCCCTTTCGAGGCGTCAAACTATCTCATGTCCAACACACTTTCATTAGTCAATTGTGGCCTAGGAGGTGAGCATCGAATCTGCAAGTAGAGGCGTAAGTGTTTCTTTCTTTTAAAAATGGCCAGGTACAACTTGGTCTCTAGGAGTAATTCGGCCTCGGACTGATGTGGCGAAATCCCGAATCGCCATTAGAGACCTCACTTAATGTCACGAGCGATGGCTGCTTTGGTTTCTACACGGTCGGCCGCCGGGGCGCCAGCTGGTTGATAAGTTCTCACGGGCCGGATGTTGGATTTTTGGACCTTATCGAGGCAGGAGGCCCTTGAGCAGAAAGAGGATTGCCTTGACCGGATGATAGAGGCAGAATAGGGAGTGTGGTCTTTAAGCGTCACGGCCCGGGGGCAGCTGCCGAGAAGAGCACTTTCGGGGAAACTTTGGGGCTGCCTCTTGGTCAGGACTCTCCCCTCAGCGAGGGAGTGGCCTTGCAAGGTCTGGCCTTGTTTGACTTAGGCAAGTGTGCATTTCGAGTACCACAAAAAGTTCTCTTCACGAAGGCCACGGCAATGGGCGAGCAATTTCCCCTCTCAAAACCATGATTTGGCTCTTCCAATGGACTCGAATACTCGACATTACCTTGGGGACCAACTTTCGTGGCGAGAAGACCACCCTTGTTCTCCAAAAGAACAAAGTACACTAGGCGTCCGTGAGCGTCGTAGCGGCGATCCGCGTCGCCGCAGCGGCAATCCGCGTCGCACAAAAGTGGCGCCAGCGTCTGGCGGTAGTGAAGTAGAGCGTGGGCGCTGGCGTGGCAGTCACGCCCGCGTCGGTGTCGGTGTCGCACCTGTATCACCGGCGATGTCTATGACGTGAAAGCGTCGCGTTAACGCATCGCATGGTGGCGTTATTTGCGGCGATCACGTCGCCGCAGGCGTCATAAGCCCGCGTCGCTAAATGTGACTTCGTGAGTTGGGGTGAACAAAAGTGCAAAGGAGGGAGAGTTGGATAGCCTTTACTGTCCGGCTCACTCTCACTTAGAGCATTGGCAGGCCCGAATGATGGGATAGAGGAGAAGGGAATAATAGAAACGGATGGCGCGGAGGAGGGTAAGACGGTGAGCGGATGCAAAGCGGGGATTGGCTTGGCTAAATGAAGGTGATAAATGCACCAGAAGTTCTTCTTTAAGAGTCGGTAAAGAAAGAAGGTCGTCTACTCTATCGAAAATCGCCATTGCACTGAAGCGGCTGACTCCAACCCTCAAATCGGGGATCCTAAAAAGGTACCCACATAATCATTTCCAAAGGTTTTTGGGGAACGCAACTTGCGACAAGATACATATAAAATTTCAAGAAGTGATCTCAAAAGTGTCACCCATGGTGAGCTCTAGCCAAAAGATGTGTATTAAGCCCTCTCATGGGATCTTGAAAAAGCCACCCTCTATTGGCTAGGAATAAATTCTAGGGTATGGATGGAATTCCCGCCAATTCTACAATTACGGTGGGAATGGATTAAAATGATATCTTTTAACATACCGCAGTGGACTTCTTGCAAGGCTGAAAATTTAAATCCAAATTAGTCTGAACACTTGGTACCCAAGCGTAAGAGGCCAAAGCACAATGATGCTTGATTGGAGGCCTATCACACTCTATCACGCATTTTACAAAATCATAGCCAAGGCTATGGCGAGGAGAAGATCAAACCAATTTTAGGAAGGTATTTCCACAGGCTATTTGGCCTTACGGATAGAATACGAGCAATGTGGTAGCAGCTTTGAAGGGTTGCCTTGGGCGGAAAAGCGAGGACAAAAAGTAGCCTATCTAAAGCTGAAAACTCACCAAGACATATAATGACATTAGATGGAGTTTTGCATATTTTCACGAAGGGGAGTAATGAAACTATTGAGATCGACATTTCAGTCTTATTTCAAGGTGAATCATCTCCCACGTATTTTGAGATAGCTCCTTCCTCTTCAATATAGCGAAGCTCTCTCCGCAGTTATTCCTGCAAGCGCTGACCCGGTCGATGGGGACTAGAAGTAATGGGGCCGGTTCTCAACAAATCTGTAACGATTATGCGAGCGACTCTTTTCTATTTATTGAAGGAAAACAATATGTGTTGCGGGACCAATAGCTACTCAATAGCTTCAAGTTGCCTCATAAATTGGAAAAATGCTGGAGTCTGCGGTGGCCTTTGGAAACGGGCATCCCATATGTTTGGAAAGCTTACCATGGAAAATTATCCACGAGGGTGAACAATCCGGCTTGTTAGGAATCACGGGTGGCATTAACATCACCCCTAGTGCGAATATGGGATGAAATATACTAGGCCTACATAAGCACTGGTGGTGGAAGGTAGCAAAGTTCCATCATGCGGGGAGGATGCTTGTGGCAAAACATGTGCTAAAGTAATACTTATGTATACATATCATCAATTCTACTACTTGCTCAGGAGAAGGTCGGGAGTTAGAAGAGATTCGAGAGCTTTACAATGCGGGAGGTAATGAAGAGGTGCGATCAAAGTGCTTGGTGGAAGTGCAAAGAGGGACCAAAAAAGCAGAAGGGGAATTAATTAAGACGACATAGTCTTCACGAATAAGTGTGTAGCCAAATTCATATGGTTGGTTCGGAAAAGGTGAAGTCTCGAGGGTTTGCACCTCATCAACTAGCAAAGCTCTATTATATTTTGTAAGCATAGTAAGCCCCTCGAGTCAAGGTCACCGCTTCCATGGTCTCTCTTTTATCTCAAGCCAAGTAAAAGAGCCTCACACTAGAAGGGTCACTTATTTAAACTTGGAATGCCATAAAAACTATTCAGCTTGGTATGACCAAATTTAAAGCGGGGGACCCCACACTCCCTCCATGGTGGGTACCCCTGATTAGATTGCACAATAAACAAGGCCCATTAGGTATAGTGGGTGATCACGAGGGATTGTGAAGAGATGGAAAAAGCGTGGTATACATTCTTGTGCTCGGTGGTATATGGGAGAACACACGGCGGTTGGGAAGCATTTCAAGCTGTTTGGTTTAAAGGAGAATAATGAATGAATTTGAAGGAATGTGTGGCTTAAGGTACTCCACGATAAATAGAGATCAAAGTCATGGGTGCATTACATCCTTCGTCTGACCAAACAAGTTTGTGAAGTCATGCTCTGATGGATTTGAAGACTAAAGGGATTTCTTCGGTATCTCCCAAGTGGAGCTGGTGATCCACGGAGGACATCCTTAAAACATCTGGGCAGCTTGGCTGAAATTCCCTCCCTCCGCAGATGCTTTCTTTGTAGAGTGATTACAGGGGTCCCAAGGGTCAATCATCTAGTCTCAAATGGGACAATAGCGTGAGCCCACTTTGCCCTATGTGTGAAGAGGAAGAAGAATCCAGAACGTTATTAAATTGGAATGTGGGATCTTTGCGCATGAAGAGTATGGGCTGGAGTACGGATGGGTTTGAATACCCCTTAGGAACCAAGAATTCTTTGCTGGAATTCTCCCTCGGAATGGTGTCCCAAGAGAAGAAGATTTATTTTCACGCCCGAGGGCACAGATGATCGTCCAGCGGAAAGGAGGAATGCAGAGTCTTGATAATTAGGAGAATTATTCCTTATCATCCAACTCGGCTACTTCACAGTACTTGAAAGACTTAAAAAATTTAGGCTAGTTTTAAATGTAGAGAGGTAAAGGGAAAGAAATACTTGGGCTTTTGGCTTAATCTGGTCTAGGTCGGAAAGAGAATAATTTCAAAAGGTTTGGAGCTACATAGCTACCCCCATCTCATATTCGTGGATGGGTGCACCTCTGCCATGTGGCTTCTAAGTAAATAAAATCTTTTTTATCCCTCAAAAAAAAAAAAAAATTGTGCACTCCCCATCAAATATAAATCGTACATCTTGTAGGAAATCCCCCGATAGCCAGGCTAGGGAGAGAGGACACGAAAGTGTCTTGTACGCCCATCACCTAAGGGCTCCTATAACAGCGAAAGCATAAACAAATGGAGATGAAAAAGTAAAGTCCATACTAATTTCTAATAAATTCTTATAGTTACAAAGCATATTGCATTGAGAAAACTTATCATCTCCTCTTGCTTATGTGGAGATGTAGGTGGAATGCTCCAAATCCTTGGACTGATAAACCATATCTAAAAGTTGTTTAGATCTTTGATAACCAGAAGGTGATAAAATTGGGCAAGGAAAGTTTAATGAGAAACTGAGAAAAGTTCATAGTCCCTCGTTGACGGGGATTGATTTACAGATTGCCCTTTATGTTCTATGTTGCTTGTCTTGTATTGGTTTATTCTTTCTCCATTTTAGTCTCTCTAGCAGTAACAAAATTTGAAAGTTGGTCCGAATCAAATGGCTACATCAGTCTAGCACCACATACGTTGGCTCTCACAGGCTTGCAAAATACATATGCATGTTGTAAAATTGAGCAGGATATATGCATGTTTGCTCCATTTTATTCCATTCCTTTATATCTTAGACTAATGTTATCTTTGGTGGTGTTATGGTTTTTCGCATTTAAAACATTCGAAATGTTTGCAAGTACAAGGTACAAGATAGCCTGCACATTGCATGAAAGCAAAATGGGGTGCAACAGCTTCATGTTGTAATGTGTAGGTGCATATGAACATGTATATACTACAAAATTATGTTGCAAAAGAAATGAGGTTACTCAAAACGAGCCAAATGTACCCACATAGATGATAAATTTAAGCATACAAATAATACAGAGTATTTGATGATGAACACTATATCAACAATCAAGATTGTATCTATGAACTCTAAAAATGCACACAATCTTCATTGTAATTGCTCGATTTAGTCACTTTAGACTATATCAATGCCGTAATACATTGATGCATCATCTCATTGCAACTGAAGTGTTCATTCCAACTTGTTTTCTTATTAAGTTGCTATAGCAACTTCAAAAGCGCCCAACCTAGTATTCGTAGAGAAAGATGCTCATGAACCTAAGGTGGCATTGGTAGGTATTATAATACTACATTCTTCATCTTCATATGATGAATGAATTCTTCAAGCACACAATAGGGTTTGATATAAGCTTAAAAGTACCAAAAGCATGGTTGCCCAAACGAGGAAAGAATGGCCGATGGTTCCAAGATCATATCGATACATTATATCATGCCAGCAAATATTCAAAAAGTATACTCTTTTCTTCTATTATAAATCAAATCATTAAATATACTAAATATATCACTAAACATTCGCACATAGAATCTTTTTCCCAATATCCATATACATTGGTTACAATTTAGCTTCACAATTCTCTTAGTAATCCTCTTTTATATAACAAATTGTATTTTACAAGTTAACATCAATCTAAGCCAACAAAATGCAACCAATCAACTATGATTGGCTTTAGTATATCTTGCCGCTCCCCAAGTCTAGACAGTGACTTCCTTGGCCTTTGTGCGTGGCCTTGTTTCTAACGACAAGTACATCTTTCATTCCTGCTCTTTCAATGCCTTGCAGATCTAGCAGAGGTCTCCGTCATTATCAGAAGCCTAGCTTCTGGCTTCGGTGACTCAAGCACTGGCAGAGGAATTAAGAGCATGTTACTGCATACTTGCTTGAGACCTCCTTGTTCGTCAAAATATTCTAAACATATCTCATTCAATGTTCGATGCCAAAAAGGAATGATTCCAAATATGCACAATGCATAAATGTAATATACAAGCTCACCACCATTACTGAACCTTGAAGTATGTAGCAAATTAAGACCCTTTAATGCTCTCGTCCACCGTGCATATGACAAGAGAGTCATCCTTCCACAGTAAGCGCATTTAGATTATCTTGCTCAAATTTGTTTGAGGCTCATGGGGCTTATCTTTGCCACAGAATTCAGGCTAAAGGTGGCCCAAACCCCTAGATGTTGTTGGTGACTTTTACCTGAACAACTGAAATTCTTCTTCCAACTGGTAGATTTGAAACAAGTAGGGGCAAGGGTGTTGATAATCTAAGTCTTCCACAACATCACCGTAGCAAAAGTGGGTTTCCTAAAATTATCATCCGCTTAAGCAATAAATCAATTCCTCTTCTTACCCGCCAAAATTGGCATTATGTCAGACAACTTTGGTTCATCCTCATCTTCATCCTCCTCTTCAGAATCATCTTCCTCCTCATAATGGATGCTTCCATGGTAATTTTCTTAACTTCTTTCTCTTCTTACTATAGATCTATATCCATTTCTATCTCATTGTCATCATCATCGCTGAATGTGACCCCCTTGGCTAATGACTTTAAATGTTTCAGGCATCTAGAAGTAGATAGCCAGTGGACTGTATAGGTTACTTGATCTATTTCACATGGACCTCTCACATGCACATACGTGAAAGAGAAGTATCCCCCATAATAAGTCATATACATTTGAGCATTTGAAGTTTGTACAATCTATTTCATAACACCAACTTTTGAAAAAGATTGTCCTCCTCCTTAAGTAAAAAAGCAACTAAAACTACCAATGATAGGCTTAGGAAAATTCAATGCCTAAGAGGATACAACACCACAAAAACCCAAAATAAATCAATTTTTCATGTAAAAAGCTAATTTATTGGCATAAGAGCCAGGAATACACTTAGAATTAGTGATCAAGCTCTAATAGAGATTTGAAAGTAGGAATAAAATCAGCAGTTCGAAGGTACAATAATTTAAGAGCCCACTGGAGGGATAAATAGCTTACATACCTCACATTACACAAGCTAAAGGGAATAATGGATGGTCCAGGGTAGAGGAAAGAATATCAAAGTACTTAGCATGTGAACTTTTAATGGTACATATCAATACATAACTGATTCATATAAGACTGTTATATGATGGGGACAATATGTCACCTTAAAATTGCATGTGCTTTCAAGATAGCTGAAAATGGTCTTACTTGACCATATAGTAGGCATTGACATTCAAGGGTTTGAACGAGAATTTAGATTCGTTATTTATTTTTCTATGTAATGCCTCTCCCCCTTGCTATTCAAATGGTTGCATGAGCTGATTCCAATCAAAATTATCCGAATCATCATCTTGCCATAGTGGCAAGCCATCCATCCAGCTTTCCATGTATAATGTGGATGGAGGTTCGATTTCATTTGAAGATTCTTCACAAAAATGTGGAACAAACCCCTCAAAACTTGAAGTTCCATTACTTGAACTATCACTTCTTATTGTTTCCTCCACCATAGAAGCACACATGGTAACATTATCATCAATTTGGGCAGGGACAGCCATCCTAAAGCTCGAATCATGAGGAGCAACATGTCGACTTGTATTCCTTGCATTATAGGCATTCCAGAAATTTTTTATCTCATTGTCTGTGCGTCCTGGTAGTCTTTTTGCTATCCAAGACCACCTGCACATGTATTACAACATTAACTCACTGATCCATTTGAATATATATTCATGTAAATAAATGTTCTCGTACTTGTTTCCAAAAAGAGTTTGAAGCTCCATAATAAGCTGTTTTTCCTGGATTGTGAAATTACCCCTTTTGAGACCAGGTCTCAAGTAATTCAGCCATCTAAGCCTGCAACTCTTACCACAACGTTGAAGTCCTGAAATCGAAGGGAAGTTGAGAGAAGGAGAAGGAGAAAAAGAAGAACTCTAAACAAGCAAGAACAAACAAAACATGCATCCGGCTTCTGAGATGCACACACAATATTGCTCTAAAAGGACAATCTAAGTTTGGCCATTGCTATAAACAGACAATCTGAATGCATCTAGCTTCCGAGATGCACAGACAACACCAATACTGCTCTAAATAGAGAGTCCGAGCTTGGGTTGTTTAACTTGGAATTAGAACAAGATAATCAGATAACCCAAATTCAAAACTCCAGCCTGTTATCTTGAAGTTCAATAATCCAAAGACAGTGAGATTACCATACCAGCTTCAGTAGGAACCAAACTCCAACACTTGATTCCATTCTTGTTAATAAAATGTTTGAGTTTATCATCTTCATCAGGAGACCATAGACCTCTCTTAACTTTCCTTGAGCTGCAACCACAATAGCAAGGCTTCATTATAAAATTTGATCCTGCAACTTGCACTTAATTTTTCTTTTGCAGTTAGTTGTGCCTTTGCATTTTGCATGGCCTTAAATAAACAGAAAATCTTGGTCCACAACATCAGAACGCTGCAGCTTTTAGGTTGGTTACCAATAATTCACCGCGTAAGAAGTCTAGGAACATAGAGTAGGCCTGCTGCTAGACGTGCAAGACAAGGCAGGATGTTGATCTGAAGCCTAATAGCCTGATATTTTCATTAATCTAGGTTAGGTTATAAAGGACAAATAAAACATCATGAGAGCAATGATGAAAATACCATTCTAGACGTTTTTTAGATGTTCCTGCCTAAAAGTCAGATCTGATTTGCAAAAAAATAATAAATATCACATCTGGTGTTGATGTTGGTAAATATCACATCTGGTGTTGATTGGTTACTTCTATGACATAAAAATATGGTGGACAACATATGATGACAGTGGCAGAGAGTAGAATTAACTATGTCCTGGTGTGTTTTGCCGTCTGTGTCGGGGCCCCAATATTAGCATTATCTGATGTGATTTACTGCTAAAGATGCATAATTAGCATTACCTGATGTGATTCCCTTGAAGACATTCGGCAGGAGAAAACAAGGAGTCAAAGCTGAGAGTGTGGTCCAATTCCAATGCATCCAGTCCTCCATTTGTGTTTTGTAAAATATAGAGCTAATACTGAAACAAGTGTCTCCGTTTCAGACAGAATAGGTTAGACAAGCAACATGACAAGCTAATGACAACTTGTACCTCAAGGATCGCAGGATGCTGCAGCTTTTCATAAATTATTGTTCAAACAAAGCACAAAGCACGAGAAGGCCTGTCGTGCATATGTGCAGTGTTTTCAGTGCATGTTTACCTCCTGGCGCATATTCCTCGAAAACTTGAATTCGACATACCTGGTTTTTTCCGCCTTTGCTTTTGAGGTCGCTTTTATATACCTTTAAGGATCATAGACATTTTGCACTCAACTTAGTTCTTAATTCATATTAGCTTCCAGCTCCATCGGGTGAAAATAGAGTTACCCTGGTTTTGGTGATACCTTCGCACGGTATCCTTTCTGGCAGAATCACAGCAAAACAAATTCCGTTCCGCGGAATCACACGACCAAACTGCGCAGTAACTGGCGGAATCACCGCAAAACAAATTCCGTCCGGTGGAATCACACGACCAAACTGCGCAGTAACTGCAGTAACCCAGTTACTGCGCATTTTGAAGGCCTAGTTGAATCCGAAGGCACTGGAGGAGATTTTTGGTTCGCAGGGATCAGTTCCTCTAATCCCTCGCATTCCCTCTCATTCCCACCATGATGGAAGTCACTCGAACCGATTTGGAGCTGGATCGACCGTGAAATCCATGCTAAAAAATCTGAGCAAAAAAATGGCGAAGGGTTGGGCGCAATCAGCGTGACTGCGCAGTTATTACGCGATTTTGGTGATTTTGCCAGAAGGGATACCCTGCAAAGGTGTCACCAAAACCAGGGTAAGTCTATTTTCACCCAGCTCCATCCAGCTCTAAACTCAATTCTAAATAAGATTGTATTTTAAGATGCACAAGACATCATTTTTGTTTTAGTCTTTTATGTGTAGTAGATTGCATACTTAATGGGTATGTGTATATGTCATATATTAATCACGTAATCCAATGTGGAACCAATAGGTGATCGAGAATATACACACTATACTTCATAAGGATCAAGGTAGTGGCCTGGTTACCCACCTGAGCCATAGCAAAAGCAAGTCTTCCTAGGGTAATTGTCACTGCTAGAATATCAGATTCCTCAGTAGTATTTCAAGAACATATATGTCCCACAAGGTCCAGACTCCAAACTGTCCCTTGAAATATTAGGTCACATAGAATTATTGTATGGCTCTTTGTGGCCGCACACATAATTCTTTTCTTCTCCATAAGTTGAACTTCGAATGGATTCCGGTGCAAAAAAATAAGAACGGACGACGAACAAAAATGAAAAATAACAAACTGCTTTATATATGTGCAGACAACAAGGCATCAAAGGAAAATCACACCAAATTTACTAAATCTTAACTTATGTTATATATGTTGTACGTAAAATCTATGTGAGCAACTTTGTGCTCCGATACCGAAGGATACGATGACACGTGACACTTATTTCCCAAAATGTGATACAAAAGGTTTGGCCGAGCTCAGATTTTCTTGCAGAATTGTATCAGCCTGTCGATCAAGGGATGAGACTTTTGCCATGCATAAGGGATCGTCACCACATAATGACATCTAAAAGCGACGATTTCAAAGATAATTATAATTATAAATATTTTTCTTACGTATTAAGCATGGATCAAAGGCCTAAAGAAGTTTGAAGCCTGAGCCGAGTTGACTTAGCAAAGTTGGGCCAGTTCGGATAGCTAAACTTGGAGATTGATCTAACAAATCCTATACATCTTACGATCAGGATAGCTTGCCCTCAAAATCTTGGGGACATTGACCTGGGGCATTGACAGGTTATCAACTTATGCTCAACATCGATGGGCACCATAACTAGCACTTACTAAGGGCCAAGGCATTGGCCTAGCTACACCACAGTCGTAGCAATTATCCCTGCTAGAACATCACCTTCCTAAACAGCATTTCAATAACCTATATGTCCCACAAGATCCAAACTTCAAACTATCCCTTTGACATCTTAGATCATCTAAAATTATGGCCCTTTTTGGCCAATCACACAATTCTTTTCTTCTCCATAAATTGGACGTCGGATCTTCATATCTAAGAAAACATCACAAGAAAATGCTACTAAATTTACTAAATCTTAATGTATGCTACATCTTGTTCCTAAAATCAGTGTGAGCAACTTTCCCGATATTGAATCGTGTGATGACATGTGGCATTTATTCATTTTCCAGAAAGTGACCCAAGAATTTGGCCAAGCTCAGATCCTTTTGCAGAATTATTGTAGAATGTCAACCAAGGAATTAGACTTTTGTTATGTACTGTAAGGGACTGTCATCGCATAACGACGTCTAAACGTCATTCAAGGAACTTATATTATAATGTGTTACTGCATATCATTGATCAAACCTGAGAAGCGTTCCGGCGGCTAGAATTTAGATTTGGTTAAAAGTTAGATGATTCAAATCAACTTATGCGCGCTTAATGATGCGTAACTAGTGCTTCGCATAGGACGGGGCAATGGCACGTTTTACCCACCGAGTATTTAAAGTGAGGCTTCATAAGGCAATTGTCAGCTAAAGACCATCCACCCTCCCACCAGACAACACAATTTTTAAAAACATGAATATACAAGGTCAGGTCTTCAAAAGTTGATCCCTTTGGCGGTTACCGAATGCAAAATTATCGTATGGCTCCTTGTGGCCAATCACACATAATTGTTTTCTTCTCCATAATTTGGACTTTGGGTTTTCATACCCAACAAGGCATCATGAAAAAATGCTACCAAATTTACTAAATCTTAACTTATGTTACATATATTATTTGTAAAACTAGTGTGAGCAACTTTTTGCTCCGATTTCACGATTTGCATTTCTTCCTTTTTCGGAACTCCAAGCCCAATTTTTTTTGCAGAAGTTTTTCAAAATGTCGACCAAGGAATTAGACTTTTGCCATGCACTATAAGGGATCGTCGTCACATAACGATGTTTAAACGTTGTCCAAAGATCTTATACTATAATATTTTATTGTATATTGGCCTTGGGACCAAACCCAAAAATTTTGATGGCCCAAATTTGACTTAAAAGTTGGATGGTCCAGGTAGCTATACATCTAAAAAACTTATATATAGCTTAACTTCAAAATCTCGGGGTTGTTGAACTGGGGCGTTGATGGGTTATCAACTTATGCCCAACAATGATGGGCTTCGTAATCAGTACTTCATAAGGACCAAGGCAGTGGACTGGTTACCCATTGGAGCAGTGGTGAAAGCGGGTCTTCCTAGGGCAATTGTCACTGCTAGAACATCAGCTTCCTTAATATTATTTCAAGAAGACATCCCACAAGGTCCAAAAAACACTATTATGACCATAGCATCCTTGCTGGCATGTGTTATGACCATAAAAATATCACCATTGGGTCATTATTCTGGTCCTCCGATACTACAACACCAGCGGCACATGTCAAAGGATAGATTAAATTCAAGGAAAATTTGATGAAAATTGGTTGTTTTCCGATTGTGATATTGTAAGGGTAAGGTTGTTGATAAGATAGATAGATAGATAGATAGATAGATAGATAGATAGATAGATAGATAGATAGATAGATAGATAGATAGATAGATAGATAGATAGATAGATAGATAGATAGATAGATAGATAAGATAGTATTCCTAGCGTATGTACCACATTGTAGCGTCCGTAATGCATGACGAGGGGCCGTGTTAGCGATATCATGCCACATTGGCAGCGTCCATGTCGCAGCCTCCATGAGGACATATGACGGACCCCAGAGACTTGAACACAAGATCTCTTAATTGCTAACCCAATGGACTAGCCATTAAATCGAACAAGGGATTTCCTGGTTGCCCATGGGCTACTCCCGGTTGCCGCCGGTGGCTGCTGCAGCCACCGGACAAACAGGGAATCCCTTCCCAACAGGAAATCCCTTCCCAACAACCTTACCCTTATACAAGGCACAGATAATGTTATTTTGTGTTATTTTTGTTTTTGCCTAAGGTTTTTATTGGGGAAAACAAAATGAAAATTATTGTTTTAGTAAGCTATAGGATTTGAGCTATATACGTTATGGTATATATGTTATTTACAAATTTGCTAATGTTTTTTTATTTTTCATTTTTTCTTTCAAGCCAAAAAATAACATCTCACATAACACACCAAAACAATCACAATGGTGGCTCCATCACAACTTTACACAACTTCCTTTTCTTTGAATGTTTTCTTTTAATCCAGATACTCTATTATCAACAACTGCCTTTTTGTGTCTTTTGATCGACATGAACAAACAACATAATGTAGCTTACCTCAAGATGCAACTTTGAAATGTGGAAGAAGAATTTTTCATTGTTCGATGTTATTAGAAGACTAGAAGGTGTGAAATGTAGAGGATACTTCTAATAAACCAATTTCCATTCAAATAATCCAAGCCCTAAAGAGAGATATTAAAGAAGAAGAGAATAGAATAGAATAGAATAGAATAGAATAGAATAGAATGGGGAATGGGAGTAGAGAGATAGGGAATGGGAGCCAGAATAGAATGGAATAGAATAGAATAGAATAGAATAGGTTTTAGCATGTGCAGGCCAAGTGACCTATGGGACTGAAACAAAGAGAGCGTGGCGTATTCTTGACTGATTAAGAAGCCAGAAGGGGTTTTGAGGGGGAAAAGAAAAACCTTGTGATGGCCAAAGCATCTTTGTGGTACAATTACATAGGGCAGGTTCAAGGCAGATCGAAGTAGGACACAAGCGAGAGTCGGAGCATCCGCCTTATCACAGGTATGACCCCAACAAACCGCGGCGAAGTAGTCAATAAGCGATGCTAACTTGGTGGCGGTGTAATGTCCGAGCGTACTGCACCGCCGGATATGGGCAAATCAGGATCACGGGTATGACATTCATCCTCAATGTCATACACAGTGGCAACAGCGGCAAAACCTTTGCTCATTTCCAGAGGCAATGCCACAAGACTTTCAATCGCGGAGGCGATGTGCACGCGTGCGAATGGAAGGTATAAGTGGCGCTTCTTCATGGGCGGTGAGTTGTACAGAATGCTTGGTGTGGGCCTCTTGTGAGCCTAGGATTGACTAGCTGGCGGAAGGTGTGCCCGACAGCGTTATCGAGGAGCCTCGCATCCCGAGCTTGCGAAGGAAGAAAGTAGCATCAGTGCGGTTTAAATTGCCTGCGATCTTTCTTTGTCACGACGCACAGCAGGCGCATCTGTTTGCACCGCCCAGTGAGAACCACTTTGAGCTTACTTGTCTTTCAGCCCGGATTTCAAGCGTTGGGGACGCCGGCTTTAGCTAAGATAGAACTTAGCGTGTATGTATGCGACCATAGCGACGACCTTTTGGAAGTAAAGCGATATGGCGTTCCAAGCTGGCAGATTGAAGGGTAAAAGCTTTATCTCACAGGTATTAGGATGCAGTGATGCGGAGCGTGGACTTCACCCCGGGGCCCACGTGCCAAGGCCTTACGCACGCGAAATTTGTTGAGGATATCCGCAGGACCCACGCCTGCCCCATACAAAGGGCCAGAGCTCAACCAAGGCGACAAAGAATGTATTTGGTGTTGGCCCCGGTACCAGCGCTACGCCTTGTGGCTGTTGTTACGCATGGCATATAGTGCTTTCAACTTGCGTAGTGACCCCATGGCACGATAAGCATCCCGATGGGTGGTAGTTGAGAACTCAATCCCCAGTACTTGTAGTGGGAGCCACCTCTACCTCTTGCCCACTGGTAAGTGAAGGTGGGAAGCCTTGGCTGGCGGGGCGATGCAACTAAGCGGCACCCTAGTTTTTGGCCAAAGAGTGCTTTAAGCATGCAGTGTTGTTGGCAAAAAGTGTCAAGAAGCATCCGGTGACCTTGCATGTCCTCGGAGTATAGGGCATGAGGTTGACATCATAGAAGCATATATGAGTTGCGGATTGTGTGATGCATGAGATATAGCACACATGCTTTCGAGAGAAACCAATCTTCCAGCGATCAATGTATAGGCAAAAGTGTGTGGGGAGAAGGGGGCAACCACGGCGCACTCCAATACTTCTTGATTACCCGGTACATTGCTTACTTTCTGATGTGTCCCCGGCGAGAGCATACCTCGTACTTAGCTATATCTTTGCGTTACGCAGAATCCGGGGGTCCCCGGTTGCGCCATCATTACGAGCTTGTTCTGGAGATGCTTGTCCGGCAGCTTTTTACCCAAAATCGGCGAAACAACGATGCACGAGGTTGCAGCGGCGATTCTGCTATCCTCAATCACAATGTCTTGTAGTGAAGATATGATCGATGGTGGAATATGCGGTAGGAAACACCGCACAATGTAGAGACTCGCACCTCAGTTTTCCTCTGCCCATATTATTAAGGCCCATTTTGCTTTCGAGGATGCCGGCCGATAGTTTCGAAGAGTGACCATAATAGTGCGGTAGTTGGTAGGGCATTGAGGGTCCCCACAACTTTGTATATGGGCACTACTCACTGAGTGCTCCATTTGCGTAGGAAGCCTTCTGTAATGCTTTATTGAACAATGCACCGTGAGGGCACCGGTGGAGGCCCGGTATTTGAGGAAGTTACGCTGCATGCCATCCTAAATGCTGCCTTCCCATTAGCTGAACAGCACAGCAGCAGGCCTATGATAACATCCCGCCTGTGATAACGAGCCATGCACATCACATTGAGGAGGGAGAGCAGTGCGTGCGGGTGATACGGTATTTGCAAATCGCGTACCCATTGCTCGAGGTGATGTTCCACAATGGGGAGCATCGCAGGCTTGCTCAAGACCCTTCTCCGGAATATCACGGGGTGCTGGTCGAGGACCAAACATCACATTCGCGTGCTCTGTAGTATCACGGCCTTCTTGTTCTTGAAAGGGGCGGTATTAGTATGGCGTAGGCGGGAGATGGGATGATTGACTTGTCGAATTAATGGTTTGGGCTCGGGAGCACTCGCCGTCAAACCATTTGTTGCGGGGAAAGGTGGTAGTGCACGTGGTTAGTGGCGTCGAAAGCATCTTCGTGAAGCGTCCAGGAAGCGGTGATCGGCTGCGTGATTTGCTCTTGAAGTGTGGGGGAGTGCGGTCGGCTGAGATCGTACCCAGCGGTAGGCATAGGTCCACTACTGCGGTCGTAGTCGAGGTCTGAAATTTGGGGAGCTACCCGATTGATGTGTTGAAGCTGGCCAGGTGCAGGGAAGCCTCGATGGAGATGCATGAGCGAGGGGGCGGTGAATTAGAATCTACTTCCTGCGTCAGAGTGTGCGTCCCGATGGAAAAAATAGGTAACGGTGAGTCCGTTCCTCAGCAGCCGGATAATCCACCACCACTTTGGAGCACGCCCCTTTGGTTCTCCTGTCTACAAGTGTAGCAAGCGGAAGGCGGCCATTGCCAACCCATTATAACGGTCAAAGATACTACTAGCAACAACAAGCTGCACCGCCATGGCCTTTGAAATAGCAGGCGTCATCGATATTCTTGACCAGAAGAGCCACCTCTGCGGGGTTCAATTGCAAAGGCGTCCTGCGGTGGAATTTTGGAACACAGCACCGGCTCTATCGTGCATTAAAGAGTCATGAGAAGCAACGCGGCACGCTGATTGTTTTGTGCTGGCGTATGTCATCATATAGATCGACATAGGGCTCAATCGATCCACATCAAATAAGGTGTTATAGAAGTTGCTCGGCATGTGGGAAAGTAGCATCTTTGCTATGAGAGTGTCGCCTTGTCATCTTTGCGTGCGCTTTTACACCCATAAGTAGCGATTATTACTGTACATTTTATGCAAGCGAGGCCCGAGTGCTTGCCTCTAAGGGATTTGCAGTGTGCTTGACGTATGGCCCTAAAACACTTTGGCCACTCATTGAACAAGAAATGCAGAGATAAGCTTTGGGAGAGTCCGTGTCACATTGCCTGCATGCTCCCATGTCTCCATGAGAGAAAGAATGAGGATCCATATCACGGTGCAATAGAGTTGAGGACTCTGTAGCACTACCACACCCGGGGGCCAGTTCAAGACACCATCCAGGAGGTTTCTATTTGTTGGTGATGTGGGCCTTCGATGATCTGCCGGTTCGCGAGGGGGAAGCACGGTGTCTGGCCGCTGGCGGTGATTGAGGCGAGGCTTGAGGGAGTCTACGATAGGGAATGCTGACGGCCCGGCGAGGAAGCGAGGAGTGGCGGCCGACTGGCGCGTGCAGGATGGCTCACATCGTGGGAATGATAGGAACTCTTGAAGAAATAAGAAACTTGGTCGCCTTGATATTTTATCTTATTTCTTGATCTATTTTGCAAGTTCAAATGTGGTTGGTAAAAGGTAATAAGATATAATAGAAAGGTTAATCATGAACTATGGATGGTAATGGTTATGTAATTCTAGGATGGGGCTGTAAAGAAACCAACAAGCCATAGATAGGCTTCTCATTCATCTCGGCCGGATTTTCTACAATGGTGTGAATGATGGGTAGCGCACACATCACGAACTACCCACGAAAATAAAGGAAAAATCAATTATCATTTGGACCCCCAAAAAATACAATGCTAATAGATGAGTGGCTGATGTACCTGCCGAAAGCTTATCACCGGGATTAAAAACCAGCCCTTTAGGGTTTTTGAGGAAAAACCCTAGTGATGAAAGCCGGCGAAGACACCAGATCAGCAGGTGACAAGGTAGGTTCAAAGAGAATAAAAGTCTTCTTGGCGAAGAAGAGGGAAAGCATGGAGTAAAATTTCAAAAGTATGGCACAATTGGGTATCCAGCTTGTCTTGGTAGAACGCATACTTTTACTTTTCCCCTAACTTCTGCTTTTGGGTGCTTTCATTAAGGTCTTTGGTGGGTTAGTTTTTTACACTCTTCATTTGTTAAAGAGGATTCTTCAGCCCGAGAATCATTCCACATTGCTTCGAATTTTCCATCCAGTTAGCATGGGTACATTTAGATTGGAGTCGACTAGTGCGTAGAAATGACCCAAACTCCAAATTGTATGTGAATCTCCAATTAGTTGCTCAATCCATCATATCTTTTTCATAAAGGCATCCACCAAGGTAGGATTGTCATTTAAAACCATATTGACCTAAAAGCCCATCTGATTTTTGCTTAAATTGAGGTGACTTAAAGAGATTTCTCCAGCGTTTTACAAAAACCTATTGCAAGAATGGTTTTTCTTTAATTTTCACTCAATATCCCAAATTAGGTTACGAAATTTTGCTTGCGTAGGATATGGGTGCATGGCGATTATGAAAATCACGAAAAGCCCATTTCGATTTAGCTTAGCCCAGAGGCTGAATTAAAAAAATTCTTCAACTGCTGAAAATGGTTTTCTCTAATTGCTCACCTGATATCCCATTAGGTTCTGAAATTTTACCCGCGTAGGATATGGTGGCAGATAGCGTCACGGCAGGGGCGTTGCACGAAAAAAAAAATTTGAGGGCGATGAAATCGCAGGGTAATGCTTGGCGATTACGCGTCGAGCATTTTCATGGCAGCGCCCACCGGTAGCGTCGAAGAACGGTACGTCCTCGCCTGCTTGCCGGTTAGAGGTTTGCTCAGTAAGGATCGGATCTTAGAAGAAGAAGCGAGTTCTTGGGATCAGTTTTAGAAAGGGAAGGCGGATTCTGCCGAAAGCGAAGTAGGATCTTAGAAGCGAGAAGGAAGCTATCCCGAAGTAAAAGGCGGATCAAAAGTTGAGGTTTACCCGAAGAAGCGAAAGCAGAGGCGCCCGGGAAGCGGAATGGAAAACAAAGCCCAAGTTTTTCTTGGCAGCTGTAAGTAGTTTTGGCGAGAGGAGGTAAATTTATGGCGGTTCATCTCTGAAAGTGCGGCGAGTTCTTTTGGATTCTTGAGCTCTAGTTTTTGAACTCAAGCTTTTGAGCTCTAGCTTTTGGGCTCGAGCTTTTTTAACCCCCTGTTACAAACATCTTGGCTTCTGTTCTCGTAAAACTCTGTTGGCATCACGAAACTCTGTTCTCCAGTGAAACTCTGTTGGCATCAAACTCACCGTTCTGACCAAGCATGAAGCACAATGAAGCGATGTTCATTGAGCTCCGGTGGAGGCACGAAGTCCGGCCAAAGCCCCATTACCTCAAATCGAAATCTGAAGCGGGGTCGAAATCTTTTTGAAAGCGGAGTGCCGGTGCTGATATGGGGAAGCGGGGCTTGTAATTCTTGAAGCGGTAGAAGCCGCCCGAAATCCCTGGTGTTATCTTGGTTTTCCGGCGGTTATCCTGGGTGGTATAAGGGATCTCCGCCAGAATTTCCCATCCTTGAGGCATGTTACTAGGCGGTAACGGTGGAAATAAAATAGCGATTCAGTTAATCTGAACTGTAAACTGGCTTAGGGGGTAAAGAGTTGCATGGGCGATTATGAAAATGCGAAAAGCCCCATCGATTTAGCTTGGTGAACGAATTAAGAAATTTTGTTACGTTTTTGCAAAAAGTGCTTTGCGAGAAGTAGGTTTTCTCTAATTGCTCATTCAATATCCCAAATTAGGCCTGAAATTTTTGCATGTATGATGAGATTGCATGGTAGATTATGAAAAACAAAATTGAGCAGAAGAGATCTTTGAAGATCTTTGAGTCTTTGGAGTCTTTACTTGCTCGGCGTTTATTTGATACCCACCGACATACTTTTGCCCACAGATGAAGACGTTGATCTTGACGGCGCTAAAATAAGCGAAGGCTAACCCGGGAAGGACATGCGCGCATGCATGCAAAGTTTTATGCATGCTTCGCCCCATCCTAAGTGTCGTCCAGATGTCTCGGATCGAAGCCGGGGATTAGGATGGGGCTGAAACTCCAACAAGCGTAGAATACCCGAAGACTTTTCCTTATCAAACTAGGAGATGAGGGGCGAAGGTCACCGGGGCCCGAGCAGCTAAAAGAGGCGGGAAAGGGCCAGCCGAAAAGCGCCAAATTGGCCAACCAAGCGGGAAAAACCCCTCCCTTGCACGGAAGCGATTCAAAGAGAGAATAAAAGATGCTGGCGAGAGAGAAGAGGAAAGCGGCCGAGTGAAGGCGTTGATGCGAGCGAAAGCGCCTAAAAATAACAAAACCTCAACCCGAGGAAGGCATCGCCGCATGCATGCATGCAAGACATGCATGCTTTAAGCCCCAAATATCCTAGAATGTCACGTCAGATGTCTGGATCGGCGGAGTTAATGTCGAGGTTGGACATGCTTTCCGGATTTAAGCCGGTCACAAATTTCAAATAAACCTACAATCTTCTTACTTGTCCCGGTAAGAGTCATCACCTTTGTCTAGAATAAAGAATCTTGCTCTGTATGCTTAACCTTTCTTGGTGCTAACTTCTGTCATGAACCTATGCATATGGTCGTCACAACTTCCCTTTTCCTTTTCACCTTTGAAACTTCTATACCTTGGTACTTCTAGGGCTCCTTAGAAGTCATAGGTGATGCTGTTTATAGACTCCTTTCGACTCAGGCTCTAAAGTTGTAAAAGATTTGGAAGGCATCCCTTGTTTGGAACTCATAAATAAGGAAACAATATCTCTTGACATATTCATTAGTTCTCTGTAATTAAGATCAATTTCCTTTCTAGCTATGAAGTCTCAGACTCGTGTTATATCGATATCATAATTTCAGGCCACATGATTGTAAACCATATCGGATTTAACATAGTGGAAAATGAGAAAAAGCAAAAGTGTGAAGTGCAATGCAAGAAACTCTCCTTCAAGAAGGCCCCACTCAGTGGCCTTGAAAAGGGCATAAGAATTATTATATCTCTTGACTGGTGGTTGATTAGCACCTATCTGTATCAGTGTGGCATAAAATATACTTTCGTAAACCTTGGGTTACAAAAGTTATTTATTCAAGGAGATTCAATGGTCGTGATTTTGTTTGGAAGAAATTTTACTATTGTTCTTTGAAGTCCATATGCTTGAACAGACAATCTACAGTGTTTTGTCGTGTCCTATTATCTTTGAAAGGCAAATTATATGAATAGCTATGTGCAGATTTACATGGCAAAAGAAATAATGCAAAAATAGTAACAATTATTTGGTTATGTTTTCATTTTAAGCTTATTGTAATTTTATTAGGGACTGGCGTTATTTAGATCTTCATTCCTACATAGCTTTTGAAGTATAGCGTCCAAACATGTTGGGCCTCCATCTTACTCTTGTCTTATATGTAAAGGCTAGAGAGCTTGTTGAAAAGTGGATAGACACTTTATTTTATACACTTTACATCATATATTCTCCATGTGACCACACTTCTTTTTGTGGAAAAAGACATTTTGTTTTGTGTTCTCAAGAATGGGGACATGTATACTCCAATAGATATGGTTTATGAACTAATGCATTATGTTTTTTTATAGATAGTACTATTCTTGTCTACTAATGCTCAATGCATTGCATGACGGAGAATAATCACGTTTATTTACATATATAATACTATTTTTGCAGATGGTCATTTACTTTTGTCTTTGTTCATACATAGAGAGAGAACCTACCTGTTAGACCCCTTCTTCATATGTGGTGAAGAGTTTGTTTTGAACTGAGAGAACATCAAGAAGTGGGGACAAAGACACTTCAGTTTGTGGTCTCGTACTAATTTTCCATTTCGTGGACATAAACATTTATTTATGGTCGTTTCAGTTTATTTGAAAAATTGACACAATGATTTTATAAAAAATACTTGATATTTCACACATAGCATGGTTGTTGGCGGTCAATTGATTGCATAATCTGGCTCCAATCAAATTTCTCCGCGTCATCTAGCTCTGGCAGCATGCCTTCCATCCAACAATCCATAGGTTCGTTTGCATTTGAAAATTCTCCAGAATATGCTGGAAGGACCTCTCCAAAACTTGAACCTTGACTGCTCGAACTGCATGGTCCGATTCTATCATCAACTTGAGGACTGCATAGTTGAGCATTGGCAGCAACTTGACCATCCATATTTGTTCCAAACGGAACTGCCATTTTGAAGCTTGAAATCTGTGCATCTAAAGTAGTACATGGAGCAACAAAATTATGATTTCTTTGCCTTGATTTGCATACATTCCAAAAATTCTTTATCTCATTGTCTGTGCGTCCTGGTATTCTCCTTGCTATCCAAGACCACCTACAAATGATTTGCAATTATGAACATTATGATTTCTTCAGCTTAAGGATAAAACAAAAACAAAAGCATTATTCACCAGCATCTCAACTCAAATGCTGCATGTAGCTACATTTGATAGTTTTCATTTTGTATTCTATTAGCCACATATCAATATTAAACCAATTTTGCCTTCACCGTGTGTTTCAAAAGAACATTTCTTGCATGTAGCTGTAAACACCTGTGTGCAAAAACTAAGCTTGAAGCTGAAAAATAAGCTCTTGCCTTTTAAAATGGATGAGTGAAGTTGCCTCGTTTCAGACCAGGTCTTAAAATAATTTAGACCATCTAAGCCTGCAGCTCTTACCACAACGTTCAATCCTGGAAACAAGTAGCAAATATTTAATTCCTTTTTTTCCTTGAACGGGTAAAACGTTTGAGTTCATAGTACCAGCAATCAATCCGAAGAGAATGGGAGCATGAGACATACATAGGTATATACTAGTTCTAGAAAACGAAAAGGAAAAGAGTAAGTTTGAGCCGCTTCAATGGGGCCTGACTCCAACATTTGATCCCATGCTTATTTATAAAATCTCTGAGCTTGTCATGCATCTTCATCAACGGGAGACCAGAGGCCCCTCTTCACCTTCCTTGCAACCACAATAACAAAGGCTTCATATTTGATCCTGCAACATGCAGTATGTTTTGCATAGGCTTAAATAAACAGCAAATTTTTGATTCACACTAGTATGCTGCGGCACAGGATCCAGCGCACCAATAATTCACGCGTGCATCAGCCTAGTCCACAGGAATAGACATCACGGAGCAAAGCCAAGATGTTGTTGAACTGATGCCTAATACGGGTATTCCGTCATAGTTTGTCATGTGTGCAGAACATCATTTTACATAAACCCCTGTGGAGCCATGCCTTTACGGTACCTGGATTAGACATAATATTTACTTTTTTGTACGAATTTCTGACCTCGTAAATTATGCCATGTTCACATACTAAGAATGTAGTGTGATAATAAAACTGAACCAAGAATGCATTAGAAAGGACACGTTTGCAATGACATTTCTGCCAATGGGCATACAGATGCAAAATGGACAAATCCTATTTGTGGTCAACATAAGAATCCTCGATCTGATGTATTGTTACATGGAATAAAGAAGATAATAGGGTGCTGCACATACGAAATGAAGACAAATACATAACAGAGACACCGCAGGAGGGATGACCGCATACACTGTACCTAAAGTTTAGAAGATATTTACCAGGAATAGTTTGGATGCCGGAAGGGGTTTGGCAGCTTCAAGTATTGGTAAAAAAAACCCTGTTGTGTGCGGCTATGAGCAGTCTGGACGAATCTCCCTGCTGGAGCGCCAAAATAAGTACATTTTCTTCACTTGTCTGTGTGTAGAAGTTGCGTGGCTTGAGTAGTTTCAAAATCAACTCATCAACTGTGTCCTCCAGCTGATCAACCTATGCGTAAAAAATACTTTGAAATGAATACTTACTTTATTTGTGCAAAAACTATTTATTCCCTCATTTCTCCAATAAATTATTTTTGCTTATCATTTTCCTGCTATCTATTTATCTTATTATTGGGCCGCCAACAAAAATGGCTCAACTTGCTCAGGGTCGTCTCCCTCTCCCAAGCTGGAGCCATGTAGCTATCCCTATCTTATATTCATAGATCGGTGCACGCTGTCATGTGGCTTTGTATTGTTCCCCCAAAGTAAATAAAATATTTGCTTATCCCTCAAAAAGAAAAAAACAAACAAGGGGTCGTCTTATGTCCCAAGGGATATTGCCTATACATGATACGGCATAAGAATGCTTACCTCATATTACCTCATGGAAATTATTATGAACCCATCCGTGCATTCCCTCACTTTCCAATCAAAATATAATCAATATTTCGAATCAATCAGCACGGTAAAATATAGTCCAATCTCAGACTTGCAAGCCAAAACTATTTCAAAGTTGGGCTGAATTTATCTTAGCAGCGTCTACGGGATCCAATACAATGTACATAATTGAGTGTTGTAATATTTATACCCCTCTTATTGCAAAACAAGAAGGTATTGCATCTCAAATTGGATAAAGTAACTTAAAGCAGAAGTAATTTCTATCTTTTATTCTTAGCAAGTTCACTTGCCTTATAAAATATGCATTGCTATTGAACGATTTTGGTTCTTTTGCTCATGGTAGATAGACTGACTCTCCTAGAAAAACAAGTGGGGATGGCGGTCCGATTAAGCCCCTCCACTGTATGATGCTCCTCTGGAGTGAACTCACATTCCCTACTTGGGAAGCATAAAGAAACTTGCAATCTACTTGAAAAATATCGAGAGGACAAATTTCAAGCCCTGTTTTTTAAATCGAGGAGCCTAAAGAAATTTCACGCGGTGAAATTTTCTTGGGGCGCTGATTCATGGCGTATCATCGCTTCGCTGGCGGCATCCGGAAATTTCACCGAAATTTTGGTGAAAGTACCTCTTCAAAATAAATTGCTCTAGTTACATCCTAATGAAACCACTAAATATGCATTTGCCCAGATGTCTAACAAGCATACATATATCATGGAGATTTCATGACCAGAGGCCCATTTATGCATACCTCAACAATTGATGTTATACTTTGGCACATATTCCTCCATAAAAATTATTAAAGTCGAGGTCCTCCCATATGGAGTTTTAATCCTAATAGACTTATTGTATTGTTCTTGCATTGGGTCTCATAGATCATTTTGTATGCGTGGACCCGGTAAAATCGACTATTCCCTTCTTCTTTTTTTTGGAAGAATTACTTGGGAAAATCGACAACATAATCTTGGTCGATCACAGTAGGTCCCGAGATTCATGAGAGGGCGATATATGAGTAGGTCCTTTTGTGTTTCTTCTCATTCAGTACGTTCTTCTTACAATACATTATAGTAGCATTAGGGCAAACCCATACTTTTGCCTAAGCCCTTCTTTTTACCTCTAATTAGGTGGACCATATCATCTTCTTCTTCTCTTTTTTTTTTTCTTTTTTTTTTCTTTTTTTTTTTTTTTTCTTTTGATGAGCGTGGACGCTATTATTCAAAGAATCTAGCGAAGAGTCTGAGGGGCCTGAAACCCGATTGGAGAAGATGTCACTAGAGCAACACTACCCACCACATACGCATAAATAATAAATAATAATATTAAATGGGGCCGTGAGACCCATAAAGGTCATGAAGCTAAATGTGCATCACCGATTTCAAATTTTCACGATTACTAGTTCCGCGATGGGTTTTATTTTTTAACATGAAAGTACCCGACTTCAAAGGCTCTATTGCAATAAAGTAAAAAATTACGGAAATTTTCTTGGCTGATCTGAGAATCATCGCATTATCTTAAGTAATGAGGGCAATATAAAAAGACATATTTCCTCATCTTCAATGTGTCCCATGTCCGCGAGAGCGAGGTTCGATCTTCTCTTGAAATCCTTCCCAGCGACACTGTCTCAACCGCCAACCCGGTGAGAACCCGATCTATGTCGTGCAATCACCTTCCCTAAAGCCATGGTTCTTAAAGTAAGTACTCTTGTTCCATATACCTGAAGCATGGGATTAACCTCCATGGTAGAAATTCATCTTGGTCCCTTTTTTCCCTCCTGACCTCTCAATTACCTTAGGTGCACTATGTCCTAATACACCTTGAGAATCTGGCCAATCTTGTACATCCAACCCCCATTTGCTTGTCCACATTTGCTTGTCGGAGAACCATCCATTCTCGGAAGACATTTGCATTCCTATGTGTGGAAACTGTCATCGTCAAGCTCTTAACGTTAATGTGCATGGTGTGCGGCACCTCGATGGGAGCATTCCAACCTCGACAAGATCATTGCATAAGGCTTTTTGTTTCTTGAAAACCCCGATTCACTCTCATGAAAACAACTTAAGAACCCCCTCTATTTTTGCTCGAGCTTTAGGAGATAGATGGCCCCATATGGGAGATCCATAAAGCACAACCCGTTTGAACCAAAGTTGAAAAAGCATTTCACACATGAAGTGCCATGTTTACAAACACGCATACTTGACATCTCCTCAACATGCTATAGTCTTGGGTTACCTCCTGTATTCTCTTCATAATGCACTCCTTGGCTGTAGTGAGGCCTTCAACACTCTAAACCCCAAATATTTGTATGTATCCAACCACCTCCAGCTTATGCATCCCATAAAAGAAGCACATCTTTGCTCTGATCCCAAAATCATGCATTTTTGATTTTGACATGTTTACCTTCATACTCGATCTTTAGAGAACAGCTCCAAAAGCTATCTAAATGTGCTTGTAGGCCCATTGGATGATACGCGAAATAAAGGCCGCATCGTCGGCCATACATCAATAGCGAGATTAGTGGTTGCACCAAAGAGGCGTCCACTGTTTGTCACTACTCATGCGTATCCATTCTTCTAATGAATCGATATAAAAAAACCCAAAAGCGTCGGTGACCCAGGGCGCGACACGCAGGTGTACTTTTGATTTCATGCGGAAGTTTTCACGACTTTTGCAATGACCTCTTCATACGGTTTTCGCGGCCAGCACCTGTAAAGGATCAGGGATACCTAATTGTTCCATCCTTTCTACTTGATCCATCCCTTGGGGCCAGGAGTAAAATGCCTTTAGTGAAATCAATAAAGGCCAAATCTGATATACTTTTCTAGGGCGTTTTGCCCTCTCAATAAGACAGCAGTGTGCTTGGTATAGTCATAAGTCGCGTGGTTCCTTAACCGGCTGACGATTGCTCTCTTGCCCTTTTCATAGTCCAATTACTTATTTTTCGCTCAAATGGCTTCTGCAAGAACTTTTACCAAACCGCAGCTACTAACCATGGTGATAGCATTAGCGTATTATCGTGCTTATCACGATTTGAAAATAGGTACTACCTTGCAAACTTGCCATGCTCTAGGAAAACCATCTCTAAATTTGCTCTATTCAAGGCTACTTGATTAAACATGAATCATACAATCCCCTCCCCATTTCAATAATTAATTTGAAAGCCATCTATGTCTAATGCTTTACCATTTGACATTGCCTTGAGTAATCCTCCACCTCTAATTTGGTAGGGCAAATCTTCATGCCTCAATTTCTTCCATGGCCGGTAGCCTCGGGAACATAATAAACTTGTCGGACAAATTCGGCCATCACCTACTACATTTTAAAAGCCGTTTGATCATGATCAGTTGAATGGTAGCCCGAGAATCTCTTGGGCTCTTCTTCTAACAGTGCCTCATAGCTCCAATTGGCGAGTTATTTGGAAAGATCTTTTTCTTCACTTCAAAAACTTCTTATACCGGCTTGGTTTAAATTTGAGACCTTTTGGCAAAGATTTCGCATCTCGAGCACTCCAGAGGATCCCACCAAGATTTCGGCTGGCTGGCTGGCCTACGCCCGTCATTCCAAAACTTCTGTTTGGCGGCATCAAAATTGCATTGGTTAACGTTGCATCAATTTTGATCCAGCTCTCCACCAAGCTTTCAATTTGCCTTTCAAAGCTTTCTTGATATAAATGTTTCATTTTATAATTCAGCTGATTCTAGGGATAAATTCCTTGCTAGGCTTTGTTTACGCAACCTTACATTCAAAGAGAAACATAGAGGCATGTGGTGGGACTCAAGCATCTTATCCATGATCGAAAATCTTGGACTACATCCATGTTGGGAGGTGCAAGCAAATGTCGACCACACTATTGCCTTGCCATGAAAAGTATGTTCTTTGATCCCCTTTGTTTTGGGAGGTATTGAGGTATGCCATTAAAATTTTGAGATTCTGAGATGCATCAGAGCTCCTATGAAATCTCCCATCACGGTTTTAGCAACACTTCGTCTATAGAATCTCTACGGCAAGCGGGGCTCCCCGAGGCTTCATCTAACATAGGATCTCCTGTGACAAAAGATGCTGATTTGCAGCCTTTGTTGCGGCATTAAAGTCACCTATCAATACAAGCCCTTTGGGTGATATTGTAATACAATGATGTTAAAGCATGCAATGGGTGCTCTCTCTATCCATGTCATCGGGCATATACCTTCATGTTTAATGGTGCAAAGTAGCGGTCCAAGTATATAGGTACGTCCAGGAAGCATGTATCTTAATCCACATAAGCTGATTGTGTGTGTTTTTGCTTACGTTCTCTGACTATATACATATAGCTTCAAGATTTTTCTAACATAAAGCGCCATACCTCCAAAAGCTCGCCCTTTGCTTGTATCCCTTGTAATTCCATCTTTTGAATCGAGGCAAAGTGAAGCCATCAAAGATACAGCGATGTGCTTCCACAGTGTTTGCCAAGTTTCCATGATATTACCACATGCATTTCTCCACAAATGCGATTTGTAGCATTTGCTTTGGCTTGATTTAAGCCATGCATTCGAGGGCTAAGACCTTTGGGGTCTAAGCATCCCTATAACTTCCTTGGCGGATTAAATTTGCCTTAATGTTAGGAAGCGGGTGTCGAATCATGTGACCAAGATTTTACGGCCTTTTAGAGATCTTGTGATGGTCTAGTACGCATCTCACAGTCCCTTTATCATGAACTTCACCAATATTGGTCTCACATGATAACGGCTTCCCAATTCTCTGCAAAAGATTGGTTTGGGGTCATCACCGGTCATTGTTTCTCAAAAGGAAATGGTCGAAGGCTAGCGTGAAGATCTTAAATCTGCTCCTCTGGCGGTATTCACGATATCTTCAAATTCTTGGAAGCGGACTTCTTGATCCTGTGTATCTCCAGCGAGGCAGTCATTGATCTGATTCAAGCGAGGTCTTGGTTCTTTGCCGACCACCGGACAGGCAATTTCATTTCAATTGGGAAGTATTTGTTGATCATTAGCGGTAACTCCTTGAGAGAATACATATACCACGAGCATAAGCGTTTGCTACTTGAGTAAGCTGAATACGAAGAATATAAACCAAATGACACTTTTGATGTCATCCTTTAAGGAAGAACACTTATGCGCCTTCACAATGCGACCTAGAGCATCACTAACCACTGCGTATCACGAAAAGACATACGCCCCTTGAAGATGAGGAGATTTAAATATACCTAGATGGACGGAATGATCCAAGTAGATGCTAAATGGAAAGCACTCTTTGCCAACTTGTCCCAAGAACTAGGATAGTACGACAATAGAACCAGTGACTATTCAAGTTATAATGGAAAGGCTCAAAAGCCACTACCAAGCAAGTCGAACATGGTGACCTGGCTTGATGCTCAATTGTCTCATTTCATACATAAAAAGATCCTGAGAGGCCACGGGCGAAATCTATGAACAACAATATTTACGCATGCATCTATGAATGATCTACCACCATAAGATAGATAGCTTAGGATGGAACAATTTATCCCACATCCAGATGCGGACTACTTTCCTATGAGGCTCGAAGGGGATAACTAAAGGCCACTGGCGATGGAGGCAACACCTCGGGATGAAAGCGAGGACCACGCCCATGGCGCACCGGGTGCTCCTCCTTGCTTAACACCTTGCCATGAGCCACCTAGAGAGTAGGGAGCCGCACGTCTTGTGGATGTGGAGGGAAAAGAGTATCGGCTACTTTTCCAAATGCCATGTGTAGTCCCGAGGAGGAGGAGAACTTCAATGCGAGACTCATTCCACGTCAACAATCTTGTTTCATTATACCATCTGAGATCTTTGTGAACACACCGCATTTGCTCGCCATGAAGCCATTAGCGTCGATGGATGGGTGTGAGAGACCAAAGGGACAATCGCGGCCTTCACCCAAAGGGATCCACCGGCAAGCTGAGCGGCCAGGATGCAGTGTGGGCCATGGCGGATGGAACCTAAAAACAAAGTGTGCAGTCTCCCAAGCACCTAGCAGCGCGAGGAAAGGAGAGGCATTAGAATATGGAGAAGTGGATAGAATAATGCCCATGGGAAGTGGCTTAATGGATGGAGAGCGAAAATGCACATCTATAAAGGCGGTGAATGAGGAGGAGCGGAGCCACAGGGGAAATTATCGGCATTATTTAGAATCCATATGAACTTAGAAATCAACACCTTGCTCTCACGAGAAAGTGAATCATCCCGACCCCCCACAAAGTTTAGGCATAATGCACTTCCTTCAGCTAATTTTTACATCCACGGCTCCTTGATTGCCACCCAGTATAAGTTTGCGGCGATTACAAACAATGAGTTGTGTATGCTTTAATGCAGCGGTGCCCGGTAAGATGGATGCCATATAGACATGTATGCTACTGAAGGCCCGACTTTCCCGCCCGCGGCCTACAGCGACCGGCCATTGGGGGCGGTGTTATGCAGCGTATTTATATATACCAAACGCATATTTTCTGAAACAAGTATTATTCGTATGTGTATGATAAAGCGTTGGTCAAAAATTTGATAGTTTTATCCTTGCTTTTTTAATATAACATATTATTATATTTGTTGTTAATATCTTGGTAAGTCTTCTTTTTTCTTCCATTCATCACGTTTCTCTTGTTGCCCTAAGCAGCGCGCTCGGACGGAGTAGGCGATCATGGCGCTGAGATGACAAGGTGAAGACCCCAAATCATGTTAGGTTGTCTTGCTTGCTTCCTTGAATCGCGTCTTAGCCACTTTACAATAATCTTGGATAGCATCCTCTGAGATAGGCAAATAATAGGCTCATGAGGAGGTAAATTTACGATTTTTGTTCATCTACTTAAAGAGAAAAAAAAAAAGTTTTTTGTAAAATAGATTTGATACATACTTGTAGCCGCCATTATTTTATCATTACAAAGCATTTGGGACTTAACTTGTTGGGGGGCTATTCTTTGGGTTGCACATCTCCCGATCCGAGGGTGAGGCGGGGAGGAGATCACGCATACTTATTATAAGCTGACTAGAAACCCGCTGCCTGCGTCACATGACTCTAACCCGTGAAAGAGCGCATCACCCAAGAAGGTTAATGAGCCCATGCCTTGCCCACTTTCAGGTGGAAAACTATAAAGGCCCTAGCCGCTAAGATCCCCGTTGGCTTTACACACCCGGAGGATCAATGCATGGGACATATCCTCCTTATGCGGGTCTAGCCCCCCTCCCATGATGCGGTGGGCTCTTATGCACCTGAGGCGCATTAGTGGGAATTAATAAGGCTATCTAGGTACATCATCTACTAGGTTTTAAGGGTCTCTACCCCCCTTCCCCCTTCCCAATACAAAAAGTGCCCATAGAATAGAACATCATCATTCATGAGGCGGAAATATAGAATAACATCTAATCTATCTACCTAAACTACATGGTTAGGTTCCTTTGATAGGAAACTTGATCCTTGATTTATATAAGGCCTCACAAGGCTAATCTAACATACTAATCCGACTTATTGCGGACTAGAAATTCGACATTGCACAATAGAATAGTACATTTTACGATCCTTGGCTTTACTCTAGCAGCTCACCGAAAAGCGTCCATGCTTTCAGGTTAAAGTGGCCGAATCAGGAAGATGCGATGCTTAAGGAGGCTTGTGTCGGCTTAATCACCGAATGGCACTAACACTTGACCGGAATAGTCTTGGAAGCTAGAATGCGAAAAGGGAAAAGGTTTAGGGTTTCTCTTTGGCTCCTTTTACATGACCCTTTTAGGGTTAGAGCTAAAAGTTCATGTGGGGTTTTGCCATGTGGCAAAAGGGTTAAATGCACATTTAAGGCATGTGCAACAATTGCCCCCTAGAGTGCAACCCTTTACGATCTCCAAGTACATGTCGTCAAGACGACACGTACGAGTGACGTGGCAGTATAATATACGTATTCATACCATATGTTATGCTGGAACGTCACAATCTCCTCACCTTGAATTGATGTTGTCCGCAGTATCCCGCATCTCCCCACATTGGACACCTGCATGATCCCTGCATCTCATTCCATACATGCGAGTTTTTCACAATACCTCGAGGTAATATTTAAATTAATTATTATTAACAAAAATTATAGGTGCTTGTGTTTATATTTTCAAGATTAGAACAATCAAGAGACATACATATTTCCTCTTCGCTCAGTACCAGTCATTTGCTTCCTCGCGTGGGCGCTCCAGGCAATACTTTGAGAATATTTATGACCGTTTCTCATTAGGGTTTTTTTCAAAAACCCAAAAGGGCGGGTTTTTCAATTCCGATAAGAAGCTGTCGCCACTTTTTTTACCTTTGCCTAGCCCTATCATGATATTATTGCCATTTCTCTCTTTATATGGTGTAGTTCGATATTTGGATGAAAGCATGTTAGGGCCTACATAAAAAATTACCAAAAAGGTACTTTTCTGTGTACTTCTGTGCAAGTACATAATTGTATTTTAAAGTACCTAGACTACAAGATTGACTAAAAGAAATTGTGTTATGTTCAAGAGTAGTAGTACATACATGTTGTAAGGTACTTTGTGATGTCAAGAAGATGTTAAGAACTCAAATATATCATCATCTTTGACTACCCAGAGTATTTTCCAGGTAGTTTCCAAAACATGTAGGCCCTAACATGCTCTTACCCATTGTGCTTATGGTCGGCTACCCCACTCACTTCAAAAATTATAAACGCAATGTACACTGCTGATACACTAAATGAAAAGCCTATCTATCGAACTCTGCTCTCCTCATAGACCTAAGTGGCATGGTAATTGTAGTTTCTCGTGAAGATCGGCAGGTGTTTTGGTGTGCATATATCGTGAGTCCTCATCACAAGAATGATCGATCCACACTGTAGGATCGTGATTCTCGTGAGAGGGCGAGCGATATATATTCGGTCCTTTCGTGTTTCTTTGAATTCGCCTTCTTCTCACAGCAGTATAGTAGCAATGGGCAAACCCTCCTGTCCCACCCTTCCTTTTTCCTCTAATTCGTGGACCATCGAATCAGGTGTCATCTATGTTAAGAAATTTTAATAATATCTCTCTTTTTTAAGAAAGTTATTGTTATTTATATGCGCCTGGTATCCGTGACAAGCCCCTCTTTGTTATAGAGTTTTTTTGTCGCGTGGCATGCATAACCAGCCCCTCTGGAGGTTTTTTCTTTTCAATTTCTTTCAAGTTCTTTTCAAAGTTATATATTTTTGCGTGGCATGTATAACCAGCTCCTCTTTGTTGTAGAGGTTTATTGTCGCATGACATGTATGACCAGCCCCACTGGAGTATTTTCAAAAAAAAAATCTGTTATGTTGATATTTCTTATTTATGTGGTTTTTGTTGTCATCGGCATTCCTTACAGGCTGCATAGCTTCAGGGCAAGAGTTCAATCCATCCATATGTTGTGCTTATCAATAAAACTTATGGGTGCTTGTGTTTATATTTTTAGGATTAGAACAATCAAGAGACATATATATTTCTTCTTCGCTCGGTACCGGTCATTTGCTTCCTCGTGCGGGCGCTTCAGGCAACCGTTTCTCATTAGGGTTTTCCTCAAAAACCCGAAAGGGTGGGGTTTTTTATTCTGATGAGAAGTTGTCGCCACTTTTCTTACTTTGCCTAGCCCTATCATGGTATTATTGTTAGTTCTCTCTTTATATGGAGTAGTTCAATATTGTGCCTATGGTCGGTTACCTTCAAAAGTTATAAACCCAATGTATACTGATGTTGTGATGAATGAAAAGCCTATCTATTTATTGGGCAAGCCCTCTTTAATTTTCTTTCCCATTGCTATGCATCACATTGGGTTTATCAATTTAAGCTTTTGGGTTCTATCCGATCCAGGCCAAGCTCGTTCCTTTCCAGCGATGGATAAGCTCGAGTCTTTCTGCATCAAAAAACTCGTCATATGGTTGGATCTTCACAGCTATCTTATGGGTGTGGCTTTTCTCCATTGCTTTTTGGAAGGTACGTCCCGTTAAAACATTCAAAAGCCTCATGTACGAAATCTCCTAACTTTTTTCTAGTAGTAAGGGGAGGGTTGCATGTAGAAAGGATGAGTAGCGAAAGAAAGGTGCTTTGATTCTATTCAATGCTGCAAACGATCTTGTGTATGTAGTACTTCAATTGGGCTAGAAATATTGTTGTCAGTGGTAGGAGTTTGCATTTAAATGATGTACATCTTTCTTATAATGGCAAAAGCATGGAATATGTCTTGGTTTATCTTCATACTTTTTTTACTAGACATATGGGACGAGGGTCACGTGCTTAGTTCTCATGCTGCACTTGAAAAACTGTTTTCTTGAGAAAAAAATGTTATATACATCATCGATTGTATTTAGGATCAGGATTCATATTCATTCTTTCTTATATTTCACGACTCAGAACCCCATGCAAACTCACAAGTTTGGTGGTATCGATAGCGATTCCCATTTTTGCAATATAGGAATTAACTTGCATCAAGTATTACGCCAAAATGTCCCAAGTCCTCGACTTCAATCAACCACCTGCTTGAGATCAATTAATTCTGATTTATCGCTATTCTCGTTGTAGATTCTAAGCTTCACCCGAGCTGCCATTTCTGAAACTCTAAAGCATGCGTTTTGCACATCCATACCCTACTCCGTGCATAAAACATCGCATTGACATCATCTATTTCTACGCATTCCGCGGAGGGAATTTATTCCACTTTGGACATATACACGGCACTTTCTTTGGAAGCGGGCTCCACTAGGATCCATCGACCTCCTCTCCGCTTTTCCTTTTTCTTGGTAATGTGCGGGGCAGATCTGGTAGGGTGTATGAGGATGCTGGCGGAAACAGCAGAGAACCACTTAACACCTTTTGCTAAGCGGGAGCTCTCACAGGCGGGGGACACAGTGGGAGGCGGGGCCGCCCCCTACTTTCGAAGCTGCGGGGGAGGATAGGCTTTGTGGGTGTTTTGAGCCATTGAAGATGTATGGCATGCCGCCGAGATATGCCCGGCATTTGCCCATATCCAAGTGGTATATTTATGTGGTTATTGCGACTAGTCGTTTGCATGAGTTATTGAATATATAGCGTCGAGTGGGCTTGTTGGGGTCACACCTCGAGGGAGGTTATGGATGATACAGGATTTCGTTTGAAAATATAGGAATGAAAATCTTGAGAATGTCATATACAATTATCTGATTAATACGGCATACTTAATGCGCTTCAAGGTTTTTCCTCGAAAACTCTTAGTGATGGGCTTTTAATCACGATAGTAATAAACTACTTGCTCTCTTTTGTTTTAGGTCCCATAGGCAAATTGGTCTCAGTGGGCGATAAAAATCTATTCAGTACAATGCGTACCACGGCTACACATAGGCCATTGACCCTTTTTAGGGCAATTTAATTAATTTTTGGGGATAGATTGGCATACCGGGGTTTTTTTTTGTTGCCATGCATATATTTTTTTTCTATCCATTCAATTGAACCCTTTTTTAGCCATTGAGGGCCTTCTTATGCCATACCAGGATCTGCTTTTTTGTATGCATTCATCAGTGAGCATCTTGTGTGAGAGACACCTTGTACTCCGCAAATCATGCCTAATGTGCATCAAGGAGCTCTTTGCTCATTCTAGATCTCGAAGTGGCATAGAGGTGCCCATGGCCTCTTTCCACTTGTATGTTGCTCATGGAAGTTTCTTGCACCCTTCGGCGGTTAATGCTTTTGCACTTAATCAAAGAGATCATCATTTAGGGCGAATTCTATCATTGAGCATCATTATCCTTATGATAACTTCTCTCACTGATTGAATCTTTTCCCTCGGAGTTCTTGCCGATCTATCCTGCGTACGCATTGAACATTCTCTCAGTAGAATGCTTCCCTTGAAGCACCTTCATTTCAGGGACATGAGATTAGGTTGATGGCATCCTCAGATTTGGAGAGTTCATAATAAAATACATTAGATTGTTCTTTGTCATGTACTTTCCTTATTCTTATCAAAAGCACAGTTTCATTGAATATGGACTTTCCGCAAGTCCATATATATCTCAAATCGTATCGCCGGTGTATAATTCAAGCTTCTGAGCAGTAAAACAATCGAATATATTATCTAGCACCCCTTTTGAGGTACTAAAATGCGTGAATAAACTAGGGTTCATGCAGGTAGTTAAGATTCTAGGCCAGCTAGAAGGGGTCCCATCAATGCCAGAGGAGACGAAACATCCCGTTCAATCCAATCGTCTTGCTATTGAAGGTGAAGTTGTGAAAATTGCCAAATCCTTGTTTCAGAATCAAGCAGACTCTCTTATATTTCAAATCATTATAGAGATATTTTGTTAGTGGCTCGCTACAAGATCTATGCATTTTCTTTATCTAAATGTATACAAAACAAGTGGCAAGTTATTATTGGAAATACTTATGGAAAATAATAAGAAAAAGATATGAGACATGTATTTGTTTTCTTGGTTCATGTATATGAGACATGATACTTCATAAAGTTTGCATTCACAAGCTATGTAAAAGATTCTAATAACATATACATATTGAGGGACCACTTTGCCCAGATTCCATCAACAAAAAGTTTTTCTGACTGCAAAAGAAACCAAGGGTCAACCACCCCTTGAGGTACGACCCCATCGATCTCACCTTCTTCCTTTGTGTTGTATTGCCCTCCACTGTAGCTTGTTTTAGGAACTCCATCTTGGCGAGGGAATTCTTGAGGCTTAGCGTAGCATCTTCCCCTCCTCTACTACCTTAATAGGGAGACTTCTCAACTTCAACCTCCTTATCTTGCTCACGGTGATGCAAGGGGGTCCACGGGTTGGAAGCTTCTTGTGTTTCCATACAGCGGAAGATTCTTGATCGCCGAGGACTAGCGCGCCAAGCGAGCTACCTGCGACCACATCACGGGTGCACACTAGTGTAGTGCCTTAAAGCATTAATGTTGTCCTTCTTCTTTCAAAAGAAAGACATGTCCTTTAACGAAACCTACAACCCTTTTCAAATGGTGCAGTGTGAGAATCATGGAGCATTGGGAGGTGGATTGTAACTGCGTGCCTTTGTTTGTGCGAGGGAAATGGACAGGAGGTGGAGGAGTACTGCGGCTACTTCACGATGCCTTGGAGCCACCTACTTTCTTTTTTTTTTCCTCTGTATGCTCTTTTTCTGCGATGCCTTGCGGGCTTTGCGACCTCTTCTGCGTCAAGCATTGCGCCGAGTTGATCAAAATTTTGAACAAGCTTAGGCGCATAGTCTCATCAATCTCAAATCACGAGAAGCTTACAATCTTTTGCCTAAAGCGATCCTCTAGAAAAGAAATCCGGCCTGCTTTGCAACCCCCATCATAAATTTAGCACTAGGTATGTGCATGTCCTGGAATCAATTGATTCGACAATAGACACCGATGCCTCTGTCATACCCTTATCACTCCAAGGCCGATACAACTAATGTCTTTGAAGGAAAGTAGACAAAGCGTTATGATTGGTATTGAAAAAGAAATGAATGACCGCTGCGAAACTTGGAATACTCTTGAGGATGGTGCGTCCATGAAGCATAGATTCGGTCATGCGGGCTGAGGCGGTAACTTGGTCTCTGGCCATACATTTACGGCCTGAGGCTCTCGACTTGCGAACTTTAGAGGAAGGTTTACGGCGTTTTAGGATCGTCGCTCCCCCATCCCCAGGAGGACTAACAGTAGCACTTCAGATACTTTACATCCCTCTTGCCTTGGTCCACCTTGGATATTCATTAACGTTTTGCGATAAGAGCTGGGGAAGTTAAGCTGCTTGCCTCCTTGTAGCTATCAACCCACTTCACGTTTGCGGAATGAGCATCAAATTCTCCATGAATATTGGATGAATTTTCTCAATTCAGCCATGTTCTCACTTTGAGCTTCTTTACTTCCGCCGGATATTTTGATAAGTGCCGCTCCATGGTGCCAATCTTCTTCAGTTCGTAGCGGATTTTCGATTTCACGCTGCCAGTGTATAATCTTTGTTGGTCTTGATAAAGGTGGTGTGCGCCATGATCTCATTCAACGACCTTTGCAAATCCATTGGGTGGCGGACTTTAAAGGTGCGGCATTTTTATTCATGAACATTCTCGATCGGTCCTTAACCACTATCGTTTCACCCTTCTCATCTTTTTAGTTGGTCTTCATAGAATAGCTGAGCCACTTGGAGGCACATATTTCAAATCTCGTCATCCAAGTACGGTAATCGTAGTCTCAAGATGCCTTCCGAAAGTTCATGGCTGCTGGCAAGCCATCCCGCAGACAACATAGCAACTTAGCATATATGAGGTATGTAGTGCGTCAAATTAGTGTCCGCCCAATTTGAGACTCAAGAGGCTACGGCAAACATGTTGAATGCATACGAGGACAACCCAAATTGGGCAATCTACCAATTTAATGAAATAGTATAGTGTTACATGCCGATGTAAGGGGGGAAATCGGGCGTGCGCCCAATTTCATAGTCAAGGGGCTTCAGATAAACATGTTAAATGCGTATTTGGGGGAACCCAAATTGGGTGCCCGCCCAATTTGACAGTCAAAGTAGAATGCTACATGCCGATGTTTAGGGGAGATGTCTGGGTGTCAAATCGGGCGGGCGCCCGATTTGAGAGCAATCGGGGATCTTAAGAAAGCATATTGCATGAAGAAATTGAAGCCAAACTTACTATATGCGCCACCTTGAGATAGTCCACGTTTTCCTTTCTTCGCCTTGCCATAAAACTCCTATTGATTCCTTAGCTGCTGTCAAAGTAAACATCTATATGAATAGTATTCTTTGTGATGTCGTTGCTTTCCTGGCACCTTTACATACTCTGTTGGAGTCAGATTCCCCGCTAGCCCTCGACATATTCTTTTAGCATAGAAAAAGAAGATAAGGTCTTTCAAATGTCCCCTTCTTGCTGGCCATTCCATGGCCTGGTTAACAAGAACTTGGGCAATTGCAGTAGTGTGATTCCCATTTACTATCCAAAAGTCTGCATTGTCCAAATCGCTAGCCTTTCTCCATTTTATTGCACGCCCTGTGTTTGGGTCATAAGGAACAACATCCACACAAGGTGGATGCATCTGGACATTAATGAACGAATCATACAGTTTGTCAATATGTTCTGCACTAATGACCCTGCAGGTCATGTTTGCAGGGGCTTGATACATTTTAAATATGTCCACCTCAATTTCAAATTCAACTCCAAGGGGGTAGATCCTTTTCCCTGTGTTTTATGTTGATCATTGCGCTCTGTGACAACTCACGTCTGCTCTCCTGGGTCAAGTCCCCGCCAGAGGTTGAGCACTTCACAATTTGCAAGTCATCTTCCTCTGAGCCTGTCTCAGTCTCACTCTCCCCTTTCGATTCACCTGTTGCCTCATGTCTACTTCATTTTTTCACATGCTTTTCTGGTGGGGACTGCTCAGATACCTCCTCTGATCCAATACTTATGTCCGGGCTACGTGGTCTTCTATGCATACCTCCAAGAATCAGTTTTGGCATTTCAGTGTGGTGAGAGTTTCCGATCTTTTCTTCTTTGGAATACTGACTTTGTCTGACGCCATGGTAATGGCCTTCTCTGTGCCTTTGGCCCCATCACCAGTAACTCCATAACGTGACTTCAACCAAAGGGTGTCATACACCTTCGGTCGGCCGGTTCTTACCATGATATTCTGTGTACAGGGCTTTAGATCGATTTTGTTTGTGATCAAGTATCCATTGCCTAACTGTATTAAATCCATCTATAATATCTCCCCGTTTGGCCAGTCCAGATCTCTCAAGGCGTTCATAAGAAGCCAACACCCAGCCCTTGGCTTGACACGAATGTGGAGCCTCAGTGATGCTTGCAGTCATTAGCTGAGGATCGTAAGTATCAAAAGGCAACCTGTATCCAACAAATGACTTATCCAACACGTCTTCCACAATAAGATCTACCTCGCTATCAACTTCAGTTTACACAGTCATATCAATTGCTATACCAGCATTCTGTGTCCTCCTAGTCCCCGGCTCAGCAAAGTACAAGCACAGATCCTTAAGATGATTTGTGCTAGAGCCAGGGTGCACTGGGCCAACCTCAATGCACCATGTGAACTTATCGGCAATGGGAGTTATTTGATTGGGGACCACCTCAATACCATCAAACTGAACACTCGACTCTGTTTCCTTTGCAGCAGCAAATGCCTGTGCCATCGGAGGGCCAGTTCCAGCTACACGGGCAGTTTGTTTAGTCCTGGCCATAGGTGCTGCATAACATCAAGCAAAAATCCCATTAGTATGAAAAAACAATAGCCTAGAATAAGTAACAAAACGTGCAGGTTAATGTCATATGCAAGGGGAGGGTCAAATTGGGCGCCCGCCCAATTTGCACCCCCATGTGATGTCTGGGCAGGCATGGACATGCAAGGGGAGGGTCAAATTGGGCACCCGCCCAATTTGCACCCCCTTTGTGATGTGTAGAAGCACAGTAAACAGGCAAAGGGGTGCCAAATTGGGCACCCGCCCAATTTGCACCCCCAGGTGATGTATGAGCAGCCATGGACATGCAAGGGGAGGGTCAAATTGGCCCCTCGCCCAATTTGCACCCCCCCTTTGTGATGTGTAGCACAGAAACAAGCAAGGGGGTGCCAAATTGGGCGCCCGCCCAATTTGCACCCCCAGGTGAGGACTGAGCAGCCATGGACATGCAAGGGGAGGGTCAAATTGGGCGCCCTCCCAATTTGCACCCCCTTTATGATGTATGAGCAGCCATGGACATGCAAGGGGACGGTCAAATTGGGTGCCTGCCCAATTTGCACCCCGCTTTGTGATGTGTAGAAGCACAGGAACAAGCAAGGGGGTGCCAAATTGGGTGCCCGCCTAATTTGCACCCCCAGGTGATGTCTGAGTAGCCATGGACATGCAGGGGGAGTGTCAAATTGGGTGCTCGCCCAATTTGCACCCCCCTTGTGATGTGTAGAAGCACAGAAACAAGCAAGGGGGTGCATGCAAGAGATGTGGAGAAAAGCACCCGCAGGTGATGTCTTCGAAAATGCATGGTTGTTGCTTATAGCCAGGGCAGAGATGGCTTATAGCCGGGGCATGCAAGTGCGTGCATCTAACAGATGGCCTTCAAAAGTTTGCCCTAAGAAAATGATCTAAAGGCAAACAGAACAGCATTACCTTTTACTCCTTTGAGGGTCGACTTTCCATCAAGAAAGTGGCACTAGGTTCTCCAGAGACACCGTCTGGGACAAATGCGCAAGCTGGTGCAATCAAATCGAAGGCGACAGACGTGGCGTGATCCTCCCAGAAGAAGACTACAGGCAGTATTGGTCGGAAAGAATAGAATAAGCTTCCAAAAGGGACATGCAATGAGGTTGGATGGGCGAATGACAAGTGGCGGCCATGCAAATGGTGGAGCTTTTTGAACAAAAAATAGACCATAAAAATAGACCTTACAAAAAGACCATAAAAATAGACTTAATAAATGTGCCCCAAATATTAAATGCGATTGGACATAAGGTTTAAGTATGCCACATGGGGCAAAGTGGGCCACACCATCGCCCCGCCCATTTTTTAATTTATAATTATCTGTGGCCTGACACGATAGTTTTGTAATTAATAACGACGTGGTCGAATGTGAATTTGAATTTTGAAAACTCGCACGTGTCCAAAATGACGCGGGCCTGCCCACTTAAGTTTGAAATATATTTGATGGTCATTATGGGGGGAAATTTGAATTTCAAATTATTTTCTGGCGAACAAAGCTGCTTAGCCATTTGATTCTCAAACATTCTTGGGCGGCTTATTGTTCTTCTAATTCGCTAGCACCAAACGGATGGCGGGCGCTTCATCGAAGGTACATTACTTTCGAATAGTATGTTTATTCGTTGGCCCCTGTAGTTTGCATGCGCTGAGACTAGGATTATTCAGTGGCAACTAGCCAATCTAGTGATTCCATTATGCCAAAATTTGATGCCTGGATTAATATGGGACATTATTCGTGAGGATATTCATGTCATGAAGATTTATGTGGTCTCAAATTGGCCCAATATGACAAATGCATGTCCAGTTCCCTCAATATCTAAACATCTATTGAGGGACCCCAGGTGGAATCTACTTTGGCCATGCACATCTACCTAGGGTGTCAAATTGGGCACCCGCCCAATTTGCTACACCAGGCGGGTGCCCAATTTGACACCCTAGGTAGATGTGCATGGCCAAAGTAAATTCCACCTGGGGTAGGAAATTGGGCGGGTGCCCAATTTGACACCCTAGGTAGATGTGCATGGCCAAAGTAGATTCCACCTGGGGGGCAAATTGGGGGGGTGCCCAATTTAGATTCCACCAAGGGTAGCAAATTGGGCGGTGCCCAATTTGACCCCCTATGCAACTGTGTATGGCCAGCATAGGTACCACCTGGGGTAGCAAATTGGGCAGGTGCCCAATTTGATCCCCTAAGTAACTTTGTATGGCCAGCTTAGATACCACCCGGGGTAGCAAATTGGACGGGTGCCCAATTTGACCCCCAAGTAAATGTCTATAGCCGATCCAGATACCACCTGGGGTAGCAAATTGGGCCGGTGCCCAATTTGACCCCCTAATAAATGTCTATAGCCAGCCTAGATACCACCTAGTGTAGTAAATTAGGCGGTTGCCCAATTTGCCCCCCAAGTAGATGTGTCTCGCACAATTTGACCCCCGAGGTAGATCTGGTCTTACTTGGCTCTGGATCTGATTCAATTTTTTGTGCTTCAAGGACGGTCGGGCAGTTGCCAAAGGATCCGTGGGAGACAGGGAGCGATGCCGTTTTAAAGACATCTCCGATGGACTTGTGAGTGTGGTGTTTGAGCTGTGTTTGAGGGGCACCATATTCTCTGCCGGCCTACTCCAGATGCAAAAACTTTAGGAGAGGCCCTGAGGTCCTTCATTCTCTAGAGGAAAGGTGATGTCCACGACTCCAATGTGGTGGACATGCCATCGGCATCCAAAAGACAGCGTGTGGGAAGCAGCAGAGACGCTATGCTGCTAACAAGGTACACGCTACTTGAGACCGACTGCAAAATTTGGCACTCTTGTGATGCCATCCCAGCAGGAAAGGGCTTTATATCCTTCACTAGTCCAGATGATGCAGTATGTGACCAGTTCTTGGGTGTGAATTGTAGGAGTGTCTGTTACTGAGGGCTTTCCCCTTCCGACTGAGGTGAACTTCTGGTGTCAGGCATGTTTGACAGTGCCTAAAGCAGGCATGCTTGTGAGGTGGAATAATGATCTTGTTAAGGTTAGTGGAGTGAAGGTGTCTGATATTTTAAGTGCAACACCAGTAGAACAGCATGACACGATATCAAGCCAGGTAGCTCGGAGCTTGAGAAGCATCCGCAATACGAGAAGCGTAAATACACCTTCCATTTTCATCAGCCAAAAAAGGTACTAAAGCCTCCAAAGATCGATCGGCTCACAACCAATGAAGCCATCTTGAGGTATAGGAGGACCATGTATTGCAAACAGAGATGTTATGAGAAATTCACTAGGGATCAAGCTATAAACATGCGAAAGGATTTCCTCTCCATGAAATCGAGTGATAGGGTCACTTTTGTGTATGATATGTTAGGCAACAACATGAAGGGTAGAAGGGTCCATCGACTAGTCTTGCAAGGCATGACTGTCTGTGAAAGAGCTTGGTACCTTGGTCTTGGGATTTCAAAGTCGGGGTATCTCAAGTAGAAGGCACAATTCCGCTTTGGTGCTCACAAAGCTGAGCATGGCAATTCAGGCACGATGAAAGCTCATGCGGCAACTTTGACCTCGAAGGCTATTTTCTCCATGTTTGTCAAGGAAAATTGTGAATCTTTACCTCACCATAGCAGGAGGAATGAAGACGAAATTCGAGAAAACATGAGGAAGTTGCCTGTAATGTTTACGAAGACCTGCATTCTCAAAGAGGTCAACGCAGAAGTGATACTCACAGGCAAGAAGGTGTCTCCGACAGGATTTCATAGAACGTGGAGGTGTAGCTTCAAGGATGTCAGTATTGCTACGAAGATTGCATTCTCCAAGTGTGACACTTGCGAGGTTATCCGCATAATGCTGTTGAAGACCAAGGATGAGGCTGAAAGGAGAATATTGATGATCAGAGAAGGGCACATAGACTAGAGCAGCAATCATGTCGCACCCAGTACTAGTCATGGAGACTGTACTCCCACAGGTATCCTCGAGACTATGTGTGTATCATTCACCACAAAATGGATCAGGCAAAGACTATGATTCCAAAGTTGCTATAATCTGTGAAGTCCCTTTGGAGACTAGATAAGCTGAAGACTTCATTGACAAGTGCACTTACTCATGGCCATGGAAGAGGGTCCTATGGAAATTTTGCTTTGGATCTGTGATCAGACGACTCCAACTTCCACGTAGGTTCCTTGAATAGTATTCTGAAAAGGTTGGAACTGCCTCATGAGTTTGCAGGAGGCCATCTTGTATTGTCTGATCCATCAGTCCCAGATTGTGCAGGGGCCTTGCATGACACCACCGCGCTAGCGTCCAAGTTGTCGCTATCTAGCAAGAGCATCCCCGTTGACTTGCCTCAACCTGTGGGACCCTCAATGAAGCGCCTCCCTCGCACACTGATGTTGCAACTAGACAATGCATCTGGACAAAACAAAAATAGGTATGTATTCTCATATCTTTCATACCTTGTATATTTCGGTGTTTTCGAGGAGATTGAGTTAGGTTTTATGATGCCTGGCCACACACATGAGGATATAGATGTCTGAATTGTTGTATGAATTTCATATGCGCAATCTCAACACGCCAGTGCCATATCTTGTTGATAAGATTCCAGATTGAAAAGGTTTCATAGAAGGGTATATTCCTGATGGGGAAGATAGATTGACTGGTCATAGTGGCCCTTCATGTTCGCTATGAATGGTGACTGGCATGTCATGTACCACAAGGCACGCCCTATGTTCGTGGATTGGTTACTTGCTGCAGAAATACAAATGTGGAAAGAAGGGGAGGATGGAAAACACCTAATGCCATCTGGAAATCCGAAGATGTTAGCACCTAAGAGCTCAGTGAAAGACCTCGGTCAGCTCTGGAACAGTATCTATAAGCATATCCTCCACTGGGCTGCATGCTCGACGAAGAATAAGGGCACTCCAGAGACAGCCAAATATACAATTGAATATTGAATGGGACTCTTGCAGCATCTGGGTAACATCACCAATGTGGAAGGTCCTTACGAGGATTTGTGGCCGCGCACTAGGCAAGACAGACTTGACATACATGATGTGGTAGTTGTGGTGGAGCCAATTGCAAGCATCACTGCTGCTTATGTTGGTCCATTGAAGGATAAGCCCATACCAGAATTCAATCCATTCACAGATTTAAAGAAGGGCATGTTTGTAATGGCGCGTCCTGATGACATCTTGTGCCCGACATGGGTAGGGTATACTACAGAGGAATCGCAAATGGATGATAAGAAAGACAACTTTGAGACTATCCAGGTCATTTGGTGGGAGCTTGTCCCTGTTAGGAACCAGGTGTTCCCAGCCAACTATGTCAATTGTTGGAAGAAGAGATGGAGGCTGACGACTGCTAGTGACCGCATTGAGATAGAGAGCATCGACTACGCTTGGAGTCCTTCGAATAAGAAGAAGGTACCAAACACTGTCAAGATTCCTATGCTTGTTGCCGAAGCATATGCGGCACTCGCTGGGGATGTATGTTAGTGTCATGGAAGCACTTGTTTTATAAAAGGTCCACAAATTAAGGTATTGTCCATATTTAATGAAATTGTGCTTTCAAGTATATTTCTACCTTGTCCACATTTTTTAGAAGTGGCTAGCTAACATTGTTCTTTCTAGGGTATTTTTTCTTTATTTCTTATGGCCTACGGTTTTTATTCCTTGTTACTTTTTTTTTTTTTTTGAAGGACGAACAAAAAGTTTATTAATAGCAAGAATAAGTACAAAATGAGTATCTCTCATCTAGTTGTGTAAGCACAAGAGGGTGCTGCTGGAACATGAGCCTGCGACACCATATGCTTACTCCATACTAGATAAGTAAAAGGAGATAAGGCTCTCTTAAGAGTCTAACCACATTGAACCTGTAAGGGCGTCAAATCCGATGTGACTACTGGAATCTCAGGAGAGTTTGAAGATGTAACTTGGGCCTTCGACAAGACAGTATTATCTTCAGCCAAATCAGCCCATTGAAGTGGAGCGAAGCGACCACATGCAACAGAAGGAGCAGAATCACGTATAGCAAGTGCTGAGGAGAGCTGAGATGCAGAGGTATTAGAACCCTTAGCTGACTTTTGGGGTTCATGAAGAGCAGGTGGATGTTAACTTTTCTTACTCTTATTGGACCTTAACATTTTTTTTTGTGCACTCATCTACCCATGAAAAAGCGTAGATCCATTGCCTTTATCCGCACATGTGCATACCATCTCCGGATTGAGACGGAAAGATAGATTGGGGAGCCACGCCAGGAGAGGCTTTGTCAATGCTGCCAAGTTGGAGCTGTGGAAGAGACGAATGCCACACCCTTCATAGTTGTCCGGCATATGATGACATTTGGATATGCTATGCTGAGTTGATTTGTCATGGCTAGCCCCTGCATGAGATATTGAGCACGGCCTTGGTATGGAAGTTGGGATCATACTTTCAAAAGGTCATGGATCGCCGAGATCAGCTCGGTCCTCGGGCGCTTGCCTGATACGTGTACATATTTCTTTCTCCCCATGATAGTGTTTGTACAGTTTGACAGCAGTCCTAATGCTGTCACGGTTTTTCCCCAAACAACCCTTCAGGGCGGGGGTGTTTTAACCTCGACTGTCGAGAGTGCAAATTTTTGGAGGGTTTTTTTAGGGATGGTTTAGAGGGTTTTCTATGTTGTCTACTTCAGCTTAATCCTTGGCGTGTATCTTCCTATGGTATTTCTTAGTACCTAACTTTGATTTAATTATACAATCTTATAATACATAAACCATTCCCTTTGCTTCAATCAAGTATCCAAAATATTATGAAAAGGTAGTTTGTAGAAACTAATAAAAAATGCAAAAGCATAGTTAAGCCCGAAAATGTCAAACAATAGCAGCCATAGTTTTTGTAGGTACCACAAGTGAACGAACTAAATGTCTGACTACAGAAGGACACAAGTTCGATAGCAATTTGCTATGTCTACCTCAAACTTTCACTACATTCATCGTTCACAAATAAGCATTTCTTTCTCTTCGAAACGACTATAATAGGTGAAGGTTGTGATGCTTGCTCCATAGCAATCTTCTCAGCATAGTCTGGTAATGCACTGCAAACATGTAGCAATATTAAGAACTATTTGACAACTACTTGCATGGAGCTATAAATGCATACAATATTTCTTGAAAGAGTGAGAGTTTACTATTCCTCCGGCTCAACATCTTGTCCTACAACATCGTCATCTTCAGACTCCGAATCATACTTCTCATTCTTATTCTCCGAAATCAATGCATTTGGCTTCATAAATTTTGATATGCACTTAGCTTTCACAAGATCACATAAAACAGGATCACTGTCAAATGAAAAACAATGACATCCACGAATAGCACAAGCCATTAACATTGAGCCTGTTCCTGCAAATAAATCTAGGACTACACCACCTTCTGGGCAAAGCATTTCTAACAAATACTCCATGAACTGAATAGATTTTTCAGTGCATTGTCTTTCTGGGCTTGCCAAAGATTTGGTGCCTTGCAAATGATGATGATGAATGATAGATTTTGCATAATCTGTACCTAAGAAACAAGAGAAGAAATGAGGCAATGCAAAACACATCTAACTTTTATAAACAGAAATAGACATCCTTAAACAAAAGAAATACAAAAGAAATAGACATCCTTGAACAAAATGTGACATCTATATAAGCAAGAAAATAATCAAGAAGAACTTACTTGCTGATCCTTGAATGCGCGGTGTTGTGCCAATTCTGCCCATAACATAAACCTGCAAAGAAAGTTGAGCGAAAGTGCCAAGCTTATCTGTCTTGAACCCAAAAGGTTTATCAGATACGAGGGTGTAAGTCCTCATAATTTCTATGTTCCTCAATTTTCCAGCCCTTTGGACTTGTTTGCATTGCTCCGAAGAACAAATAGCTACTATCCAGCCACCATCATCCAAACATAAGTTACCTAGAGCAAAGGCCGCCTCAATCAATGTTTGTGGACATTTGTTCCAATCAGGTATCCCCAAACAGTCAGCAAAAAGGAAGTCATTAGTCGGAAAATCCATTAGAAGTACGTCAAATCCCCAATCCCTTTCTTTTCCAGCTCGCATGTACCTCGCCAATGGCTTTGTGTGTGACCTGGCAAACTCCCTTAGTTGTTTGAAAGATTTGCTTTCTATCTTACGATTTAAATCTTCTGATATGTGACAAACATCAGCACAATGAATTTCAATAGCAACATTGCACATAATTTCAAAAGGTTGTGGACATGGATGCTCCACACGCCCAACCTCTATAGTTTCCTCATCTGATACATCAACATCTTTGTGCTTTACTTTCTTCCTTTTCTTTTCATCGTTTTTAGTACCATGTACATCTAACCTTTTTGACGAAGGGATAGGATCACTTGCTTTCATAACGTCCTTTTGATGTTTATGCCATTCATCCTTCTCCTCTGCCGGATAACTATTGATTGGAAAATCCAACTACCAAGGACAATGGATTTCCCTTTTAGAGGATTTATGGCTGACGAAGCTCAAGCTAATTGGAATGCCATTTGTCTGGTATTCAATGATGGTCAACCAATGGAAGGAAGAGAACGTGGTTGTAAATTTCATTGGGAGCAGTGTCTACAGAGACATACAAATAAACTCATTATTCATGAGCATAGGCAAGAACATTTAACTTTATGCAGGGCATGGAGATCATCAGTTTCTGTGGAAGAAGCTGAAGTAGCATATCAAAATATTATTTCTTGATAGCCAGGAAAAGCTAATCCACGAGATTTACCAGCATTGGGATCTTGGCTTGCATGGTGGCACCAAAGAGCCAGTAGATGGGGTAATTTCATGCATGATGGTGTTGATCTAGTTGCGTGACAGCGGATACCAAACACAAATTTATCTGAATCTAGACATGCCAGCTGGTTAGCATCAAGAGGTTATGTCAATAAGATAAGCTTGTATGACGCTTGTCTACATGATCTGACAGAAGCTGTATTACAAAGTGCAAAGTATAAAGCACATAGAGAACATAACTTTGTTGGCACGGGTCCTGGATTGGCTACATTGATTCGAAGATTAGGTACTCCCGCTACTAGCAATGTAAGTCCTTCAGTTTGTGTTAATGCAGTCAATTCTGCTGTGTTGCATACCAGAATCCGCCCCATAGATCTAGGGGCAAAAGTATGCTAGTGGGTATCAAAAAAACGCGGCCCCAGCACTTAGATCAGCACCCTGGATGTACTATTCTATCATAGTATTCCACTTGTTATTAATTGGAGTTGTTACATATTTCTATTGATTACCTAATTACCGTGTGCTAGTACCAGTAACACCTTAAACAAGCTGCCATATGGGGTGCTATATGAGTGCTGTCAGCATGTGTCCGGACGCCTGCTTTTGCACCCCACCAGCATACTTTTGCCCCTAGGTTCCGGAGGAAACAACCAAACAGTTCTTAAGCGAACTAGAGACAGTTCTGAGTACAACATAGACATGGGATCAGGAAGTCATCGTTCAGATAAGCGGGCTCATATGCAAGCTAGAGTTAGAATGGATGCATCACGAAGGCGTAACATAGTATTTGATGAAGCAGTATATGTTGTTCATGAGTTTGATGTGGCTGACGAAGAGTGGGCAATAAGAAGAACTGAGCCAGGTAGTAGAGTGAAGTGCTAGGGAAGATTGGGGCCGAATGGTAGGAAATGTAATTCCTATGTCAATAAGATTATAACCAAATCCACTGCAGCACCATGTTTTACAGGGGTAAGGAAAGCAAATGGAAGGGAGGTCGTACAAAAATTTTAGTTCTGCCCTGATCATATGCAACACACATGGTATCCCTCTACCAATATAGTACATGTGCCAGTTAGACCTGTTGATTGGCCAGTATGTACTGGGGTCAATCTAAACAGCCAAGAGTTGGGAATATTGGAGAGAGGAAGTTTCTCTATTAGAGGGATCAATTCATGCAATGCTACAGCTTCTGGTGAGCACAATGATTGCACTATGGCAAGTAAGCCCATGACAGTTATGGAGCGGTTTGGAAAATGCATGAATAGAAGGACAAAATTGGGGAAGGATGCATAAATCAGACTTGAACAAGCTCTAAATTTGGAATGTGAACTGCTTTCAACGAGAGTCATCATACCTCACTTACATGTTGAGTATTGTATTAGAAGGCCAAACGAAACTTACAAGGTAAGCATTTGCAAATATCCAACATGCACCTGTGCAGATTTCCAGGCTAGAACAATGAAGAAGCAATATACTCCATGCAAGCATATAATGTATGTCTTTGCAAGGCTATTAAACCAAGATCCAAGATTGACTATTGACATCATCCAACCTGTAGTTACAGATGATGTCCTGCGATCAATCCTTTGAAACATGTTCGTTTTCTATGTTTTCTTTCAATTACTTTGTTAAATAAATGTGTGCCAAGTTATTCTCCATTTAAATCAACTGTCCATTCAAGTTCTAATCCTAGGCACCAAAGATCCTATCTATATGTTAATGCCACCAAAAAATTCACAATTTCATCTACTAGAAATAAAAAAAAACCCTCTTAACCAGTTAAGAAAAAACCCTCCAAGAAAAATTCCCCACAGTAATACGCTCCTTTTTGGGTCCCATAGGCCAATTGGTCTCCGTGGACGATAAAAACTCTATTCTATTCTATTCTATTCCATTCTTATGACCTAGGGGTTGGCCATATCTAGTTATTTTCAAGGGGGCGCCAACTCTTTTTTTCACCTAGGGTTGTTTTTCATCTTCAGTTTTCTTTTTTCTAAGAAACGTTTTTGTCCTTTTTTTTTATCTCTTATAACCTAATTAGTTTTAGATTCTACAAGGCATGGTTCCTATTGTTTTTTTTTTTTTTTTTTTTTTTTTTTTTTAAGGACGTCAAACTTTATTAATAACACTCCATCATAATACATAATACAATGCAGAGACAGGAATAAAAAACCCAGTGGACAATCAGATCCAACTGAGCAGGGCCACCCATATAAGCAGTATAATGCAGTTCACACTATTTTCCTCTCCTACAAAGAGAAGAATAATATATAATCATATTTATAGAAAAGTTACTTTAACCAAGTCGAACTTCCACATCCATAGAATCATTAACAGCAACTTGATCTGCTCCCTGGTATCTCAATGCCACTGAATCAGGGACATCCACTGTAACAATCGTAGCAGATACTGGCGCTACAGAGTGGACTAACACAGATTGAGGAGCCGAGCTATTTTTGCGATGTGCAAACTTCTTCAAGCGTGGAGTAGACCATCCTTCTTCCAATAATTCTTGCTTATGAGCAATGTCCAGAAGATGAGAGTATTGATCCTCATTAAGAGGGTCTACTAATATGGACTGGAACAGAGATGCACTCAAAGAAGGCGATGGTGCAGAAATAGCTAGAGAAGAAGGCACACGAGCTGGTAATACTGGCGGATTAACTAGTGCAGAGGCAGATGGGGAAGAAGATGATACAACACGACACTCAAGTGAAGTGGCTGCTATGTGACAGGGGATAGGAGAAATTGGGGAGGTAGAGACAAAAGTATGCCTAGACCTGTAAGTAGCGAAAGCCTCAACATTGGGAAACATCTTGGCAAGCTCAGGTCCATTCAGCAGACGTAGTTCGTACTTGAAAAAAAGTGGGCCACTTTTGACCACTACTGACTGGGGAATAGAGACACAAGTAGGAAGAGATACACAAATTCGAGGACCATTAACAATAGAATGGGCAAGATGCATACCCAATCCATTGGCAATAGCAATCATAAAATCAGACACTTGCAGTTCTAGTGGAAAATCCTCTAAGGCAAGCCAACCAGGCATGCGCAATGCACCAGACTTACTTGGCAAGAATCCAGGAGAATACACCTGATATAGAAGATAATGTCCCCAAAGAGGATCAACACCACGCTCCACAAGCCTGTCAACTGCAAGTGAAGAGTCAAACATGACCAGGAAGAAATTATTATCTTTATCCAAAACTTTTAGAGACGCATAGTGAGGAAGACCCAGTCTCTGAAGGTGATGTTTTAGCTAGAATCCAACTCTTCTGAGATCCAAAAACTGTCCAGTGAAATGGCAAACAACTGCATGAGACACAAGGTTTTGAACACACTGCGAATGAGCATTATGATCAATTTCGACAACCGGTAGGCCAACCTATGTAAAAGCATTTGAACACTGCTATGTCTCATATAATACACCTTCAGGAGGCAACTGAACATCCGTACGATCATCTTGTGCTTGTAACTCATTTAGATACAGCTCAATTCTTTCTTGTTATTCTGTACCATAATATTCAATGCAGCAGATACACGAGCAGATTGCACACTGGATGTCAAATCACGTTTGATCCAATTGCTAAATCGTGTAGAAGGCATCCTAGCCACAGCATCAGAAGAACTCCAAGGAGCAGAAGGAGCAGACACACTCCCAGCTGAAGTAGACAAACAAGAAGCAGAAGCAATAGTAGAAGTATTTACAGTGGTCTCTACTTGAGAAGTAGATAAAGGTGCAAATTTAGAAAGAGGGGGAAAGTGATGCAAGCTTGTACTCATATCAAGAAGAGAAGGGTCAAAAGCAAGAGGATTGAGGCGAAAATTATTGGGTAAATTAGGAAGCGGCAAAGGAGAATTCATATCATGCGCAAAAGAAGAAGCAGAAGCACCACCTACCACTTTCTTGGCTGACGAACGTGTTTCCGAAGCTGGCGAACTAGGGTTTGCCATGGTAGCCGAAATCTGTAAACTCCAAATCCGGCCCAGATAGACAGAATAAAACTGTATGAATTATACACCAACGGAAAGCTCACATCTCTAGCTTTCCAAAGCACTAAAAAATACCCGAATCTGACACCCGAGCCAGAAGTTATGAAGAAAACCGCGTCGAGACCCTACATGGCGGCCATCACTGCGCCCATCGACTATATCGGCATGGTTCCTATTGTAACGAGGATTCTCTTAATCCTTTCCATCACTTTGGATCGCACTTATCATATTGAGTTCCTCCTTCTTGAACATTTATTATTAACATTTTCTTCTTACGCTTGTTGTTCTTTGGTAAAACGGCGAGAGGCCTTTGCATAAGAGCCTGCCTAGTTGTGAGTGGCGGGGAAAGACCGGTGGATAAGGAGGACATGTCCCATCGCAGATTGATATTTCTGGTGTGTAAAGCCTACCGGGGATCTTAGCGGGCTAGGCCTGATTGCTTGGCACTGCGTGTGGGCAAGGCATGGGCTCGACACCTCTTGGGTGATGCGTCGCCTTTAATGAGGTTCAAGTCGTAGATGGGCAGTGGCCTTTTAGCCGCCTGTGATGCGCATGCGTGCCTCTGGAGGGGGTAATCCCCTTCCTGCCTCATCGGGGCTAGGGAGATGAAACCCAATAGTAGCTCCCTTGGCTATGCTCCTGGCAGGCTACGATCCAGCCCCAAGACTCTTCAACCTATCCTGCACAAGAGGGGCGGATGGAAAAGACTTCCCGAAAGCCATGTTCCTATGCCAGCCCAATCCACTCTCATGAATTCTGTCTGCAATGACTTTTGGAGACCCAAACCACCAGTCCATACCCCTCAAGTCTTAGGCTTTGGGTAGGATCTCCTCTGATGATGTTGTTGATGTTGTTGTTGTCTATTCTATTCTATACATGTATAATATGGTAAACCACCCTTCGAGGTGGCTCTGTTTATACTTGATGTCATGTGCTTATATTTATTTACGCTTCCATAGCTAGGACGGTCCCGAGGGAAGACGGGACAAATGACCCGTCCATTCTTCCTCATGGGTTCCTTGAATGGTGGTCTTTTTGCATTCATTCTTCTAGCTTTGGGGTGCACTCCCTTGCTTTGCACATTGATCTTGCCTTCATCCCAACCACATCCTCCACCTTGCCCACCTTGGCCTTGGCATCGATTTCCATTGCTTATTAACTTATTATATACGGTATGGGTTTGATGACGGGGTATGATGTTTAGCCTGTTTGCATTTCATGGTTAGAACCTCTTCCCCTGCCTCGACCTCTTCTTCTAAATTTAGACCCAGAGCCTCTAGCCCCCTTTGATTTTCCCCTGTAATTATTGTCCTTTGGAGCTGAGCAGGTTGAGGCAATATGGCCTCTGCCTCCATAATTGTGGCAGTTAACTTCATTTGAAAGTGTTGGACAGTTTACCTTAAGGTGTCCATACTTGTTACAGTTGTAACATGGCCCCAATTTGCTGTCACCTTTCCCTTTCACATACAATATTTGTGAGGCTTCCTCCTCGCCTAATACTTTGCCTTACTCAAGTTCTGTCTTAAGCATTCTTTCAGCCTCCATTTTCATCTTGGCAATGGTTCTCATGAATATGGAAATATTATCTAGACTGGATACTGCTCGAGACATAGCCAACACTTGATGTTGCTGAGTATACATTATCCCTTCGAATCTACAATTACATTATCAAATTTCTGCACGAATTCATTAATGTCATCATTCTCAAGAAATTTGAGTCTCCTTAGTTCATTCTCCAGCACATCTATTTGTGAAGATGTCTTTTCCTCATAATTAGATAGCATGTAATTCCACATTTGCTTACTGTCATACCTCTTAGCTTTAGCACAATGCCGGAACTTACTTTGCTCATAGTAATGCCTTGGGCCTCTCTTACCCTAGCATTATCTCCCAATCCTCCTCTTGCTGATGTTTCACTGACCACTTCAACAGTTTCTCCAATAGTTGAGTTTGAACTGCCTTCAACAGTTCTGCTTACAAAACTTCTCATTCTAGTTTCTTCTTCAGCAGAATCTATCAGATCCCACAAGTCTTCCACCTGCAATACGTGCTTCACCTTTTCCTTCCGAACTTGGAAGCCAGAGTCCCCCTTGAACACGTCAATAGCACTTAAACGGTCTGCTCCAAATTTGTTAGACATGTTGACTATAACTAGCTCTGATACCACTGTTAGTATTTGAGCAGAGCTTCAATTCAATAATACTATATTCAGAGTTAAATAACTTCAACAACTTCTCACTTAGATATTCATAAGTTAATAATAAAATCCCTTAATTTCAACAATGTCTAGCTAGATAAAATTATTCATGAGTTAGCACCTCATTTATTAGCAATGCAAACTTGAATATTCTGATACACTGTTCATATTATTTATAATTTCCTATTCATTAGGTAATCAAAGGAACTTCTGCAGCTTACAATGTACACTTGCCGATCCAATCCCACTTCGTCGATCTCATCCTATTTCTGTCTATACATCTTATATTTACACTAGCAAGTCCAACGGTTTTGGAAAACCACCGAGCTCACAGTATCTACTTGTTTCCATTTAATCCAAGTAAGAAATGGCTCTAAACTATTAGACCAAAACCTAAATAGGTCAACCTTCCATATAAATATCAACTTCCCTTAATTTGGCTTGGTAGTATACTTTGGTTCAATAATAGCTTTGCAACAATTTTAGTTATCATCTTAAATTAGACTAGGCGTCAAATTAGACTAGGCGTGAATGTTTTACCATGATGCATATATACATCATAGCAACCTCATACTTCACAGCAACCCTAGTCAAGTGTAAAAGAAATCTTTCCCCTATGAATCAATCTTGTTCCTGTACTTTATTTTGTAACTTGCCATCCTTCTGTTGTATCTGTGACTTTATTAGATAATCATGAGATGAACCAAATTTAACAGATTTATGATTGGGGTGCCTATGATTTTGAAATACAAAATACAAATTCGCTGAAGGCTTTGGAATATGAAATATTGGGGCATATCTCTATACGGGTTGACCTAAGGTTTTAGAATATGAAACGTGGAGATTCGAACACCTACCAAAATAATCCAATATCTTAATAAGAATGCTTTAACCAATGCAACTAGTGGGCTAACTGACTTACTTTTTTCTATTGAATTTTTGTTTTTCTTATACCGATTCAATTGCGTTAGTGCTATGGTCTATGTTCCCAGGAATGATGATTTATGCATCCATATCAAACCCCCCTGGAACCCCCTGTGATTGTGCTACATATTGCAACTTTGATAACACGTGCTATAACAGCAACTCCTTCAAAGCAATACGGAATTAATTAGTATACCATAATTCTATATCTGGATTTGGAGTGAATAGCCAAAGAATGGGGCTTAAGACAATTTTGTAATCACGACATGCATACCGAGATACTATTCCTATAGACGAAAAAGGCCTATCCTGGAGGATAAGAGAATACGGGGATAATTAATATGGCATATATGTATTGAAGTGAATAGCCTTGAAGCAACTTCTGAATCATGAGATGTTTCCTTAAAACTTGTCAATGGAACAAAAGAGAACATAGCATATGACAACTAACCTTGTTTATGCTTCGAGCTTGAACCAATGGACACATAATAAATGTTTGCAAAAACATTAAGTAATCTGAATAAAAAGAATACATCTTAAGAAGATGTATTGATTTTCAACTTTTCACTGTCTGAACAACATTGATGTTGTAGAAACCTTTAAATGTGCTCATCAACCATATTGGGATGAGCATCTACGATCTTAGATATTGAAAATGACCTTAGCAAAATACCTTGTAAATCCTAAACATCTCCAAATAATCCATTCCATCCATGCTCACATGTTCAAGTGTTGAAACAAAAATACTATTGGCCCAAACAACTGCCTGGTTATATTGCCAGGATGCCTAGTTGGATTCTTATTAACCCATGCTGCAAGCACTAACGCCTGAGGATTTGGCATATCTCATGATATGTTGCCAGATTCCACCAAATAAAACACGTCTTAACATATGCAAAACCTAGAAAATAGTAGAATAGGGCATGCAAAAATAGAAGAAAAAATTGAAATCAATTATGAAGACAAATATACATCCAGATTATAACTGTGTAAGCATGAAATATAACTCCAAAATGCAAGAAAGCTTGATATAGACGGTGTAGAAAACCCAATACTTGATGAGTGAAGCAACGATCGACATTTGTTGAAAATTACCTCGTGTTCTTCATAAAAGTTATGATCCAGACATGGCCAATGGAAGTAACTCTTCCATAGATAAGCATAAGCTTACTTGGCATCCATAGAAACCCTCTTCCTTGCATTTCATAATCCCAAATGTTCAGGTAGCATTTCGGTATTGGCAGAAACAGAAAAGAAACCAGGTTCAAACAACATTTGAGGCGGACCTATCATAGCTTTGTAGGAATATAATACAAAAAAGATGTGCAGAAGGCAATCACCATAGCCAAGGTTTTAGATGAAGCTCCAAAGGATCTCAATCATACAGAGAGCACGAAAAGCTTCTATAATTGAAGTCAAAAGCAGTTCGGGTGCCATCAAAACTAGGGACCCACGCGTTTCTCTCATGCCAAACTTCCCCATGTTTGAGACCAATTTCGATGTTTTAGAAATCGTACCAATTTTTTTTTCAATTTTTAGGATATTGAAAATATGTTCTGGTAGCCCAAACCCTTAAAACCATAGAAAAGTAACCTGAAAAAAAAATCCAAAAACTTTCCACTTGCCGAGAAAACCAAATTTAAACAATAGATAATTTACTGTACACGGCCCCATTCATGTACATGGCTGAAGTGGGTCCTTCCCCCATTAACAAGAAGATATTGTATCTCAAATTAGATAAGTAACTTCAAGAAAAAGTAAAGCCTCTGCAGTCCTTCTGTTATTCTATTCTAAAATATACATTGAATAGTAAATGTTTTTGGTTCTTTTGCTCATTGTAGATAGACTGTCCTAGAAAAAAAAAAATTAAGAAGTCTATTATTATATGCGTGCGTGCCTGCGTGCGCGTGCACGTGCACGTGCATGCATGCGTAAGACCGCTTGGTTTATGTGGATGTCTAGCGTTTGCCATTAGATGTGCTTTTGCAGATGGGTACATTGATGTCATACGTTGTATATATTCCGCAATAAACTTATTACTGTCAAGGTTTTTCCCTCTCAAGGCGAGAGTTTTTTTATCATGTACAGCAATAGGTTTACTGTGCTCTTCTTGTATTGGGTGCTATAGACCATTTGGTCTCCGTGGATGATAAATATAATTATCTATTCTTTTTTTTTCTTTTTTCTTTTTTTTTTTTCAAAAAGTAAGAATGTTTTCATTCATTACTTAGGAAAAACCAACTATAGTATGAAGACGCTCACGTAGGTGCGTATATGCAATATGTGGAAAACATATTAGAAGTGACAAAAAATAGTTTAAAGTAAAATAAAGTAGCCTCACAGACAGAACTAATAACAATGGTAAAAAAAAATAGGACTACAACTAATTACTGCAGAGCATTAGAAACTAGGGAATCTCGACCCCATCCAAAAAGTTTCAGCAACTAATAGATAAAGAAAATAGATGAGCAGAATCTAGGCAGTCTCGACCCCACAAAGATATACTAAAGAATTCTCGCAAAAGACATGGATACCTAAAGAGCAAATTTCGTATTTTCTTTTGATGTCGTTTATGAAAGCTAGGATCAACCATATTTTTGTAGGGACCATAGTAGATATTAAAACTCTATGATTCTACATTGACCATGGATACGCTTCAACATAAAAGATTTGGCCATGAGTAGAATGAGGGTACCAAAAAGATCAGCATGAGACTTTTATGCCAAGTACAAATTCTTGTTCTTTTGAACTACCTTCTGGTCATTATGGAGTGGTAGCTAAACAACAAAGAAGTTGGATCATCTAGAATGCTTCTAATTTTGCCACATACCTAACTCCCTCCTTAATAGAATGGAAAGTTGGCATCGTGATTTCATTATCAGTCAAGAAGAACCAACAACCAATGAAGAATTTGATTTTCTATAGCAAAAACAGTTTGATTTTTATCGATCTGCGCTTGCTCTCCAACTTCTGTATCGTAGGCAACAAAAGTTGGCTCCTCTTTCTGCCACAGCAGAGACCCACTCTGGGTTGTCTCTGGTTGTCAGGCCTCTCCTACTGTGGCAGAATGGGGTCGCAACTTCCATTCACCAATATATGAACCAGAAAAAAAAGGTGATTTGTGAAACTATCCTTGTGAAATGCATGGCCCATTCCCTTTCTCTGTAAAGAAGTCTTTCTTTAAAATCTATTCTCTGAGACTCACCATTTAAATGAGAAGCTTTATAATCATCAAATTGAATGTTGAATGTTAAACTTATGACTATCCCTGCAAGTCTGCAGAGAATCAAATGTCCAAACTAGTCAAGAAAAAAAGAATCCCTTCATCCCAATAAGTAATTACACGCAAACATCAAAACAACATTCACATTACGTCTTTGTTTTTTTATTGAATAGAATAGAATAGAATAGAATATGATTTTATCGTCCACGGAGACCAACTGGCCTATGGGACCCAAGTACAAAGAGAGAGCAGCAGGCGTATGATTGAGAGAAGGGACGCACCACATTGTGAGACTACACTCCCCCACTTCTCGTATCCAATGGTAATTAGTGGGTAGGTGAAAGCCAAACTAGAGGTCTAACCACTAAATTAGACCATGCTGAGCATATGGCAACAAATGGTGCCAATAATTTAAATGCATTCTACACAATGTAAGAGTTGTTTAATCACCCATTTTTCCTTCAAGTTTTACCCTACAACTTTGATTGTATACCAGGTTCTTTAAACATAATTATCAATAGTTGACTCTCTCAAAACTTTATAGTTGACCTTACATTAAAAAGAAGAAGAAAAACTGTTCTTAACATCTACTGGAGGACAAAATGCATGCAACATGCTGGCATTGCTCTATGGTTATTGTCCCTATTCATGTGTTATTGTATGTCATTATGCGGGACTCACACCACATAGAATAGAACTCAATCAGGGAATTTGAATACCCATTTCATCTACATTAAACCTTCTCATCTAATTATGTTTTTAGTGCAAAAAGGAATACCATTCTCGAATATAAAAGGAATTATTGTCGCACATTGAGTTAGCCAATAAAAAAGCAGGCCGCACAGACAATGAGATCAAGATTTTCCAGTTCTTTTCGGCCTAAAATCATTGAAAAAACTAGCAATTCTTGATCCCAGTGCCTATGCGGCCAGCTATTTTTTTGGATATGTTTCTGTTTCTTGACCTGCAAAGTAAAGAAAACGAAAGAACGAGAAGAACAAGTAAAATTAATGTTAATATCACAAGATTTCACATCTTAACCTACAAACTAAACCACTAAAACAAAATTCTTGTCCATAAGAAAAAGCTATGAACAGATTTGAAAGAAACAGATAGAGAGAGCCCATTACCGTAGCATATAAAAATGAATTGTAGTTTAACGAAGGCGATCTCCCTCTATTTATATTCCTCTCATTCATATAATGATAAAATCTTGTCAGGACGGGATGATTCAACTTTATAGGTGCATACAACCTATAACTCTACCCACAAGCCTTGCTTAGAGGTCATTGTCAATGTATTATTACTTTTCATCCTCTACATCTTTAAAGTTGGTAGCGCATTGGTACGTTTACATTAAAATGAGACAATAATCTTATGAACATACATCACTTTCTCAAAAGTATCCTTTTACATGGAGGCACACGTTTCAACTAGTGAATACGATCTAGTGAATGATCTTGTAATTTCTATCATGAGTGTAAATATGGTATCATTGTGGTGGAGTGAAATAGTTGAAGTTTTATTTGGGTAAAGTACAAGGGGGATAACAGGTATACGAATATGGTACTATGGCACCATAAAGCAATGATGAGAGCATCAATATGGTCATGTAACATCAAATGGCTTTTGAATGATGCATTGTAACCTTTATGCTTTTTTTAATTGTTGAGTGGTTGATGATTCTAATATTGATGCCTCCTATTGCAATATGTAAACAAAGGGTGGGCCACAACCAAGGTCAAGAAATCTCTACCAAAAGTAAACTTTCCTGTATCTTGTAGAGAAATTTGTAACCCCTAATTCCTGCATACAATTTCATGTAATTTTAAAACCAACAAGCTAGTTTCCTACAATGTAAAATCGTGCCTACAATTTTTTACAAATTACAAAACCATCAAGAAAATTTAAAATTTAGAATCTGATCCACAGATAAAAATATATATTATTCAGCAGCCTAAGAGCATCATCAATCAGGATGGTGGTTAGAAAACTATCTCTCTTACAAAGACAGCTCAACAGAAATGATCTCCAGCAGTTGATATTGATCCGAGGCTTACTTTTGGTCGTAGAAACTCTGAGGCTGCCACCACATAGCCTTGCATAGAGGGACTATGTTTCTTCTGGATTTTAAATTGTAGCTCAGTCTCATGTACTCGTTTTCATGATGAATATATTTGTTCTCCTTCAAAAAGAAATAAGGTGCTGTGTACGAAGGGTTGCCCTCCAGTGGCCCGAAAGTGTGTTTCCATGTTTCTCATTTATTTTTTTATTTTTTTATTTTTATTTTTATTTTGTGTCGGGCCTTATTTATGGTCTGAACTGTGCATTTGTTTTTTTTTGTTATTTTGTTTCCTTTTGTTTTTAAATTGACTCAGAGAAACATAATATAATCAAAAGATAAGATAAATCAGCCATATATAATAGGAGCTAAGGGGTCTAAACTAGGAGCATCATCTAAATAATGGCTACTAGGTCTCTACCCCCCTTCCCAATACAAGAGGAGCAAGCATGAGATCAACCAACGTCATATATCCACATAACATGATAAATGACAAGAATGACATCTAATCCTAATCATATGCATCTAACATACAATTAAGGTTCATTGATTAGGGTTCATAATACGGATTGAGAGTTCTAGAATGGCTCTACTAGAGATTGAAGATGCTAACTCATCTAGAATGATAGCTTCCAGATGATTCACTAGAGAATCTACTCAAAATACCTGCTCCTAAGGAACTTCCACCAGCTCCTGATGTCTCCATCACCTTGTAGGTGTTTTGGGGCAGCTTCTACTTTTCCTAATGCACACACACTCCTGGGTTTGCTGCACTAGGATGTACTGCAGCAAATGATCCTCGAAACAGAGTTACGAATGCGAGCTGAGGTCAAGAGCTGCTGGAGCCAGAAAATGGTCTAGGTCTAGGGTTTGGTCCTTAGTAGGTTAGGGCTGACATGTCACGCCATGTAGCTCCAATAAGATGTGTTCGTGTTGCGGGTCAACAATAGGATGGAGCCACGTGGAAATGCTTTCATACCTAAGGTTGGCTAAGTTATATATATGGATTTAGCCATGCCCCCTCTTCACAAAATGTTCCTATTGGATTGGTCCTTAAAGTGTTAATGCATAACGTCTTGTTCATTTTTTATATCAGAAGCTGGCTGATGTTGATATTGTCCCTCCTTGGACTGGTTGGCAGCTTTGCCTTCTCCCTCCTCAATGGAGGCGGATGTGGTCTTAAGCCTTGGATAAATTGCTTCATCCCAAATTTTTTGCTTCATGGTAGCAACTGCTTCATAGATATTTGCAGGTTAATATGCTAGTTCATAAGTTTGTTACCCACATTTCAGAACTTTGCCCATTATGTAAGCGAAAATTTGAGAGTCTCGAGCACTGTTTGTTCTATGCGACCAAATCTGGCCAATTTGGTCATGGTTACTATATATTCCATGCGGCATTGACTAGCCAATAGGTGCTTCTTGGTATTTATCCTTCCACTTGAAATAGGTTGCAGCAACAAGCTCAGGTTGATGTTTGTGGTTTATTTGGAAAAGGTGGTAGTGGTGTATTTTCAAGGGCTTAATAATTAATAGTGATCAAGTTCTTCACAAGGCACAAGATAGATTGTTTAAAGCATAGCTATGTTCTCAGCTTTCTCTTGAGAAGAAATGCTTGGTTTTTGAGGTATTTGGGTATATTAGCTTTTGCATATGATGGTTACTTCACTCAGTGGATTATCTTTGTCTACTGAGATTTTATCCATGCTACTTCTTTTGGAATAATCAATAAAGTTTGTCGTCCATTAGAGAGAGAGAGAGAAATGAAATGAAATGAAATGAAATGAAATGTTTTATTATTACGCCTACTGAGACCATCAGGTCTATCAGACGTTCAAATTATCTTCTACATCAAACCATTCATCAAATGAGCTTCCACAGTTGGAAGCATCATCGGCTATCTCTCTCAATTCTATCTCATCTTCATCATCTTGTAAAAGTGCATCTATACTATCAATATAAGTTCTCCTAATTTTTAAAACATCTATGATAAAACCACCCAGAATGGAAGGGGGCAAGCCAAACACGTCTGTTAATGTGCCTTGTATCCCACAACTTTGCCTCAAGACTTCATAAGCTGGACACAACAAAATGGTATGCACCTCATCCTCGACCTCATCCTGGCCACACACCCTGCATAGGCGTCTATCCCTTGGTATGTTCTTCCATCGACCTTCCTCTATGCTCAAATGATGAGAACTCAAGCGTATGCACGAGATCTCCTTGCGTTTCAGTACGGATACATCACTTCTCAGATAATCTGCTTCGCATAATAGGGGGTTCATGTTATTCCGATATGCTTCCATCTTGACTTTAGGATTTTTCCACAATTCTGCACGTATGCCCATAATCACCCATCCCCTTATTTCCGTGGATGGGCAGTCCTCAAGTTTTAGATTCCATTTCAGCAACCATTCTTTAATATTCCTGTACCATCCCTTTCCTTCACTTTCACTCATAGCTAGATAGGGTAGTCTAGTATCTTCTAAACCTTTCACCTTATTTACATAGATCAATGTCTGAATAAGAGCTTCCCCTTCCAAAGGAATCATGCCACACTCTGCCATCATCATCTCATACGGAGTTTGGGTTTTTACCCCAAGTTCTGTACACAAAAATCTCTTCTGAACCTTCTCCACTCTTCTCCACAAACATGCTGGCAGCCCGGGCCCCCACACTTCACATCCGTAGAGAACTACTGATTGAACCAAGACTTTATATAACATCTTCTTCATGTTTCAAAACATGTGCCTTACCACAGCTCCTCTGCATAGCATAAAGGGACTTAAGACCTCCATTGACTCTCTGCTCTATGCATCTGTTCCACCTGAAGTTCTTATCAAGCACTAGACCCAAATATTTATATGTATCCGTGGATTCCAGCTTTTCACCCTTATAATAGAGATCACAATTCTTCTTTGAACCTACCACCATAGTCTTAGACTTGGCTAAATTCACTTTCATCCCCATTGAATCGGAGAAATTAGCCAGTGCATCAAGATGTCTCTGGATCCCTGTATTTTCCCTTGACATCAACACTACATCATCCGCATAAAGTAGCAGAGCCAGCACATATCCTGCAATAAGTGTTCCTGGACCACCCTGCTGCATAATCCATTCTTCTAGCCCATCGATAAACAGCCCAAAAAGAGTGGGAGACAAAGGACAGCCCTGTTTGACACATTTGACACCTACATTGCTCACCACCCTATCATTACATTCATCCTTAAAAGGAAAAGACAGCTCCACTAACACTTTTTCATAAATCAGCCTAGTTGCATCTCTATATTCCACTGGAATATTTAGCTTTTCCATTCTTTCAAACAAACGTTCTCTAGGAACCATATCAAAAGCTTTACTGAAATCAATGAATGCAAGATATATAGGTTTTTTCTTACCCTTCACCGCCTCCATCGCAACCCTGAGAGTCACCAGGTGATCAACAGTAGAGTGCTTTTGCCGGAAACCCGCTTGCCCTTTAGCTCTCAAATCATTCTCTTCCACCCATTTAACAATCTTTATCTCTAGCACAGATGCAAAAAAGCTTAGAGAATACGGGAGGGAGGGAGGGAGGGAGGGAGGGAGGGAGGGAGAAATGAAATGAAATGTTTATTAATCACGTCTGCAGACCACCAGGTCTATGAGGCGTTCAACAAACACAATCAACGTTACAGAAAATATCATGTAATGCATCTTCAGATAGTAATGCATTAGCCTCTTCTCCCAACTCCTCTCTTATTGAATTATGACCAAGTTGTTCCCTCTGACTCAGGACATCTCTTTGAATTTCCCTATGTGTTTGCCTTCTAAATAAAAAACTCCAACAAAGTTGATGCTAAAATATTATACCTGTTTCGAATCTCCAGATACGCAAGGCATCTCAAGAGCACATGTTGTTCATCTTCCACTTCCTGCATATTACATGCTTTGCAATGCCTCATTTCATGTGGGATTTCACTCCTACCAACTTCTACTCCAAGTCTATGTGAGCTGAGTCTCATTCTGCTAATTGAGTGTCCAAGCTTCAGAGACATACCTTCTCGAAGGTACTTAGCCTCATGGAGTTTTGGATTAATACACCATCTATAGAAATCCTTCTTAATCTCTGGAACTCTCCAGTTTTTCATAATGACATGCTCTTTCACCTATGTTCAAATATCCTTGCGATGCACATATAGATCGTGGACATTTAACCCCCATTTCCACATCCACTCCTCAACATCAGCATACCAACCCTTCAATTTTGTCTCCTCCATTGCCAAACGTGGCAAGTTATCATCATCCCCTCCAAATCATATCTTACAAAGATACGTAAGCAGTTCTGCCTCAACAGGCATCATATCACATTCAACAAGCATCATGTCATATGATGTTTGTACCTTTGTGCCTAGTTCCGTTCTAAGGAATGTTTTTTGAACCTTCTCTACCTTTTTCCATGTATCCGCTGCCAAGTCTGGCCCCCAAACCTCACACCCGTATTAATAGTACTGTCTGAACAAGTACTCTATATAACATCCGTTTCATGTCAAAATTCCAAGTTTCAGCTTTGGCACTTCTACGATGCATGCTATGCAAAGCTTTGAGATCTGCATTCACTCTATGCTCTACGGCCATATTCCAGCTCGGACTTTTATCAACTTCCACTCCCAAATATTTATACGAGTTTACCAGCTCAACTGACGTGCCTTTATAGAAGGAGGACAGATGGTCTGTTTTATTTGCCCCAAAGACAACCAATTTTGTTTTAGCAAGATTTACTCGCATTCCCTTACTATCACAAAAATATGCCAACGCATCCAAGTGCTTCTGCATCCCTGCCACTGAGCGTGATAGGATGACTATATCATCCGCATATAGCAAAAGCTTCACTACATAACCATTTACCAATGTGCCATCGCTCCCAGGTTCAACCAACCAACTCTCCAGCTCGTCAATGAATAACCCAAATAATGTTGGAGATAAAGAACATCCTTGCTTGACCCCAATATTACTGACCACTATCACACTCTTTTACATAGGGGAATGACAACTGAACTAAGACTCTTTCGTAGAGTATCTTAACTGCTTGTCTTAGTTCCACTGGGACTCCAAGTAACTCCATTCTCTGCCAGAGATTATCCCTATTCACTGTGTCAAAGGCTTTAGCATAGTCCACAAAAAGAGCATATAAAGGCTTTTTCTTGCCAGTAACTGAATCTATCATGGCATGCAAAGTGATCAAATGATCTATGGTAGACCGTTTAGGTCTAAATCCTGCTTGGTCCATAGCTCTGACTCCATTTTTTTCCGCCCACATGTTAATCTTAGTGTTTAGCATGGTAGCAAACAGCTTTGCAAAGAAGCTGCAAACCATAATCATTCTATAATTACGCGGGTCTTTATCGTCTCCCGCTTTGTATAATGGAATAACTCTGTTAACTTGCCATGTGTGAGGAAAACCATCTCTCACAGCCGCATTTAACAATTTTAATAGCATCGCATGAACTGAATCCCCAGCCCATTTGAACATTTCTGCCACTAATCCCTGCGCGTCAGCTGCCTTACCATTTGCTAGTTTACTTAAACCTTGTTCAAGGTCTCCCGAGGTGAACTTACATTCATCAGCAATTGGATATATAATCTCTTCCACATCAGGAATACCAGGCACATGATATAGCTTGCGTACTTGTCCCAACAATGCATCAATGTCCAAGGCAGCTTCTTGTTTTACATTAGGTTTCAACCTATTCCAAAATTGCTTAGGTTTAACCAATAATTCTTCTAGCATACATTGTTGTTATTTATAGACGTATTGTTTCTTTCTTAATTTGGTCAGTTTCACATACTCTTTCTTTAGTTTTTGCCTTTTTACACTCCTCGCTTTCTTAAACTCTGCCCTCTTTGCCTTGCAGTCCTTATCAAACCATGCATTGCAAGGGATGCCTTTCAATTTTCTTTGCGATATAAAGCATTTAGCAGCAATTTCCAAGACCATTTGTGCAAGGGTCTTACTAATGGCGCCTGCATCTTCTGGCCATTCTATTTCCAATGCCTTTTGTTCACATAATTCCCCGTATTCCTCCGCTTTATTATATTGCATATAAATCTTATGTCCACATGGCACAGGATCACTTACTTTCTGATGCACATTTTTAACCCGCATCTCAACTAATAAACGTGGTCCGTTATCTGAGGCATCGCTTCCCCTATATGAAAATCCAACATTTGCTTTGCAAGACATGCCCTAGCCAAAAGCAAGTCTACAACACTAGCATCCCTGCATGTTAGTTTACCAGAATGCGGAAATCTGCTTATACCATTATATATAAGCAAGTCCAAACCACTACACATGTTAGAAACATGATTACCTTGTGGTGTGGGCCATCTTATTTTATCATGAGATTCACGATGCCACCCATATTCTTTTACCTTTGACTCATCTAACATTTCCATCCATAACGGATCCGCTTCAGAGCTCACAATTGCTGCTTGTTTATTGGCCACTCTCCCATTAAAATCTCCTATCAGCATAACATCTCCTTCCTGCAGAAGTGCCATCGCATCTTGCTCTAGCTGGGAAAAAGGACCGTCCCTGTCCAAACTCCCCGCATTATACACTGGTAACCACGTGGAGGAAAGTAACAACCTGCAATGAATATTTTTCCAAACTGCCCAGGAATTTCAATCCAAATCTGTCGCATAGAACCACGCTGTGATACTAGCTTTACCATATGCCTGGCATTTTTTCTAACATAACATGCAATTCCTCCATGCCCTTTTAACCTCCACGATTTTTTATACCATACAGAGTGAAGCAGAATAAAATAATTTATTTCCGGTAAACCTTTCTCTTCACGTTCACAAGTTTCTAGAAAAAAAATAACATCAACATTCTCAAGCGTAAAGCTAATTACATCTACTTTAAACTGACTAATAGAGTCAATATTCCAGCACATGATCCTGGTGGTCTCAACTACCTATGTCTCTATGGGATCCACCATTATCTTACCTCGTCGCCAGCGCACCTTTTGCCCATTTTATTTTTAATTTATGTTCTTCCAACTGCGCTTTAGTTGCATTGGGAGGGAGGGAGGGAGGGAGGGAGGGAGGGAGAGAGAAATGAAATGAAATTTATTATTACATCTTCGAGACCGCCAGGCCTATGAGACGTTTACATAGTACAATCAAAGTCATAAAATAAATCATCCAGTGCATCCTCTGAAATAACACACTGGGCTCCTCTACATCTATCTCCTCCACATTTTGTTGTTTCAACCGTTCCTCTCTATGTTTGAGAATCTCAACAATACACCCTCCAATACATGAACCTGGATACTGAAAAAAATCACTAAGTGAGGCAGCATTAATTCCATACCTTGCTCTTATATCAGAATAAGCATCACAGAAGAGCAAAACATGAGCCTCATCCTCCACCACCCTTGCATCACATATTTTATAACACCTCAAATCATGTGCAATGTCTGCCCATCTCCCAACCTCTACACCAAGTCGGTGTGAACTTAACCGGATTCTAGCAATTGCTTGTTTGTGTTTCACTGATATGGGTTCCCTGAGATACTGTGCTTCCTGAAAAGAGGGATTCATGTGAGCCTTATAGTACTCTTTCTTTACGGCTGGCACGTTCCATGATTTATTTAGAAAACTCATCTTAACCCAGCTATCAATATCCTTTTTGTACAACCCTAATTCCTCAATATTCATCCCCCATTTCACAAGCCACCTATTAACATCTGCATACCATCCCTTATTCCTGGTTTCTTCTAGAGCGAGTCTGGGCAAACTATTGATTGGCATATCATACAAAACCTTGCACACATAGCGTAACAGTCTGCAGAGAGCTTCAGCCTCAAGTGACATCATCCCGCACTCTACTAGCATCATGTCATAAGGTGTTTGCATTTTAGTACCCAGTTCAGTATGAAAAAAATTCTTTTGTATCTTTTCCAATTAGCAAGTCCAGGCCCCCAGACTTCACATCCATAGAGCACCACAGTTTGCACAAGCACTTTGTAAAGCATGCGCTTCATTTCAAAATTCCAGATATCAGCACTTACACACTTTCTCTGCATAACATATATTAACGCCTTTAGGCCAGCATTCACTCTATGTTCAACAACTTGATTCCAATTAGGGCTCTTATCTACATTCAAGCCTAAATATTTATAATTCTCCATAATCTCCACTTGCTTACTCATATAATAGAAATGAACATGGTCTGTCTTATTCGCACCAAAAATCACAGCCTTGGTCTTATCCAGATTCACCTTCATACCCATAGTATCACAAAACCGTGCAAGCACATCCAGATGTGTTTGCATCCCTTCTATGCTTCGTGAAAGCAGCACAACATCATCAGCATATAATAAAAGCATAAAGACATACCCATTCAAAGGTGTACCATCCCCTCCATGTGCTCGTATCCATCCTTCGAGCTGGTCTATAAATAGGCCAAATAAGGTAGGTGACAGGGGGCACCCTTGTTTCACCCCCATATTGCTTTCTACCACTTCATCACATAATCCTCAAAAAGGAAATGATAATTGTACAAGTACTTTCTTATAAAGTACACTTACACAAGGTGCCCAAAAATGAACTGCCATATAAAAATAGTATCAAATAATCTAAAAACCATGATAGACGTGGTTTTTTATACAACAATTTATTTGATAGAAGAAATCCACATGTTATAGTGGTTTATCAAAACAAATAGTGGTTTACAACATGGTTATTAATATCAGTTACTAAATAAGATAGTGGTTTGCTAAAACTACTAGTTTATGAGATCATTTCAATACAAACTAAAATTACTACTGGTTTTTTAAAACTAGAAATGGTTTCTTAAGATCTCTAAATGAATAATGGAATGATTGAAGATCAATACAGCGTGTTCAAGAACCATGGATGACAATATGGTCCTTGCAACCACTAATGATTTATTATGTCATTGCAACCATATAGCTTATTCATTTGTTTACCTATTGTTGATGCATGATTAAAGAAATTTTGCTTTTTGACTATGAATATCTGGCATTATAACAGGGGTTTTTTTTGTGATTTTATACGCTTTTTGGCATAGTTTTCATATGATTTTATGGGCGTATTTTACGAGGCATACTAATTAGTATATCTAGAGGGCATGCATATTTCAATGGCATATTATCTATGGTTTTACAATGGTTTTGCATTGCATATTTATTCCTTCACAAATAACTTATCTTTTTACTCCCAAAAATACATGCAAAATATCGACACCCTTTACTTTAGGGTACTTCAGTGCTTTAGGTCTTTATGTTTATTTGACGGAGCAATTCGGCCGGCGGATCGTGTCCTGTGTCAAGCATGGATTTTCATCTTCCGGTATTGATCTTGTTGGTATGTATAATTTCATCTTTTGCAGAGGATGATTCGGGAACAATAAAACAAGTAGTGTCAGATTCAAACAATACAGAATCTACAGTTCGGCCGGCCGGTTGTCCAGTAACTTGTTTCAGAACGCATCCAGTTTGTGGAGTAAATAAGGTTACCTACTGGTGTGGAGCTAAGGAAGCCAAATGTGATGCTGTAGAGGTAGATCACGAAGGATTTTGCAGGATTAATAATGGTGGAGCATGGGTAAGGTGTCTATGGTAGGGCAAGCTTTGCTGTTGATCCATCTGCTATGGTTAATGGCTGCTGGAATCTTAGTAGTTGTTGGCTTATTGTGATTTTCAGCACTTGCCCTAGTACTTGTTAGGTTGGTTACCTATTATGAGCGAGACAGGTTGGCAAGGATGTTGTCCAGGAGTTGCAAGCTGCAATGGTCCGTCAGGGGTTGGACATGAAAGTCTCTGCTTTGGTATATCATCATTTTTTTGTTAATTGAATCATTTGAATCTCAAGCAGATAGCTAAGACTTGCACTGTTTCTGTTTAACAGGTAAATGATACTGTTGGCACATTCGCTGGTGGTACTTATTGGGATAATGATGTGGTGATAGCTGTGATTCTTGGAACTGGCACCAATGCTTGCTATATAGAACGTGCTGATGCTATACCAAAGTTGCGAGTGGATATGTCTAAGTCTGGTACAATGGTAATGTTCTTCAAACTTGTTTGCAAGTTATCAGCATATTATTATGTTATTAAGGAATTGACACCTGATTTGGAGCAGGTTATAAGTATGGAATGGGGAAACTTCTGGTCATCTTATCTTCCTAGAGTTCTATTATATGAAGTTTTAGATGCTGGCAGAGAACTTAGCCTGGCTGTAACAACAGCAGCAGCTATTCGGAGTTGCATGGCTAGCTCATTATATTCATATCTGCTACAAATTTACAAGAATGCAAACAGAGTTCATCCAGTAGTTTACTCCCAGTCAAGGGGATATTGCATAATTACTTTTAAGACAATATGCTGCGGAAAAATCAAGCAATTTTTACATGCTTCTTTGTAACAAAACTTAAGAAAACACAAAAACAGCTGAAGAAAGGAGTAAAGTTCGTCATCATATATTTGAGCATTTCAAGCATGGGTGTAATACCCAGTATATTATTTCAGCATGCTATTTTTGCTGCCTAGCCTGAAACGCATCCCATGCTTGTTCAAATCAGGTTTAACTTTGATTTTTGATTTCAAAATTCGTGTTTTATTTCCAAATCTTGATTCAAAAGGTTTAAGCATCTGCATCTGATTTCTGAGTTTGCCGCCCGTTGTTCAAGCAACGGTTAACCCCAGGCCCAGTATGACGATGTTAGGAGCTACCAACGAGGTACATACTGCATTCTTGTGTTCTTGATGTGAAATAGATTGTTTGTTTGCCTGTGTGGATGGACTTTGTACTCCGTGGATGGACTTTGTACTCCGAATGTGACATTTGAAATTTATTGTCATATCCAGCAACCACCTTTAAATGGCCTAAAAGATATTTTGTCATTAGACCCTGACAACAATTAGCATGAAATGGTGAAGTCTATGGAAAAGGTGATCCTTAACAGTGGTAACCTTCTACAACGACCTGCACCTTTTACCATAGAGCCAGTGTGCCACCACAACACACACAGTTGTTTATTGTTGCGTGGAAATGCTGTTCTGCATCATTATAACAAAAACCATTATATTAAATTAAATTAAACCATTACATTAAACCATTACATTACCTTTAAATTAAATCCCCCTTCAAACCCCCTTTGGTTTGGGTGCATATTCACACGGGGGGTTACTCCGGGCACCGAGAGCTGTCGGAGGGCATATTTGCCCTTTATTCCAAGATCTGGACCGTATATAACAATCCTCGTTTGTGGGGTATGCATGTACAAGTTTTTGTATACTGTATATTAAGGTTTGCAAAATACTATAAGGTTTGAGAGAATGTACTTAATGGTGTTAATTTTGTACATGTATTGTAAATATATTTTTGAGGCTCTCGCTGCCCTACGTAACCCCCCGTGTGAATATGCACCCAAACCAAAGGGGGTTTGAAGGGGGATTTAATTTAAAGGTAATGTAATGGTTTAATGTAATGGTTTAATTTAATTTAATATAATGGTTTTTGTTATAGGTTAAAAAATTTTTGCCCTTTCGGGCAAAGAACAAACAACGTGACTTCACACTTGGATGAGTTCGTTAAGTTTAACCTACTTGTATGAACAACAGTTTAGTAAAGTAAAACTAATGGCAACGATATTTGTCATTATTGGGACTTGTGCTTTTAGTCCCAATTTGCTAGAAGAGCTACTTGCAAATGAGAAGGCTTCCTATTGTGAAATGTAAATATGAAGCACAACAAAATTGGAACCAAGTATGTATATATGTGTAATCCATAGTTTTAACAAATGACTGAATATATTCTCCAGCCATCCCCATTGGGCTGCATAAAAACATCATCATGTACTCCCCGTGAGTAAAAGCAAAGTAATAGCCCCATTTGTTCAAGAAGCATGGAATATATTTTGTCCAACACACAATGGCTTCCACAGTTGCCTCTTGTCCCTATGGTAAATGCGAATGGATTGAAAAGCCATGCTATCGAGATAAGATAACATGTATTGCTTTTCGCTCATGCCATGTAACTTCAGAAGGCATAAATAAAATTGCCCACCAATAGGTCCGCATTATGTCACCACAATCGCTTGTCTTAAATCTATGGAAGAAACCTAGGAAAATATTTGTTGAGTAATTAGATACCAGGTGATGAGAAAAGAAGCTTTCCGGGGATCGATGCCACCATTCATTTCCCATATGAGTCAATAAGAGCATTTCCAACAAGCATATCTCGAATCCAAGTTTTACGCATATAGCATAAGAATGAATCCACTTTGTCCCCGACAAGACTTACGTGTTTGTGAACATGCCAACGATATTGACACGGTGACATTATTTGGCATAAGACCTTACGCCTCCATCTCGGGTAAAATATGAATTGTCTCCTTGGGATTTCCTTGCCAGATCAAAACGATGATAGGATTGAATTCCATGAAACCAGATTCCTCCCCTGCATTTTATCAAAAATTCTGTGACCTTCTTCCGACCATCCGCATATGTTGTACAAGTTCATAAGGGCAGTTGCTAGAACAATACCTGAATCAAGGCCGGACTTTAATGCAGGGAGTGTATCGCGTTTGCCTTGTGCCAATGCCTCTTCGAAATGCATGCTTCTACCACACTGGAATAGGTTACCTTTGTGCGGCAAGATGCCTTCCAAATACATTTCGTGAAAAGTATGATAATGCTTTCCGCCATCCCCGTTCGAAATAAAAATACAATCGGTAAGAGTCAAAGTCACTAATTATAATGTAAGCATGGAAAAACTTGCCTTTTGCAAGACTACCAAATCTCGTGCATGCATCCAAAATGGTCTCAAATGCGTGCTTATCACGGGATCACGTAAACCTGTGGGTATTGCTTAGCTTCATTTTCTTGACTTCACCCTCTCTTATTATGGCCTCAAAACATCGGGCCACACGAAAAAGATTGTAAACTCAGAAGATCGGCAACCCGCAAAAAGATGGCGAAATCTGGAGCCCCCGGATCCGGCCGACAAATATCTTGCTTTGGCGCCCCCCGGAAGAGATGATGCATTGGATAAATGTTCCTCGGCCAAGATGCACGGTTTGGTTGCCAAAGCAACAAAGGATGAACCCGATCAAACCGATTAACCTCAGATCGGACCAAATCCGGAGGCAACCGGACTTGGTATGCAAGAACTAACCCGACATAGCCACGAAGCAAATTAGGCCCATAACCCCTCAAACCCTAAAATGGGTTCTCTCGAGCCTTGCATGTCGAGCAGAATGTGATAAAATAAGAAAAATACAATATAATAACGAAATATATGATATATGGATCTAAACCATTGGATGTAGGCATCAAAATTAGTTCAAGCGTATGCGCACTCTAGATATACTAATTAGTATGGCTCATCAAATACATCCACGAAATCATATAAAAACCTTAGGAAAAAAAGTACAAAAATACAAAAGAAACCCCCTGTTATTATGCTACATATTTGCTTGTTGAGCAAGAATTTATATATATGGTGTTTCAACTTGTAATAGTGCTGAATGGATGTTTCTTCATTTCTCGATGTTAGGTGGAAGATTTTCCCATTTTTTTCTGCCTTAGTTAGGCCCGAAGGGCCCAAAATAACAATCAACACACAACTACCATTAACATTATTAACATAAACCATTGCATTTAACACATTTAAATTAAAATCCCCCTTAAACCCCCTTTGGTTTGGGTGCATATTCACACGGGGGGTTACGTAGGACAGCGAGAGCCCCAAAAATATATTTATAATACATGTACAAAATTAACACCATTAAGTACATTCTCTCAAACCTTATAGTATTTTGCAAACCTTAATATACAGTATACAAAAACTTGTACATGCATACCCCACAAACGAGGATCGCTATGTACGGTCCAGATCTTGGAATAAAAGGCAAATATGTCCATCCGACAGCTCTCGTTGCCCGGAGTAAACCCTCCGTGTGAATATGCACCCAAACCAAAGGGGGTTTAAGGGGGATTTTAATTTAAATGTGTTAAATGCAATGGTTTATGTTAATAATGTTAATGGTAGTTGTGTGTTGATTGTGAATACCTTGAACTAGTAGTGCATAAAATCCTAATTGAAATCAAATAATTGAGAAGGTTTAATGACAGCCTTATATGCTTATTAAGGAATGTCATAATCAAATAGAGGAACTTTCATTTTGCGTGGGTAATGAGATCCATTTTGTCATTAATATATTAGACCAACTATACTGTTAGTTCTATGCTCCTAAACAATGTCAGTCGATGTTTTTTTTTTTTTTTAATTGAAAAACGTCATTTGATTCATCATCACTCAATGTCACTCAGTACTATCTATGCTCTCAAATAATGTCTTTGAGAGGGTTATTATTCGCCCCAACTAATTGCATTCAATACAAACAAAATAACAAACAAATTTCCTGGAAACAAGAAGTCTATTCCTTGTCTTTGTAACAGGCCCATGGTAGACCGCTCGAGTATTCGAACCTTGAATGTGCCTGTGGGGCGTTCCCGAGACACCGGCATAAATGGGTAGAAGCGACCACTCATAAACGTCTAGACGGTTTTGCCCAGTTGGTTAAGGGCATGTCGGTTAGGAATGTTACAGTTGGTATCAGAGCAGGTCTCGAGTTCGAGTCTCCATGGGTGCCTATATGCATGGGTAATTTGCAAAGACTTGGAAATCATTGTGACATGGTATGACATAATGCTCGAGGACGAGCATAATTCTAGTGGGAGAGATTGTAACGGGCCCATGGTAGACCGCTCGAGTATTCGAACCTTGAATGTGCCTGTGGGGCATTCCCGAGACACCGGCATAAATGGGTAGAAGCGACTACTCATAAACGTCTAGACGGTTTTGCCCAGTTGGTTAAGGGCATGTCGGTTAGGAATGTTACAGTCTTGTCAGTGCCCTTAAACGCCTTATAAAACTGAGATGATAGATACCCTTCTAAAATACACAAACCCAACAACATGATTGGCGGGTGAAAGGATAGCTAGTAATCCAGATTTATAAATTACTCATATATTGCATTTCATAATAACATCAACACATATGTATCCCAACATGAAGCCTACATCATAAAACTTAGCTACAAGTAGAAAAAAACAATCCTTATATAAATAACCCAGATTTGTAAATTAATGATCATTTGTTGCAATGACATAAATAATGTTAACAACATCAAATCAAATTCATAAACATATATATATTGGATAAATTTATATCCTATAAAATTAACTGAGAGGCGGCTAGGCAACATCCAACTGGACATGTGACCACACACCACACTACATTGCTTGGTTGGGCCCTGCCGTCAACCACTTTATATTGCATCTGGGGTTTTAACGCCCAACAATTCAGAGTGCGACTCTGAGCAGTATTGAACTCAAGACCTATAGTTGCTAGACCACTAGACTAAACACCCAGACGCAACGAGCAACGAGCATGTAAGGAATGAGATGAATGATCCTTTTGATTTTTAAAGAGGTTGTATGTTGTATTGTTTGATTTGTTTTTTCCAAATTGAGACTTCATGTGCCATTTTAAAGGATCTGCCGTTATTAGCATTCACGACATAGAACATGGCATGTATAGCCAATAAACTTTGGTAACATAAGTAACCTTTCTTGAAAATGCGCCAGTAGATGCTTCGATGCCTTCCATTTGTATGCATGTGCCCTGAAAGGAGATGTGCACACACGAATCAAGGATCAACTAAAGCAAATGTCCTACACGACTCTTATATGGGATGTTGTCACAAGACTTAACCATCTATATCTACCTCGTGGATTTAAGGTCGTAAACCCTTAAAAAGCATTTGTCATGAAATCCAATACCTGATCCTCCTTATTTAGACTGTGAATGTCCTTTTATAATAGAAGCGTAATTGATATAGTTCGCAACTTCACCTATTTGGTACTAGTCTAGTCCTTGTGTAGTCAATAGTGATAACCCAGCTCCTCTAGAAGGTTAGTCTTACTGGCTGTATGGAAACACTGAGATAATCAACATTCTTTTAATATATTGCTGACACAGTTCTTCAAAAAAAAAAAAAAACACTGAGATAATCAAGCCTTTGCATTGGTATTTCTTTTCTTAAGAATAGAATAGAATAGAATATGATTTTATCGTCCACGGAGACCAACTGGCCTATGGGACCCAAGTACAAAGAGAGAGCAGCAGGCGTATTACTACCAGGATTAAAAAACCCCCGCCCCGAAGGGTTTTCGGGGGAAAAACCTTAGTAGCAATAAGGATGCGACATACTTGCCACGATTATATACATAATCACAAGTGCAATTTGAGGTTAATGTCGGATAGGGGGGCATAACGAGTCCGCGTATCCATTACCTCCTGAGGTACGATCCCAACAAACCCTCAGAGGGCCGTGCTCGTTAGCTCATGCAAGGCCTGATGGGGCACAACTAACCGAGCATACCGGCCCGGATATGCTCGTGATGCGAACCGGCACGGAGGGCGTGACTTTCATCCTCAATGGCTCGCTGGCGGCATTGGCGGACTTCTGTCCTCACGCTGCTCCCGAATCCATCTCCCCGTCTCAATGCGGAGGTGGTGTGCACTGTCTTGAATGGAAGCAATCACCTGGCGCTTTTTCATGGGTAGATGGGTGCACGGTGTAGTGGTGTGGGCCCCTCGTGAGCATGGGATTAACCTGGCGTCGATAATTTGCCACCTTGACATGTGACAGGGCCTCTGATCCCAAAGCTTGGCCATGAAGCAAGCATCCAAATCGCTTCAAAGGCGGCCAGCGTTCCTTCGGTGTATGCACTGGCGGTCCACATCCGTGTGCTGCACATTCCATAGCGAAACCACCGGGCTTGCTTGTCTTTCCAGCGAGGCTTTGAGTCGCCGGGCCCATCGCCATTTGCCAAAGCAAGGTTGGGCAGCCGGGCTTCATCCATAGCCACCACCTTCGGAAGTAAATAATGTGACGTTCCAGTATGACCCTCTGTAATGGAAGGAAGCCTGTCTCCCAGAGCAAGATCGATATGGGACCGTGGGATTTCACTCCCGGTGCCGGGCCAAGAAGGCCTTACTCAGACTGCTCTAGATCGCTTCCAAGTGGTGAGGGATATCACCGCCCCCACACTTACGCCCCATAGAGGAGGACGGTTCAACCAAGGCCCTGAACAAGTGTGCCTGGTGACCCCATGCATACTGGCTACGCCTTGTGACTGTTGTTTTGCATTGCATCTGAGGGCTTTCCACTGCGTGACCCGACCGACGATGGATGCATCCCAAGTGTGGTAGTAGAAAACTCAATGCCCAAATACTTATAAGACTGAGCCACCTCCACTACCTGCCCCTGGTAAGTGAATGAGGGAAGGCGTGGGTGCCGGGATGATGGGACCAACAGCACCCTTGTCTTGGCCAAGTTAACTCTCATGTCAGTGAATTGGCAGAAAGTGTCCAAAGCATCCAAGAATGGAAAAAGAGCAAGAAAGATGGGCGTGTTTTTTATTCTCGGCGAGTGTAGAATATATTATTTGTTATTTCTTAAGATACAAAAGTTGCCGTGGACACATATTTTTTATTAGCAACAATGCCCCTATAGTAGGACGAAAGTCTAACAAAAACCTTTATCTAGTCAATCCTATTAAGTTTGCTGCACAATTCATTTCGTATTGCAGGAAGGTATTCTTACAATAATTAGAACTATGATATTGATATTATATTGTATTGAAAACGGAATTTTTAGGCCAGTTTGGGCTGCTTATTCGTTTAGGTGGTCATTTTTCTATTTCAAGCTAATGTTTGCTGTCTTTTTTCCAATGCTATAAGAAATAGAATAGAATAGAATAGAATAGAATAGAATAGAAAGAAAACACTTCCTTCATAATTTTGGCAAGTACCTATACAGACACGATGGGGCGAGTCTAATTCTTATGCTGAAATTGTTGCCCTTCAGCTTTTCTTGCACTGGAGCAATGATCTTTTCTTGCTTTTCTTGCACGGGAGCAGCTGTGGCGGGTACTGACGATTCATTGGCGCAGGGTTAGACTAGGGCAAGGCATTAGTTTTTTGGGGTTGAGACAGAGGAGGTTGTAGATTCTTGGGTTTAGGGCAGGATTTTTGGTGAGGCAGGGATTCAGCGAGGCAGGGACTGGCGCAGCCGACCTATTATATTTTATGAAGCCAGATCCGGAATGGCAGTGGAGATGCTATTTGCTTCTTCTTATCCGGAGTGTTAATCCTCATGCTAAATGTTGTTTCGGAAAGGCGAACATGGACAGGGATGTCCTGTATTTGGATTGTGTGGGTCTGCATCTCTGCGAGATGGAGAGCATGAGGCAAGTGTGATTGTGGAAGTTGGGATTTAGGATGGACCGTTCTTTCCAATCAACAATCTTGGAGATAAAGAAAAAACTTAAATGTATTAATGGCATTGCCCCATATTTAAAAAAAAAAAAAAAATCCTCCATAATCTAAAAATAACCGGATATTTGCCCGTGTTAAAGGATGGTAACCATCTTTTTGCCCATATGTCATTTTTTTTGGTGGAACCAGCTTCCTGCTCCTAGGATGCTAAACCAGCCAAGTTGACTTGCCAAACGGCAAGTGTAGGGCAGGTCCCCCCCTTTTTCGAGCACTGGTCCAACTTTATTTACTAAGCATATGTGTCTCTGTTCTCTTGAAGACATTGCTAACTTGGTGTCAGAAACTTGCCACAGCCAAATGCCTTGTTCCTTTGCCTTTTCCACTATTATTTGTCTGGAGAGAAATCTTTGAAAGACACTTTGCTACATCCTTTTCCAGTTCTTGCTTAATAACATTGTAGCTATATCCTTTGCTAATTCTTGCTTAATAACATTCTAGAAGTTGTTCTTAGCTAAATGCACTAGAATATTGTATTCTATGGGTCTATATGTGATGAACAACCTGACTAATCATTATAGTGGTGTGGTCTGGAAGAACCAGTTACCGTTCTTTCCTTATTGAATCAACATATTGTGGCAGGGAAATGAATTGTGGAAATTTAAGTGGTTACATAGTTTATTAACAAAGTCAATATATTGTGGCAGGGAAATGAAATGTGGAAACTTAAGTGGCTGCATGTTTTATCACGGAAGTTGGCACGAGAAAGAATATTGGGAGGTATAAATCATAATTCCTAGTGTAAGGGAGCCAAAGTTAACGGGCTATTGATGCGGTTTTGTTAATCTCTTCTAGTAGTTGCCTTTATTTAGCAATGGTTGGAAATAGGTAGTGGGCGATTTTCTTATTTAAAATATATACTTCAAAGTGTTTCCCTACGCTACCCAAAACTAATAAGGGTTAAGAGTGACTAGTCATTATGTCTGTGGGAAAAATGGAATATCAGGGTTCAAATCCCTGGGCACCTTGAACTTAATAAATCAATCATTAATGTTTTAAACACATATGTTGCTTAGTTAAAAAAACATTTTAAGGTTTGATATAAAAGCTGGCATCAATATGCTTAATAGATTGCATATAGATTATGCCTTTTAGTAGTGTGAGAATTGCTTAATTTCCTCAATTCCATATCACAAAACATTGAATGTTTGATGGAGAAACTCATAATAATTATGTATTCATATTGGCAATGATTTTCAAGTTGAGTATGCCTTCTTATATTTGGTAAACCAATATAAGTATATTGTCCAAAGCATGCAAGCCCTTACTCCCTTCATGGAAAAACCATTACCATTTAACCTATAGTTTTTATAAAAAAATTGGCACACTTCAATGCCAGGAAGAACATTGATTCCTATGACAATGTATAGACAACTTATTTTGGAAACCATACTAGATTGCATATTCAATCAAAACAAATTTTATTAATGGTTTATGGTCTATATTAGTAATCCTACCACACATCCAAAATACAGTAATAAAGCACTATTATCAACCAAACAAATAAACCACCATAAAGAACCATGAGGGTGAACAGTGATAACAAACTAGAATAATAAACCATAACAAAGAACCATACTATATAACTGGATGCAGTTATTCAACATATTAACCCACTTAGTAATATGACTTTATTTTAATGGTTTCATGTAAAAACTATTGTGAAAAACTGGTAATGATTATTTTTTGGGGGCTTTGTGTTACAACATGCCTAAGCTTTGTTGGGATGTTCAAATCCATCATCTTGCGCCACAAATTTCGCCTATCATCACTTTGCTGAAGTCTACAAATGTAGCATACATGGGTTTCTTTTTACCAATAATCGAATCCATCATAGCACGAAGGGTAACCAAATGATCAGTGGTGGACTTCTTGGGTCTAAAACCCGCCTGCCCTACTGCTCTGACATTATGCTCTTCTGTCCAAGTGCTTATTTTGCGCTCAAGTATGGAGGCAGACAATTTTGCATAAAGACTACTAACCATGATGGTACGATAGTTTCCCGGATCAGCCTCATCACCTTATTTATGCAATGGTACAACCTTATTCACCTGCCAAGATGCGAGAAACCCATCTCTCACTGCCATATTAAACATATCGACCAATTTATTTGCAACTTCTTCTCCAGCCCATTTAAGCATTTCGGCCATAAGAACACAAGCATCTGTGGCTTTGCCATTAGCAAGCCTCTTAAGTCCGTCTTGTATATCATCGATAGTAAAAGCAGGCACATCCGCATCTGCTTCTTCTACCATGTTACCCTCAGCCCAGGCACATTGTATAGCTTCCGCACATGTGCTATCAGAGCATCAACATGCAACCCGTTAGCCCTATATTTCGTAGGTTTAAGTCTCTTCCAAATTTTTTTTGGGTTCAGCCAACAACACTTCCACCATTTTCTTGTTTTTATTGTGCAGGTATGCCCGCTTCTTATTTCTGAGCATCTGAATGCATGCTCTTCTTTCATGCACTTTATTCATCCCTTGTGCTGTCTTAAATTTTAACCTTTGCTGCTTGCACTCCACATCAAATCATGCATTGCAAGGTAAGCTCTTTCGCTGGCGATAAGAAATAAAATAACTGTCAGCAGATTGAATCAAAATCTTATTCATTGCATCACTCATTTCCTGTACTGTATTAGGCCAAACGAGAGAAGCAACTTTCTGCCCACACATTTTGCTATATTCCTCCGCCTTATCATATTTCAAGTATATACGTTTACTTTTAGTTGGGGCATCCTGTTGTCTATATTGATACTGTACACTGATTTCTATGAATATAGGCACATGATCAGAATTCTCATATTCATCTCCAATTGTCAAGCTAACAATATGTTCAGCAAAAGACGGTCTAGCAATGATGTAATCTACAGCGCTTGCATTTTTACAACACTATGGCGGATCCCAAATGGTTTTGGATGGAGCTTAAGCCTAAAATGCAGGAGAAGATTCGTTTGGATCCAACGGTGCGGATTGGCCAAGTGCATAAATTCAATCATATGCCAAATATTAATGCTCAGTAATATCGAATATTTGTAGGATGCAAAGTGGTGCTTCACGTTGGAAGATCTAGAAGAAGGGTTAAGTAAGCTTGCCAACGGGAAAGCGGCCGATGCATTAGGGTTGGTGGCAAAAATGTTTAAATGGGCAGGTAATTTTGTACATATAGCATTGTTGTCACCAGGGATAGGTTCAATTCTGTATATGTTTTATACTCAATACATATTATTCGAATGATACGGCACAAATTCGAAGTATAATACGATGGCAAAAAAATTTTCCGGCGTCGGAAAAAAGTGAAATTTGGGTTAGGAAAAAAATTTATTATTTATTTATTTTCTTATTTTTCGCGTAAGCGAAATAGCTGTTCCGCTTACAGGAAAACAATTTTTGCATAAACGAAATTGATATTTTGCTTCCGCGAAAATTCAAAAAAAAAAAAAAAATTTAATTTTCGCGTAAGCGAAATAGTTGTTTCGCTTACGCAAAACTGTTTTCGCGTAAGCGAAACAGCTATTTCGCTTACACGAAAATTTGAAAAAAAAAAATCACGTATCAGTTTTGCTTACGTAAAAACAGTGAGCGAATTTTTTTTTTCCGGCCGGCGAGAGAAAAATATGGAAAATACGTTTTTAACCTAAAAATATATATTTTTGGATTTTATACGTCCAAAAAAATAACTCTGTACGTACAGAACCTATCCCTGGTTGTCACTATTTAACTCTGTCTTGGATAAAGGCTTTCCACGCACTTGGCAACTAAATAGAGTTATCCCTCTAACAAAAATAGAGATGAAAGTGATCCAGGAAGTTATCGGATGATTTTGGTGAGTAGGCTATATGCCAAGTTATTTGCTGCCATGTTGAATTGTAAATTGTGTGCTTGGACAGAGGAGTATAATGTTAGAGCCATTGGGCAAGCGGGCTTTAGGCCTAAAAAAACCACGATAGACCACTTGATGTCTTTGCGTGCTATAATTGATTCAGCATGAAAATTTATGAGAAAGAATGGAAACCTTGGAGGTACCAATTGAACTTAGAGAGGTAGTGAAAATACTCTAGGAGAAAGTCTTAGTGCCATTATCTTTCCCTTACGTTGAACATTGTGCAGAGGTAGTGGAAAGTAACATTTGAGTGAAGCAAAGGTGTTCTTTGTCGCCCATTCTATTTGGTTTGTTTATAGACCAATTAGAGAATTGGATAGCAAAATATGGTGGGGGAGCTACTCCATTTTCTAACTATGTGGTTTTGCCTATATGCGGACGACGTGGTTCTTCTTTCCCGCTCAATTACAGGCATGCAAAAGCATTTAGACGCATTAGCCCATTTTTGTGATGAAAAAGATATGCGGGTAAATATGTCACAGACTAAGATGATGGTTTTTGGGGCAAATAAAATGGATCATCTTAAATTTTATTACGAAGGAGAACTGGTAGAGATTGTGACTTTATATAAATATTTGGGAATACATGTGGACAAATGGCATAGTTGGACCAATGTTATAAACCTGAAAACATGCACTATCTACATTTAAGTGAGCTAAGATTTGGATTCGAAGGGCAATATTCCAGTCAAGGAATATAGGTGGTGGTACTTCCTGTGTGTGTGTGTGTGAGAGAGAGAGAGAGAGAGAGAGAGAGAGAGAGAGAGAGAGAGAGAGAGAGAGAGAGAGAGAGAGAGAGAGAGAGAAGAGAGAGAGTATTAGAGAGAAGTGAAGTGAAGATTATTTCGTCTATTAGACCATCGCTATTAGACGCTAAGAAAACACATGCCTCATAGTCAAAAACAAATTCATGTGACAAGCCCTCACCGGGCTCATCATCAAAATTCTATCCTCTCCTTCCTCCATCACATCCAGAGAGAGAGAGAGAGAGAGAGAGAGAGAGAGAGAGAGAGAGAGAGAGAGAGAGAGAGAGAGAGAGAGAGAGAGAGAGAGAGAGAGAGAGAGAGAGAGAGAGAGAGAGAGAGAGAGAGAGAGAGAGAGAGAGAGAGAGAGAGAGAGAGAGAGAGAGAGCCACATGCACTTAGAGATGACGAGAGAGAATACGAGAGAATACGAGAGATGAGAGATGGGGGAGAGATGGGAGAGATGGGTGAGAGTGGGAAAACCCAACTCTCACCTCGAGAGATGATTCGCCCCTAACAGCCGTTAGGGGCGTTTTCATTGCCCACTAACCAAACAATTAGCCTTAATTTTCGCTGCCTGAAAAAACTGCCCGAAATGTTTCCCACACCGAATATCAGGGGCGCCATTTCCCCTGTTTCTTGATCTTCAAGGCCGCCTTATTCTTGCTACAAGTATCCAATTCCTCGAAGCAATTAGCCGATTACGATCCAGGTATTCATCCGATCACGCAGGCATTTTCATTATGTTTTTTGTGCATTTGTTCATTAATTTCTGATCGGCAATTTCCTTTTGTGTCGTCCTTATTCCTGCAATTTCCTTAAATTCAGATGTCTAAGGCCTCTCGATCTGCTTTGCCAGCAACCAGCAAGCCTTTCGTGCCTCCTCGGATTGAAAAAATGGCACCAAGAAGGACCCGGAAAATGACAGGCCAGATCTCCATGGATGTTCAATTGGAGACTAATTCTGAGCCAATTCCCTCTTCAAGACAAATCAAAAGAAAAGAGATCCAAGCGTGTATTCAAATAAAATTCAGGCACCCTCCAATATTGTGAGTGAATCTTTAGAAATCGATTCTGCTTTGGCTATTGTTGTGCATGAGCAGGAAAATTCGAAAGTGATAGACACAAAGAATAGGAAGTCCCCTGTGCAATGGACAGATCACGGTGTCTCCACATTCCTCAATCTCCTGAACGAGATGAAATTGGTAACCGGAGGCACCCTCAACCTCTCCAACACACGGAGGGAAAATTATGATGAAATTGCAGCCCTTTGTTGGGGGTTTAGTGGAGCTGAGACAACTAAAGAACAAATGGGATAAGCTGCAAGCTAAATTTAAAGATGAGAAGGAGGCTTGTAGCCATACAGGTTCTGAACCATCAAGTTGGCAGTGGTATGACAGAATGGAAGAAGTTAAATATGGTGTTACCTCTGATAATCCAATACCAGGTGCTGGTGATGATGGTGAATTTGGCAATGAAGCTTTCGAGGCTGCAGACTTGCATGCCAATTACTCAGAATCTTTCATGAATGATAGTTATTTTGAAACTGTTGGAACAGATGCAGCATTTGAAGACCAATTTGCTGATCCACCCAATTCAAACAATGATGTTAACACGGGAAATCCAAGCAGTCCAGTGATGCCAGAAATTCCAATCAATAGGACACCCACAGGAAACCAGACAGATTCTTCAAGTCCTAGATCAGCAGCATGTAATCAGCCTGGAGTTTGTGGAAAACCTACAAGTAGAAAGAAGTCCAGGTTGCAAATAGATGAGGACATTGCAATGGGAATATCACAGATGGCAAGCACATTTGGGGACACAGAGGTGAAGAAATTAGATTTTCTGAAAGAAGAAAGTGCAAGAAAAATTGAGTTGGTCAGGGAATTGGAAACAATAAGATCTGCAAACAGTCTGAAAATTGCAGAGTCAATGGCTGCAATGACTCAAAGCATATGTGAGATGACAAAGGAGACCTTGCTGGAAATTGCCAAACTTGCTGCCAACAAGAAGGACTAAAGGTTCGTTTTAAGTTATTTGCTTTTTTGAAATTCTTTTTTGGAACTGTCTCAAAATCCACCAGTATTCTTAAATATTAAAGAAGTTGTACAGCCCTGTTTTTTAGTATTAAATATTGCCTACTAGTCACGATCATCCAAATTCGTAAAGGCTACTTAAGCTTCCTCCAATTCTTGCATGCAAGCCCATTGACAGAAATGGAGAGAGTCGTGAGCAGAAAGCGCCAACGCTCTCCAAGCCCTAGCTCGAGCTCTTCGAGCTCAAGCTCTTCCTCATCTTATAGAACTCCACCAACTACCTCGTCCTCTTCCTCAGAGTTGCCCTATTACTCTGACCACGATTCCTGGCCCACTTCCAGTGAGGAAATTCTTCCCGACAGCAGTGGGGACTCTCGCCAGTTTAGCGAAATGCCTGTGAGTTTGGAGAATCAGTTTGAAGAAAATCATGTTTCTCATGAAGACGAACAAGAAAGCCAGTTTTCCTCCCCTTCTGTTCAGCCTACAGATCCGAATGTGGAAGTTTTGACCCACAAGAAGATTCACTGCAATTACTCCAAAGAGACAGTCACGACTTTTTTTCGGATGGGGGTTTCTGTTGATCCAGAGGTTTTGGAATGGGCAGCTAATTCTGCAAGGAACAGGACTGTCCACATGGAGACTGTATATGTAAGACAGAATGACAAATGGTGCCTTGAAGAGATACGAAACATAACCTTCCGTTGTGTTCTTTGTCCCAGGATCTAGTGGATAAAATTTTTTATGTTTCCTATTTTTGTTTTTGTTTCAGTTTGAATCAGGTATCTGTTATGTGGAAAATGGCTTGCATGCCATTTTGTTTTGTTGCTGAGTTTTGCTGACAGAAGAAACCTGTGCATATTTCCCATGCAGATTGCCTATGCCCTTTGGGAGGAGTGCCTTATGCTCTTTGTTTTCCTATGCACTTTGATTGTAACCTTGCTGACGAGATACTGCACTGTTTTAAACAGTGCAGTAAAAAAAAATGTACTGGAAAATTTCTTTTGAATATAAAACTTGTTTATCTTCCTTTTCCACTGTTGTTGAAATTTTATAATATTTTATGTGTATCAATGTGAAGTTCATTTGACTCAGAAATGCATGTTACCTCCTGTTCAGTTCTCATAATGACAGTTTTTCGAGCATAAAAATCAGGCCACAAACACATTTAACTTTGCCTCATTTTGTAACAATCGATTAACAAATCAGAATTAAAGAGATTGCGTGAAATACAATTGATTTTGAATTTCATTCTTCTGGTTGCAAAAATTCATTCACTCAAAGGATGACATGGCCATCCAAATTCTCAAATAGCACGTGCCTCATTTGATCACCCTGTTTTTTTAAGGACCTGTTAATGGCTTCTGTTTCATAGTAATATATTGGTGGAGGGTCTTCTTCAATTGGCAGCATATCCCAACCCTTGTCTTGCATTATACAAAAGTTCCAAAGAACACAACATGCATGTATAATCTTGGAGGCTTTGCCAACATGCACAGGCAAGTGTTTCAAAATTCTAAACTTTTCCTTGACAATCCCAAATCCATTTTCTACACACACTCGCCCCTCTGAGATCCTTTCTCAACTTAAACTTTCCATATGCACCCCGATTTTGAGGAAAGACTTTTAAGGAGGAAGGGCCTGCTTTGAATAAAATTTGAATCACCTAATAGTAAAGGTGGAATATTTACCGAACTTCCCCGATCAAGAGGGCTGCCCTTTCTTGATTTTACGCCACTTCCGTGGTCACCATAGGTTCTGTAAAATTTGTTTTGAGGCAATTTTATTGTAAATGGAGCTTCTCTTGAACCGTTGGAATCATGGATGAAACCTTCTCGTCACACAAACATTTATAAACAATCTGCTATGTGTAACAATTCCTTGCATGAGACATGAGTGCCTCTTATGTCTGCTGTAATAGTCTTCCCCATTGTCCTTTTTTTTGGGTTTCCTCCATAAAAAAATATGAGAACCGTCAACTGCACCATATACATTGGGCAACCCAGTTGCATCATGGAATTCCTTAATACACTGGGTTAATCTTGCACCTGTAGGCATTGCAACAAAACGTTTGTACAACATTGTCTTCGAAGCCAATACAAGCGTGACTTTCTTGGTATATTTCTGCACTGTTGCTTTCCCAACATAAAATCTCTGACCGACATGTAATGGCATATCCCCGTGTGCAAGAAAATACAGAACCATAGCAACTGCTTTCCTCGGATCAACAGGGGGCCTTACTTTAATACCGGGCCTGACAAGATAGGGCACAATTAAACCTACCAATCTCTCAAATGTGGCTCTCTTCATCCTGTAAAATTGGTGCCACATATCATCTTCAAAGGAAGCTATACAATTCCATGCGTGGTTATCGATATTATCCCATTGTGTTCTCTGCCTTGGAGCAATCCAAAATCTTCTTGGTGGTCTTCTAACCCTGCTGGAACCCGCAACCATTAACGCTGCAGATGCGCAAAAAAACATACCATTGTTGTCTTCTAAAACATCGTCATCGAACAGGGTCATTGGATCTTCGAGCTCATTGAGTTCCAATAGTCGCAAACAAGATCTCTCAGAATGCAAATCCGAGTGTCAAAGCACGAAAAAGCATGGCAATCATACCAAGAATGACCGGATCCATGGTTTAGTGGCCGGAATCGAAAAAAAGGGGAGGAAAACTAGAAATGAATTATCCCACATAGCCCAGAACCAAGAAATACAGTGCTTGAATATCCCACAATTTGGCGCCCAATTGAACGTTACGATCGAATTATCCCACATTTTCTCGTCGGCCGGAATTGATGCGTGATCGAAAATCCGACAAAACAAAAAAAAAATCTGCCAATAACGAGAGGTCGTTAAGCCTCGAGACAATCGTCTCTCCTCTCCTCCCAAAAAAATAATGCATATTTCGGGAGGAACCGTATGTGACGAGAGATGGATTTTTTACGAGCATGTGGCCTAAGAGAAGAGAGAGAGAGAGAGAGAGAGAGAGAGAGAGAGAGAGAGAGAGAGAGAGAGAGAGAGAGAGAGAGAGAGAGAGAGAGAGAGAGAGAGAGAGAGAGAGAGAGAGAGAGAGAGAGGAATCAATATAGAGAACATGGTGGTGTTGTTTATGTCTCATTAAACAAGTTGGCCTCAAGTGGATATCATAAATGATATTCTTCTTCTCTTTTTTGAAGGTACTACAGTGGGTGCATCTTTTCCACATGGAGGTCCTATGGGACCAAGTAATAAAAGAGGCCATCAAAATTAGCTCATGGAAATTAGTCCACCACATACATATACACGACACAACAGGGGCACACGCTTTTCCGCCCTTCCTATTTGCCTCCAAAAAACATACCTAGTGATCATAGTTGTAAGGTTATTTGGGGAAAGTGCATTAAACCCAAGGTAGCTAGTGGTCTTGAATGTTGTATTTTCAATTCCAAAGTAAGGTGATGGTCTCAAAGTACTTGGAGGCTTCTTATTGGAAAGAATGATTCTCCTAGGCTGTCAATTCAACATTGTCTTTAATTTTGTAAGACTATCAATTAAGCCCCTTCTTCCTTGGGTCGATTTTGCTTTATCATTTACATCCATATCCTCATGCTTCCTCCTTTCTATAAAGGGGTTGCTTATTGCTTGGGACACTGTCAGGTCCCTTTTTCATATAAATCTTGATGTGTTTCTTCAATTATCCATTCCATGCTAGTGGATTCCTCTGCAAGACAATCCATTCAATGTGCCCCGTTGTGTTATCATGCATCCAAAGACACAACAATGATGGATACAACTAGTATAAGCACTATTGCAACTTGGTATGAGTCTGGCCATCTCCTATCATGGAAAGCATTCATAACAAAATTCTTGTTGTATCAGTGCGATAGAGCAATTTGCACTCATATTGCTACGTTGTTGCCACAAGATTTTGGTCCGCAAATTGAAGTAGTTGTATGGGGTGCCGATTATAAAACCTGGCCTCCATCTCATAGGTGGCATCTTCAAGTCCCCCAGCCATAGTGCGAAAGTGCTTAGATATGCGTGTGGGATAATTGCTCCATCCCAGGGTGGCAACTCTATGGTGCCAAAGTAATTCATATATGTCTCATAGTCAATAGGTTGGCTCATAAATTTGACAACTCCGTCCTCTATGTAAGCAAAGGGTTGAGTTCTTGTCTGAGCAACTTCAACTGGCGTTGGTTCTTAATCCTTGTTTGGACTACTCTAATTGTCCAGCATTTACTCACTATTTACTCTGACGCATGGCCCAAACTGCATAAACAAGCTTTTCATCTTGCATTTAGTTGGCTTTTGTGGTCAATCTGGAAGAAGAAGATTGTAAATCTTTAAAGGCATGGACATTTTAGAAGAGCTGGTAGGCACAAGATAAACTTGTTATGGCTTATAATTGTTATTCTCTTGATCAAGAGAGGGAAGGGTACCTTCAAACTCTTATGCATAACCAAGTGATTGTGCTCAGTTGGATCATTTTATCTACTAGGGGTTGTAGTCCTATTCTCTGCATTTTAATTTGTTATAAATTTTCCTAATGATGAATAAAGTTTGTCGTCCTTAAAAACAGTGTTTTGGGGAGACTAGTGATTGAAAGCACAACCATGGCAATAATTAGTTTTAAATTTGCAGCAACACAGGCAAAGCATTTGATTGCCATACCTACATGTGAGGAGCATGACATTCACGCCTGCCCATGCATATGTAATCCTAGATATAACTTTTTGGTATGCCCTATAAAACGAGGGGTCCCTCGGTGGTGTGGACAAGGGGTCATGAGAACAAAATATCAACTAACAATGTCATATTGCCGTGTTCAAGATAGATCAGCATAGCGGGCATCAACAATTAGAATCATATAAGTGGTAGTACTATGCCCCTCTTTTTGGGCCTCTAAGGAGTAGCTCCTTGGCAATTTTGGTAAAATCAAGGTGAGATTTTTTGCTTTGGCCTTTTTCTTTCCTGCAAAAAACATTCCCCAATTTGCAATGAAGTCTGCTATGTTAAAACCCACGTTTGCAAGGGATGCCATGGAAAACCCACGTTTGGAAAAACAGAGGGACATGTTGTGTTGAGTTGTCTACATCATCCAACATGCTGTTGCAGAGATTAGGTTGTCGGATTGTCCATTCTGGCAAGTGCACAAAATACAAGGCGACAAGGGACAAAAGTGTCCTCTTTGTAAGGCTATACACTTGATGAAACACACAGTCAAGTACAAGGAAAAAAAGCTACCAGAGTAATTGTTGTATGATAGTAAGTAAGAAGGAAGGAAGGTTCTTTTATCGTCCGCTGAAAGAACTTGTCATTGCTGCACATAAAGGCAACAAATCTTCCATCCAAAGGACACCCCGATTCTCGCAGGCCAAGAATTGATGCCTCAGTTGTAATTCTGAAGGATGGGTCTGTTCAATCCGAGCTTGGGCATCTGAATTGCACATTTGAAGGTCTGTCTCAGTGCAATTTGTGGCAGTGGCAGTGCTGATCACCCTTCGGCGTGCTCTGTAAACATTCCAGAAATTTTTGATCTCGTTGTCGGTCCTTCCCGGCAGCCTCTTTGCAATCCAAGCCCACCTGCATAACCCCACAACTTAATTTAACTGCAGCATGCTTGCAATTGCACAGACCTTACTTGTTCCCGAACAGGGCTTGAAGTTCCAAAATTTGCTGCTGCTCTTGGATCGAAAAATTTCCTCTTTTAAGATCTGGCCGAAGATAATTCACCCATCTCAGCCTGCAGCTCTTGCCACAACGTTCCAGGCCTTAAACGACCAAGGGAATTTCAGTTATCTATGATTTGAACAGCAATTTTGCAGCAAAAAGAGAAGAGTTCTTTTTGATAAAAAAATAAAGAAGAAAAAGAAAGGAAATTAAGAAAAAAAAAAGTAAAATTTTAACGTTCACTATAGACCAACTTTTCTGCAAGGATAAAATCGATAAATACCATACCAGCTTCGAGGGGCATCAAACTCCAACACTTAATCCCATGCTCACTAATAAAACTCTTGAGCTTCTCGTCTTCGTCCGGAGACCAGAGTCCCCTCTTCACCTTCCTAGAGCCGCAACCACAAGAACAAGGCTTCATCGTGCCTACTAATGCTTTCACTATGGGTGAGATTATTCATAAAGTTAGTCCAAAAAAACTGGAGTTTTCTGTTCACATTGCCCCAAACTAACTGTAGTTTCCTGTTCACATTGCCCCTTAACTCTGCCCTCACCAGGCATCGAAAAACTAGGAGTTAGTCTCCAAAATTTCCGGTCATAATCCTTATTTTCCGGTTCGACTTTATATTTGTCGACATAAAAATTGCGGGTTTCCTTCAAAATCCGGCAAATAATCTTGAATTTATATTCAAAAACTGATGGAGCATGACATTTACCGACAAATTATCCGGTTAGACATATTGGGGATGTCGAAGCCTGGCTCTCACATGTTGGTTGATAATGGGTCAACACCAAGATGGTCCCAATAATTCGCAATAGCTTCCAAGCTTCTTGCCTAGGGCAAAGATGTCCCCTGTACAATATTGTACCCTAACTTAACTTATGCACTTGAACATGTACTCAATTTTAACTTATGCTGACCTTGTGGATCCTTGGAAGCAACCTTCGTCCTATTCAAGCCCAAATCCCTACTGCCAGAAGACACTGTCAAATGGACCTTCTAACGGTGGTCCTCTACAAATCCTTTATGTTTGGAGCCAATTATTTTGGCATGTTTGTCTCCATCTACCATGATCACCACCCTTTAACTGCACCCATGTTTTCCTTTCTAAGTGTGAATGCTCTGCCGTTAATTGATGCAATAAATAGTACGCCATATTACATAGCAATTTGGCAATACAAGGTTACATCATTAAAATTGCATTCAATGGATCTTGACTTTATTCTTTTTTTATATGCCTGGGTAATAATGACAATATGTGGTGCTTGATACCTTTGTTTTGTTTATGGATGGGAAATAGATGTCACTTGGCTAGGTTTTCAAGACTTTGAGATTTATCTGTTCAAGATTCAAATCCTTCGATCTACGTACAAGGGCACATGCATATGTTGTAGATCCATAGGTGCCATCGATTCTGGACTGATGTGCAATTTTGCTGGAAAGAGTCATAGTTTCTTAAGCCCAAAGTGAAGAATACAATTTGCAATTTTGGTCGAAAGGACCACAAATTCCGTAAGACAAAAGTGAAGCATATTTTTATCTTGTCGTAACGGAGATGGACCTAAAACTATATAGACCTTGCTAGAGTCCTAAAGAGAGGTGGCACGTCGATGTAAATGTCCTTTTACAAAAAAGAAGTGCAAAGCACTGTGAATTGGCCATTTGTATTGTTGTCACTATTGCTATGCACACGGCAGAATCCAATTTAAGGATGGTGTAATGACAAAATTAGATGTCATTTACCCAGATTTTTTTTTTTTTTTTTTGGGGTACTCCCAAAATTTTTGGTTAAAATTTTAAAGATTCTGATTTAGATGCGTGGAAGCATGCAAAACAATTGATAAAACTAAATGGGTTTTAATGTAAAATCCGATACTTTTGTATAGGATTGGATGTAAAATCCGTTTGAGTTTAACTTTTGCCGGCAAAGCCTAATTTCCAATTTTGGACCCTGCAGCCATGTCCTTAAAGAAGAAATAAAAAGCATTGTGAATTGCCCCTCCACTCTTAAATTGGATTTTGTTACAACAATACAAGGTGACAAAATCAACTTTTCACAATTACCTAACACACCCACCCACCCAACCAACGCCCTTTTTGGCTCTGAGGAAAAAAAGTGCCCCATTGTGTGAACCCTGCTACTTAGGCCCTTTTTCCATGGCACCTCTGTCTTATATTTAGCTTAATATTATTGGGCCACGTAAGAAAATAAGTCACCATAGTTTTTCCACTGCACAACTTAAGACATGTCTTAAATGGGTTCCGTACAAGTTGAGTGGAGCATTTTATTCCGGGGGAAACCCCCCGCCACAAAATAAGGTATGCATTTCTATCCTATCACAGGGCTGCTCTGCCGGATCTTTAGGGTGTCATAAAAAAGAGTAAACAGAAGCAGCCGGGAATGGATCGTCGGATTGCAGGTCGGATTGCAGAACGGATTTGCATTGACAGGTCGATTTTTCAAGGTGGCTCTGTTTCGGTGGTTTATGGCTATGCGATAGAGCCCACAACAATCAGTAGCATTTGCCTCACATTGACGGAAAGCTATTTTAGGGTTCTTCTGATAACCGGAGCTTCTGATGAATATGACGAAGGCACAAAATATTTAGGGAGCACGGGCAGCAGCAGGAGCTTCTGATGATTTAGGGTTCTTCTGATATTTCCGGAGCTGATTTAGGGCAATATAGCCGGAGATTCAATCCACGCACATACAGTAAAGCCATGTATAGAATATAATTTCATTCTGAAGCACTTACGTTGCAGCTCTTGCTTACATTTTTGGGCAAGCGATGTAAATGCGTTTACAGAGCAAGCCTTGTAAATCTGTTTTTGTGCAGGTCCTTGAAATTCTGCTTTTCCGAGGTATTAATCTGATTCTTTAGCTTTGTGAAATGAGCAGCATGGAAATGGCGGCAAAAGAAGGCGGGCTCTGTAGATCAGGATGCAGGATGCAGAGCCCACCGAAATGGTTAGGTAGAGCCGTGGATCAGGAAAACTACGAGTAGTGGAAAACCAAATTTATGAGACATGTCTTATAATTATAAGACACCTCTTATAACGAAGCCATGGAAAACTAAATTTTTAAAGACATGCCACAAAAATGACGTGGCACCTAAAATGCTGTCTTATAATTATAAGAGAGCCATATTTTAAGACAACCGTGGAAAAAGGGCCTTAGCAATACATAATAAAGAATAGAATAGAATAGTAGTAGAATATAATAGAATAGAATAGAAATATATAGCCTGGGTGGACGATAAAATTCAAATCAAGTCAATTCAATTTAATTACCATCAGCTGGTAATGGTAACGGTGAAACAGATAAAACAAATAAATACCTGGTAAAAGGTGAACCAAACAAAGAAGGATATCACAACAGCGACATATTTCATTCTATAAACATGATGAACACGGTTTGTCCAGAAAAACGCGCTCTCTAGAATTCGCTTTGCAGCTCATGTCGGACATTCACAAAAGATCTTGACCCTGTTGCTTGGAATTACCACAAACGCTTTACTGATTTTGCGCCGTACACATGAATACATGTATTATTGACATGTAATAGGTCATTTTGAATGGACCCTTCATCAGCTTACCAGATGTTCAAACCCCTTCCGGTGTGAACCAGGTTTCGCTTCGTCTTTATTTAGAACATTTCTTCTGCATTTCCCCAGCATTTTCTCTGCATTTTGCTGCATTGTTCAGTTCCTTGTTTGTGGAAAAGAAATTAGACTTAAAGTATGAAGCCTTGCTACTGTGGCTGTAGCAACAGAAAGGTTAAGAGGGGACTTTGGTCTCCTGATGAGGATGAAAAACTTAGGGATTTTATTAGTGTTCATGGGATTAAATGCTGGAGCCTTGTACCTATTGAAGCTGGTAGGATTTGATACTTTAGAATTGATACCTATGGGTTGATAGTTTAGAATCGATAAGTATGTCAGTTTGTTATCAATGTTCTGGCATGCTGGTAATTTGGAATTGATAACCACTATGCAGTTACCTCTTCATTATAAGAATAACTGACATCAAATCTGAGATACTATGTTGTGAATGTTGTGGTATGCTGTTAGTTGGAATTAATAACTTTATTCTTGTTATCTCTGAAAATTTTGACAACTGAGTTCGATGCTTTAGAAATGAAATCAAGGTTTGTGGTGTGCTGTATGTCTGGAGTTGATAATTGTACTAAGGATCTTCAAGGTCATAAGGGTAAGTAATTGAGAAATTGTTATTGAATTATTGCTCTTGCTCTAAATTACAGGTCTAGAACGTTGTGGCAAGAGTTGCAGGCTAAGATGGCTCAATTATTTGCGCCCTGGTGTCAAGCGAGGCAATTTCTCACTCCAAGAACAGCGTCTTATTTTTGAGCTTCAAGCTCTTTTTGGCAACAGGTATAATTGCAATTCATATACACAGTACACACACGATAGAAATTGTGAAGGTTTTTGAATGTTGTAAGATGTTGTACTATGCAGGTGGTCCTGGATAGCAAGGAGAATACCAGGACGCACAGACAATGAGATCAAGAATTTCTGGAATGTCTGTAAAGCAAGGCAAAGAATGACTAACAGTTCTGCCATGCCGGCATCGGCGCAATTCTGTAGCCAACTTTCAAACTACAAGATGGCAGTGCCATTCATTGATGCACAGACTCATGAGAATGTTAAATTATGCAACAGTATGCCAGAAGTTAGAAATGCAGATGCTAATTCAAATTTTGGAGTTTCTTACCATCAGGAGGCTCCAAGCTTGTATGCTCAACCTCTAAATGCTGAACACGTGGCAGATATTGAGAGCTGGGTGAATGAGCTGTCTACGTGGCAGGTTGATATGCCTACCTGGCAGGCTGACATGGCAGGCTTCCAAGCTGACCTGTCCAATTTTGATTGGAGCCAAGTCATGCAATCCCATGACTTATCCTTTTTGTCCCAAAATGCTTTTGCCTAGTGCACTATTTGATTCATCCGCTTGTTGGTACTATTTCAAATAATAACACATTCATTGCACAGGTCGATAGTCTATTCCTATTTCTTAATGTTATTTTCAAAGACAAGAATTTCCTTCAACTGTCTGACATTTTGCAGCGTTCATGCACATCAACCTGTGCTAAAAAACAACAGTTTTTCATGCTTTTCTCCTTCTGGGTTACATTGATATGTAAATTCATCCTACAAAACACATCAGTTGTATATCAGATAGTCTGACATCACATGTACGATTTGCAGCCTACGTGGCATCATATTAACCTACCTTGCTATATGTTTTTGTTGTCTCCAATAGTCCAAGTGAAAACCATCAGAATACTTGTTCGAGGTTCACCTATTTTATCTTACCACACACACACAATTTGCACGGAAAAAATAAAAGTAACAAATAATTAAAAATAAAGAAATAATAAAATAAAGGAAACAACAACAAGGTGGTTTACTCTATTCTATTTTTTGGCATTCTGGGCTGCCCACTTCAAAAATTTGATTTTGCTTCTAGACCAAATCAAGGTATCTAGAAGACATCCTTCCATTCCTTCTAGAATCTGGAAGGTGTCTTCTAGAAGCAAATCTAGTCTGCTGGGAGAAACAAACATCAACTGCAACATATAGTGAAATATGAAAGAAGACAACTTAGGGCATTGAAGCCAGAATTGGCACTATTGAATCAATACAAAACAACAAGGACCCAATCTTTGATGTTGTCAAAACCTTGGAAAATGAAGTTTATAAATTTTGTATCGATGTAACTCCATCTAGCATTTTATGCAACACCTAAATTAACTCTAGTACTATAAATGTTATACAAAATAGCAGTTCTTGTCTCTTTGAATCGTTTACAATCTCCATACACATTACGTAATATAGTGACAAGATAACATATTCGGAGTTTAAAATTTCAGCATGGATTGATTTATCTTGATGTAAGGATGCAGAAGTAGTAAAAGACAATTTAGCAAATGACATACCATGCTACAGTAACTACATCCGGCTGTTTATTCTAATTTCATCATGGCCCATGAGAACATGTTCACACATCCAATAGGGATTGGATAAAGCTTGAAAACCCTATCCCCACTATGTTTACTTCAAAAATAGGCAATATAGAAAATCCAAATTAAGAAGGTTTTTTGCGTGGCAAGAATTCCATCGATACAATTTTCAAGCTCTCGGATTTTAATGCCTTGTTTCCTTCTCTCTTATGGATTGCTGCAAGAGGGGTGGTTGTGGAAAAGAATACTTTATTGAGGGAAAGAACAACTCCTCCCTCCAAATAAATCACAACCATGCATATTGAATAGTTTTACCTTGGTTATAGTTGAGGGAGGAATATCTCTATTGTAGCTGAAATATGCAAATCCTCGATGCATAGAGTATGCCCTTAAGACCAACCAAAAAAGAAGGAAAGTGCTCACTAGAAAACTTGAGTTTGAGTGATTGGGTTTGCCCTACAATTCCATTGCCCATAGGACAAAACCCTTTGATTGGAGAGGGAGGTGAATATGCATAGGAAAATGTCATTTTAATAAATGCACTTGGCTCTTGCAGGGTATATTCTAAACCCTTAAAAATGTCCATGTATTTCATGTTGGCATTGCACTAACAACCATTCTCAAATAAGGGCTCACACAAAAATAGGCAAGCTAACTAGGCTTTTCATTCATCTCAGCAGTTGCACATCACAAGCTACCCAAAAAATGAAAAAACATAGGGAATATCCAGTTATAACATCTGGACCCCAAATAAAATTGTTTGCTACAGATGTTGGCTAGTGTACCTCCTGAGAGCTTATCGCCGAAATTAAACAACCCCGCCCTTTTGGTTTTTCGAGGAAAAACCCTAGCGATAAAATCTCGGCAAGGGGCTTGGATAAAGCAAGGCTGCTAAACGTTCCCACAAAAAAACCTACACTCCACAAAGAATACGAAAGTCACGTATCACCCCTGGACCTGCATATCATCAACAAAAAAAAAAAAAAAAAAAGCATTAGCCTATACTAGCACAATCATCTACCTCGGTCAATCCCTTGGTAGTATTATCCATCCATACATGGACTAGGCTAATCCATGATGGTACTCCACATCCATAGTCTCAGGCACTTATCAAAGCATATAAAACCAGCCTAGTATTATAAGCCTTAAACAGCAAATATGACTCTTTCTTAAACTAAGAATTCCAACCCAATGTAATAAATCTAGGACTGATATTCCTCTGATGCCATAATGGCCTTTGCCATTATCGCCATGCTAGTTCACAATTTAATTAGCCAAATGTTATCGAATCATATATTTATCATATTTATATTTAGTGCAAAATGACCCAACTGTTTCAATTTAAATAGAGAAAATAAATGGATCCAAGCATTTGTCTATTCCAAATAATAGATCCAGCTATAAATTAAAAAAAGCAGAGTAATTTCCCTGTAATTTAAGGACAGCACCATTTGTGTAATCTTTGGCTTGATTCCATCACCATTGCCAGCTACAATAAACTTCACAAGACAAAAGACGCCACATTGAGAGGAAAAAACCCGTACCTGCAGCCAATCAACACAAATTTAGCATGAAAATGGTAAATCTGTGAGGGCCAAAAGGTACATTGGGTTTTTTTGGCGTATAGCCCTTCACCCAATGTAGCACTTTTGTCCAATAGAGGCAAATATAAGAAGGAATCATCAGCTTTTTACAAAAAATCTCCTACACAAAGTATCTGTAGAGAAGGAGACATCTAAACAGATATGCTCATAAACTATCTTAGTAAAGCCTGTGGCAGCATAATCTAATTGAAATAAAGGTAAATAATCCAAAGTATTTCAGCATTTGCAAACCTGGATTGCAGAACCGGATTGCATATCTATGCTTCACAGATTCGAATAAACCGTGTCAGGTTTTCCACAAAAGCTTTCAAGCCAGGGCTGAAATTGGCTATGTTCTTTTCGTAGAGCATATAAGAACATGCAGGAGTCACGAATCTTCAAAGAAGGGGCCGAAATTGGGCATCCCATATTGATCAGGCAAAAGAAATCAAGAACAGAGCCTTAGGCGCTTGTCTGGCAGCCGCCGAGAATGATGCAAAACTATGCACGTTTAGGGTTTTCAAGATACTTACCCTAAACATTTCATTATTTTAAACATTCTATATATTAGAATTTCATAATATATGTGAACAATCTAGGCTCTCCAGTTATTTATCTGCATAATCTGGAATACTATGAGACTTAAGACTTGATATTATCATGAGAAATAGAAAGCCACCTTACAAAATATTGCATTTATCCTCAAATTTAATATTCAATGATAAATGATGCTAGATGGAGTTAAATACCATTACTTGAAGAAGTCCTAGGTACTATTTAGATGTCGCACCTAGGTTAGCTCAAGTGCATTGGTCAATGCAGTATGGATCACTACTATTCACACTTCTTATTTTGAGTGTATTTCTGAGTTTGGCTAAGCCAAGATACATGCTCCTGTGGTCCTATACCACATGCTATGAGTAAGTTTGGCCAAGCCATCATGCTATGCATTCACTTAGTGATGGTATTTAACATTAGATTTTCAAATTTAAGAAATCAGTAAGTAGCCAACTTGGAGCCAAGATGTAGCTAACTTGAAAGCCAACATGTGGCTAACTTAAAATATCATTTATTAATAATAAAAAAAATCCTACCTCCTACCGTAGGATATGACAGACCACTGCTTGTCATATTGTAATCATAGGGTGGACATGACCCTACCATTACAGCAGGGGTCATGCCTTACCCTATAATCACAATTAATATAATTAGAAAAATTGAAACGAGCACATAAATACCTCTTTATACCCGCTTCAATTTCTTGTATATGAACTTTAAAGGTTGAATTTACTTTGCGCTTGTCAAAGTATGCTGCTATTTCCTGTATCAAAACAAGCTGTAATTTCCTGTATCTCAGTCCACAAATGACTATTGAGATTTTTAAGCCAAATGGCATAAAAGGGAAATTATCCCTTGCATGTATGAGCACTATGGCTCTTATTTATCATAGTGCAGAAGACAGAAGACGTTCTAGAAATGAAGCCAAATGGCACTTCATTGCCCACATCATTCTAGAATATTTGATTTATTGAAAAATGAGGTCGAGTGGTACTTCATTACCAAATCTCATCCTGGAATATTTGATTTATTGGAAATGATGCCCAGTGGCACTTCATTACCAAATGTCATCCTGTAATATTTGCTTCACCTATAAAAATGTAAATCCACCACTTATAAGTATGCATATGAGATAAGACTCCACATTTCAATTGTAAAAGTGAATCATAAAATGGAGACAAAATATGAGTCTGCTTGTTGTACCATAGACCATAGGGTAAGAGCAACATTGGTAAAACCAATGAATGGAAGTATCTAAAAAAAACCCAGACAGCACTAGCCTATACTAGCACAATCATCTACCTCGGTCAATCCCTTTGTAGTATTATCCATCCATACATGGACTAGGCTAATCCATGATGGTACTCCACATCCATAGTCTCAGGCACTTATCAAAGCATATAAAACCAGCCTAGTATTATAAGCCTTAAACAGCAAATATGACTCTTTCTTGAACTAAGAATTCCAACCCAATGTAATAAATCTAGGACTGATATTCCTCTGATGCCATAATGGCCTTTGCCATTATCGCCATGCTAGTTCACAATTTAATCAGCCAAATGTTATTGAATCATCTGTTTATCATATTTATATTTAGTGCAAAATGACCCAACTGTTTCAATTTAAATAGAGAAAATAAATGGATCCAAGCATTTGTCTATTCCAAATAATAGATCCAGCTATAAATTAAAAAAAGCAGAGTAATTTTCCTGTAACTTAAGGACAGCACCATTTGTGTAATCTTTGGCTTGATTCCATCACCATTGCCAGCTACAATAAACTTCACAAGACAAAAGACGCCACATTGAGAGGAAAAAACCCGTACCTGCAGCCAATCAACACAAATTTAGCATGAAAATGGTAAATTTGTGAGGGCCAAAAGGTACATTGGGTTTTTTCGGCATATAGCCCTTCACCCAATGTAGCACTTTTGTCCTCCGTTAGTAATAGAGGCAAATATAAGAAGGAATCATCAGCTTTTTATTTTATTTTTTTTGAAGGCAAGAATGATCTGTATTGTATTCAAAAGATAAGAGTGTTTACACATACAGTGAGTCCAGAGCTGCTATCACTTCTCCAATCCATGATAAGCAGTCCAGACTCTAGCCCAGTACTTGGAGCCTCTCTCAACTTCTTCTCCATAGGATACTATAGGAGAGAAGGCTTCAGTTCCTAGGCTAAATTTTATAAAGAAACGGTCTAAGACCTTATTACAGAGGCTCCACAATAGGCCTGATAGGATATTTTAAGCACCTGGTCACCAGATATACGTTAATCTTGTCTCCACCGCCCAGGATCATCAGCTTTTTACAAAAAAATCTCCTACACAAAGTATCTGTAGAGGAGACATCTAAACAGATATGCTCATAAACTATCTTAGTAAAGCCTGTGGCAGCATAATCTAAATGAAATAAAGGTAAATAATGCAAAGTATTTCAGCATTTGCAAACCTGGATTGCAGAACCGGATTGCATATCTATGCTTCACAGATTCGAATAAACCGTGTCAGGTTTTCCACAAAAGCTTTCAAGCCAGGGCCGAAATTGGCTATGTTCTTTTCTTAGAGCATATAAGAACATGCAGGAGTCACGAATTTTCAAAGAAGGGGCCGAAATTGGGCATCCCATATTGATCAGGCAAAAGAAATCAAGAACAGAGCCTTAGGCGCTTGTCTGGCAGCCGCCGAGAATGATGCAAAACTATGCACGTTTAGGGTTTTCAAGATACTTACCCTAAACATTTCATTATTTTAAACATTCTATATATTAGAATTTCATAATATATGTGAACAATCTAGGCTCTCCAGTTATTTATTTGCATAATCTGGAATACTATGAGACTTAAGACTTGATATTATCATGAGAAATAGAAAGCCACCTTACAAAATATTGCATTTATCTCAAATTTAATATTCAATGATAAATGATGCTAGATGGAGTTAAATACCATTACTTGAAGAAGTCCTAGGTACTATTTAGATGTCGCACCTAGGTTAGCTCAAGTGCATTGGTCAATGCAGCATGGATCACTACTATTCACACTTCTTATTTTGAGTGTATTTCTGAGTTTGGCTAAGCCAAGATACATGCTCCTGTGGTCCTATACCACATGCTATGAGTAAGTTTGGCCAAGCCATCATGCTATGCATTCACTTAGTGATGGTATTAACATTAGATTTTCAAATTTAAGAAATCAGTAAGTAGCCAACTTGGAGCCAAGATATAGCTAACTTGAAAGCCAACATGTGGCTAACTTAAAATATCATTTAATAATAATAATAAAAAAAAAAACAATAGAGAAATAACCTTGAAAAAGCGAGGGGCTGGTCACGCGGGCCACGCGACAAAAACAACATTGACACCTCAAAAAGCGAGGGCCTGATCACTCATGCCATACGACAAAAAACAACATTTACTATAATATACATATTAAGGAAGGAAGGAAGGAAGGAAGGTATTTTTATCGTCCACGGAGACCAATCGGTCTATGGGACCCAATACAAAAGCGCAGCAAGCGGATTACTACCCGGATTAAAAAACCCCCGCCCCAAAGGGTTTTCGAGGGAAAAACCGTGGCAGCAATCAGCCTGCTGACAAACTGTTCCAATATACGAAATGCAAAAACACACAAATATATACACTCATGTACCGTACCCGTAGTGCCTGATCAGCGGGTAGCCAGGCGGGGGCAAAGGTGGGCTCGCAGATCCAGTACCTCCTGAATGTACGATCCCAGAGCCCGTACTGACGGTGTGTTCATCAGCAAATGTAGGGGCAAGTCCGGCCGTACTAAGGGAACGTATCTGGCCCGGATCTGACTGAATGCTGGGCAACTCTGAAAAGTGTGAGACTCATCCTCAATGGCACCCGTTTGACAGCACTGACAGAGCCTATCTTGGCGGGGCTCCCCAATCCACCTGCCTGTCTCGATGCGGAGATGGTGGGCACCTGTGCGAATGGAGGCAATGAGTCTGCACTTTTTCAGGGGCAGCTGGGAACGCAAGGAGGGTGGGTGGGAGTCGAGGGAAATGTTGAGAGAGGAGAAAATGCCGATGAGAAGTCGATGAAGAAGCTAAAAAAAATAGCGATCCCTAAACGAACCAGAGCCCCAGAAAATACATGCAGTGTATGCATGCATGGGAGAGATGCATGCTTGCCCATTCGAGAATACAGATCCGATGTCTCGGATCGATGGCATTCTCAAATAAGGGCTCATATAAAAACAGACAAAAGCTCCGAAAAAAAAGAGAACTTCCTTATCAAAACGATTGAGGTCGAAGGTTGTAGGATGGCCAAAAAAGGGACAAGATCGGGGAAGAACATGTCACAACATAGAAAAAGACGCCAAATTGTCAAACCAAATAGGGAGAAGCCCCTCCTCTGCCTGGTATCAAAGAAAGAGAGTCAAGGGAATTGCTGAGAGCCATTTGTTGTCTTTTTACGACAATGTCAAGCATAAGACACCATTGACCCTTAACACTACAACTATCCCCCCTCCCCAATTCAGTTTTTGTATTGTGAAAATTTGCACGCCAGAAGCACTCCTCATGGACAAAGTGCTTTTCACATGCACAACATGTAATAACTAAAAGGCACAACTTTGTTGCATAAATTTTGGGCTTGCATTAAAGCACACGACTACAGATATCCCATGAACAAACTCTAACCTCAATTATGCCCAAATACCTCAATTATGCCCAAATACATGGATCAAGGACATTAACAATCCCCGAGCCATCAACTAAACCATATTCTAGAGGGCACATTGATGCCTTGCTTTATGTGGGGATGAAGAATTTTTTATTTTGTTTCGTCTAAGCCCTCCATTCAATTTATAGCCTTTTTATTTTGACTAGTTTCAAGTCTAGAATGACTTGAAACTAGTCAAGTTGATCAATTTCTAGTCTATACCATTAAATATCTCACAAATTGTCTTTATAACACTTTCTATGTCAAACAGTTCCCGCCATTTTAGCATTAAGAACAATGGGTTCCCTATTTGCCAATTATACCCAACATTTCCTTTAGTTTGCTCAAAGCTAGTTGATCTAAAATGATGGTAATTTCAACCCCAACTCTGCCAGGAACAATCGAAGGTCGAGTTCATGGCTATGGCAATTGAGGTCATGGCTATGGCTGCCATATTTGAAGTTTGATTGTTGATGATATCACATATCATTGATTTGTAAATGGGTGTTTAGCTTGATTTTGATATTAATCTTTCAAGGAAAGTCCATCTTTGTAGGTTGCCCGAAAGGCAAACCCTAGGACTAGAGGGTGTGGTTGTGGCATATGTCACAAATATTCTTAACCAAGGGTGGAACATCGGGTGATATATTTTGAAGATGGAGATCTACGTTGGAGCTAAGACAATGGGGATTTTGATGTTTTCACTATTTTTCTATTTGCAGTGATATGAACTTGCTTGGATTTTTCTTTGGATGTCTCTTCTTCAGCCTCCGTGGACGAATATACTTCCTTCCTTCCTTCCTTCTTCAGCCGGTGATGATCAGTTTGCACAGTCCTCTTGGCACATGAAATGTTCTGTACGGGCTTGACTTTCACAATTCTATTTTTGTTTTTGGAAATTTACAGGTTCTCTTTTCTTAGACCATTTCTTGGTGAAATACTAGGTTAAGGAAGCCTAAATAGAGTTTATCTTATCCCCCTCCCTCCCCTCCCCCTCCCCCCCCTTTTATGTTAAGGTCTTGATCTTATAGGGCCCATTACCACTGTATTATATGAAATCACTTATGCACCCAATCATAGGGTTATAGTTCTTGCTGTTGATTGTATACCATGAATTGTCTGCAATTGCAGCACCCGATGGAATGAATATACTCATGTATTTGGATGAATAATAACATGGAGCAATGGCATTGTAGCTGTGGATTTTGCCCTTTAGTTGATTTGCTTCAGATGGGGATCTTCTTTTGATTCTTTTGTGCTCTTTAAATATTTTACGCAAAATAAGGTGACTCATTTTATCACCTTCTTCTTACTATAAATTGACATGGATATCTATGGCATTGTGCAGTATAACCCCCTAATATCTATTCTAGTCTTTGTTTATCAGAGAATTTTAGGTTGAGATTATACATCTGACGGATTACACATCAATCTGAGAGCTCTTTTGACGTTTCAAATCTATGTACTTGTTCAAGACATTCAACGTATAAGATTGCATAATAGAGATTACTAGACAAGTACTAAAGGATCTTTGTTGGTTACATTTTTAATAAGATGGCTCAGTTTAAATTTTGCTTATGAATTAGGATGCATATATTTGTTGAATCGGTTCATTTGTTGGTGCTTATGCTTGTATGAGTCGTAAGAGATGGATCAAGAAGTTAATGGTGGAGACTATCTAAAACCTTGTTATTATACCTTTTTTTTTTAAATGTATATTTCCTTCTCGATGATGGTAAATGTGGAATAGAGTAGAATAGATTTTTTCATGTCCACGGAGACAATAGGCCATGGGACCCATACAATGGGCTAGAACAAACATCATAAAATATAATGGAAACATTACAAAGCTTGGGCAACATCCAGATGAAACTATGACTTGGCCCTTAGGCCAGACAACCAAATCAGGCTTTACGTACCATCAGAAAACACAAGAATAAGTAGAAATAACAACGTAAAGAAGAATATGGCTATACAAAGATTGTCCATGGATCAGTAGGCCATTGATCCCTAATGATAGCCTGACCTCCTCTGTATACTGCCCACTTCCGTTGCAGACGAGCTTCTCGTACCCGATATAATTTCTCTTTTGGCCTGCAAAGCTGTGCTGGAGTTAGATCCTCTTGGATGAAAAAGATGGTCCCTTTCAGATGATTGTCATGCCTCAGTATATACAGCCTAGAAATAACATCTCTAAAATGGACTAGGAGGCGATGACGAGAGCCGGATCGTGCTGCTCCTACCCGGTGTGCCAAGATGATGCCATTTGCATGTATGTGCATCACTTTGGTAAAACAATGCTTTGCCTCATCTGTAGCAAGACAACTCCTCGTCTCCTCAATACCGACAATATGCAGGCTTAGGGCCGGTGTGCTCTAGTGGCCCACCTGTCTCGGAAGTGGGAATATCTGCATGTCCAGTGAACGATTTCTCAGTCAAAGTCTGTGTGGACATGTCTACCCTGTCCACATGTGCAGACACTATGGTGGTGACACAGTAATGTTACTTGCTGACTCAAGCACTGGTTCCAAAAGTTGTACCCAACTTTTCAAAGACAACTGAATGGATGTCCCTATGATAGTGGTGTTGGACTGGATCATTTGAATCCTGGCAAGAGCCACTGGCGGTAGGCATTGAATCTGAGCATTGCCGCATCCAAAACTGCATCTGAAACTGTCAATGCATCTGTTTGTGCTAAAATAAGCGGTTGGGGTCCAAAAAAGGGCGCAACAAGGTATCTTTCAATGGTAGAATCATAGGGTTTTTCAAAAGCCTTCAGGGGTGTTTTCATCATGTTCTTGGCTTTGCAGGTCTCCTTGCCATGCTCTTGAGTTTGTGAGTCATGGTAAGTATTTGTGGCTATGATGTGCTGGGCAAGGGCAATCAGAGCTCTCTAATAGATATTTTCAACCGAAACAAATAAATACCTTCTGCCAAGATAATGTTTGGACCAAACCGAACCAGTGAAGCCAAGATGAAGGGCCAGGAAGCAACGTCTACAGGCTCGAAACTGGCCAACCCAAGAAAAAATCAATATGCTTATGTGCAAATCATGTATTAATCAATTGGTGGAGTGTGAAACCCTATCAAATCCGCCCAAAAAATTTCTGTTTTTTGTAATGGTAAAGAAATTGTCGAGATTCAACTTGTATAAAGAATTGCTTTGGGAGATCAAGACTAAATTATAGTGAAATTGATATGGGGATGCTCGGGCGAGTGGCTATGGGAGCAAGGGAATGAGAAAGAAAGTCAAATTGTCTATGCCAAGCCTGGGAACCTAAATCTATGTTGAATTACCCAATGGTTAAAAGATTAGTGTGAGTTATGTTTTTCGAATAAAAATAAATGGACAATGGCCTTTATTCTAAAATTAAGAAATAAAAGGCAACGACCTTTTACAAAAGGTTGAACCTCTATATAAAAGGTAGCATTGAAAAGCATAGGAGGCACCAATCTATTATTTGGGTGGACAGAAAGCGGACAACAAGAGATAGACACGAACTGCTACAGTGAAATGGTAACTGCTGGTACTGCTTCTGCGACCAACATATAAACAACCTGAATTCTCAACCGACGGCGTTCTGGAGATCCAACATCCGTTAAACTTTCTATAGCCAGTCTGCAGTGAATTTCCACATCCCAAACCTGATACTCTGTGACTTTATCCTAGTGAAGTTCTTAAGTTCTTGTGGAGATGACTGGATGTTTGGAAAATCCTTTAGTTTGGTGAAGATCCCAATTTGCCTATTCTATGAATCCAATCCCTTCTTGATTTTGTGGTTTGCTAGATTAAGGATTCTTTAGTGGCTAAATTGTTTTCTCTTAAGCCTTTTCTCTTCCAAAAATTTAATCTTTCTCGAATATTCTCTTTCTCAAGATAACCCAGTTGGATGGTGAGCTTTGCTCTTAAAAGGTGGCTTTTCGTTTTGTTTGTATTATTTCTTGATGGTTATTTTGCAGATACAGCCTGGCGCTTACACATATGTATCAAATTGGTATCAGAGCATGGTTCCGGTTTCTTTGGGATATGTGGGATAAAAATTTATAGTTTTGAATTTTAGAATCCAGGTGGATTAACTCAGAAGTTTATGAAGAATAGATGCATTGAGCCAACCAGAACATGTGGATGAAGTTAGAATATGTGCAAGAATTTTGAATTAAGTAGTCTAGAAAAAGAAGTTCTAAGATTCTGTTATAAACTTGCAGTCCAAATCAGACACAACTGACTACTTCAATATCTCCTGTTGAGCTTACTTGTGCTAATGGATTTATTTACTGGATTTATTTATTGAAGAACACAGGTGCTAATTAAAAAAATTAAAGCGACATTACGTTATAATTAAGGATGACAGTTAGAGAAGAATTTTATTGTGGATTTGCTTATGAAAGATTTACAGAAGGAATCCCTTAAGGCGAGGTTGCCTCCAAATGAAGAAGGGATAAGAAGTTGCCAAATAAAGTGGACAAATAATGGTGCCCAGCATTGCTGGGCATAAGTTGGGGACTTGTGTGGATGGAAACCTGTTCAGCTCTGACTCCTTTTCATAAATCTAATATAATAGAAGCTAAGCACAACATTGCTGACTTATAAAAGGTTTTTGTGCATTCGGCACCCTTCTCTTTTCGTTTCCCCTTTTCCTCATTTTCCTACACACTTTCCTTTTTCCTTTATTGTTTTCCTCATTTTTTCTACACGTTTTCTTTTTCCCTTCTCCCTTTTTTTTCTTTTTTTTAAACCCCTTCTCCCTCCCCTTCCCTTCCTATTCCCCTTCCCCTTTTTCCCTTTCTCTTTTTCTGATGGACTTTTCCCTCCTTTTTATCCTTTCCCCGTGCTTCCTATTTTTCCCATGCCTTTTTTCCATTTTCTTTCCTCTTCCTCTTCCTCTTCCTCTTCCTCTTCCTCTTCCTCTTCCTCTTCCTGTTTTCTTTCCCTTTCTTTTTTCCCATGCACTTTTTCTGTTCCCTTTTCCCACATTTTTTGTGTGTCCCTTTTTTTCCTCTCCCCACTTTCTTTCTCTTTATCCTGTGCCCTTTACCCAATCTCTTTTTCCATTTCCCTCTCTATTTTTTTCCCCCCCCTTCGCATCCCTTTTCCTTTCCCTTTAGTTTTCATTATTTTCCCACCCTTCCCTTTTTCCCGTGCCCTTTTTCCCTTGCATTTCCCTCTTCCTTTCCATTTTCTCTTTCCCTTTCCCTTTTCCTATGCTTCTTTCCATTCTTTTTTTCCTACTTTTTTATATACCCCTTTTCCCCTTCAACGCCTACTACAAGGGTTTTTCCTCCCACACGGGGTTTTTTCATCCCAATGGTAGACACATTGTACAAGGTTTACGTGGTTTTATTTTGTGTTTGGAAACTTTCCGCTATATTGTAAAACCGTCTCATAGGCCAGTTGGTCTCCGTGGACGTTAAAATATACTTCCTTCCTTCCTTCCTTCCTTTCCTAACCCTTTCCCTCTTCAATTTTTTTCCGTGCCCGTTTCTCCTTCCCCTTTTCCATTTCCATCTCCCTTTTCCTCGTGGCCTTTTTTCCCTCCCAGTTTCTCCTTTCCGCGTCCCTTTTTCTTTTCCCTTTCCCTTTTTATTTTCTCATGCCCTTTTTACCATCTATTCTCTCCATCGTTTTTGAGTCCCTTTTTCCTCACCCTTCTCCTCTTCCCTTTTTCCCTTTGCCCTTTTCCCGTCCTTTTTCTCCCTCCTCCCTTTCTTTTCCCTTTCTCTTTCCCTTTTCCCATGTCAATTTTCCCTTTCCTCACCCTTTCCCTCTTCCCCCTTTTCCCCTTTCCCTCTTCCCCTTTTCCTCGTGTTTTTTACCCTTTATTTTTCTCCCTTTGTCCTCCTTTTTTTTCCCTTTCCCCTTAAGAGAGCAAAGCAATTGACTAATCATAGTAGTGGGATGGCGTGCCATAAATCGTGGCCTTCAGATGCAATCTAATGATCTTAACCGTCCAAATTAGGGCGTGGTCCACTACATTATTACGCTATAACATTATAATATAAGATGAAGAAAGCATGATAAGAAGAATAATAGAGGGAATATTTGTAGAAGATACAATATGTAGCAAAATAACAGGGGGTGTATAGGGGGATTTGATATATATGTAAAAATAACAATTCCTAAAACCATAGACCATATATCCTTAAAATAATTGAACGGGTTGTTATAAAAAAAACATAGATTCAAGATAAAAAATAATCACATTAGCTCACTGGGTACGTTGGTTAAAATAGTCTTATTAGGACATTGAGTTATTTTCATAGAGGTTCAAGCTCTCGTATTTCATATTCTAAAATCCGTATAGAGGTTCGATATTCCCTCAAAACCTTAGGCGAAATCGTATTTCATATTTCAAAATCATAGGTGCCTCCAATCATACATAACTACAAGAGCAACGAGAGGTGCCCAGAGGCCCCAACATATGATTTGGGTCGTAGAACCGACGAATCCGACGACTTTGGTAGTCTAGGGTGTACCTCGTTTAGAATATGTAGCAAAATAACAGGGGTGTCCAGGGGGATTTGATATGGATGTAAAAATAACAATTCCTGAAACCATAGACCATATATCCCTAAAATAATTGAATGGGTTGTTATAAAAAAAAATAGATTTAAGATAAAAAATAATTACATTAGCTCACTGGGTACGTTGGTTAAAATAGTCGTATTAAGATATTGAGTTATTTTGATAGAGGTTCAAGCTCTCGTATTTCATATTCTAAAATCTTAGACAAAGCCGTATAGAGGTTCGATACTCCCTCAAAACCTTAGGCGAAATCGTATTTCATATTTCAAAATCATAGGCGCCTCCAATCATACATAACTACAAGCAAAATGAGAGGAGCCCAGAGACCCCAACATACGATCTGGGTCGTAGGATCGACGAATCTGAGACTGAGACTGAGACTTATCTGCTTTGCACACAGCCCAACTCATGTAAAGGCTGCAATAGATTCAACTGTGAATTGTAAGGACATGAACAATTTTGCAGTGATCATCAAGGAATCATTCCAAGACACCTACGACCTCGTTTTCTGCTTTAACGAATATTAGATGGACGAGATTTCCTCAACATACAACTACTACATCTCATTTCTATTTTACTATCATATCCATTATTTGCAGGTAGGCCAAAATTCTGATAATTAGCCTAAACCATAAATTTGGATTGTTGCTAGAGTGCAAACTCTAGTGGTTTATTGAATTACATTTTTTCTAAGCCTTTCTCAGATTTGGTTGTTGTTGAAGAGTGTTCTTCAGTGGTTACATTGAACTTTCCTTAAACCGATACTTTCCTTCCAAAACCAACAGCCAACTTTTGAATATTTGAGATAAGAATGCCTTAGGGATTCTAAGGTGGTCCCTGCATAATACTTTTCAATTCTTATAGCCAAAAATCTTGATTCTTATGGAATTGTAATATATTTATTTGATTCTGATCCTCTATATCCTTAAAGCCTCTTGAGACAACTATTATGGCTACATTTTTTGCCTTAGAGGCTAGACAAATTTTTAGCCTAAAGGGCTGGACTTCTTTATTTCTAATTGTGGACTCAATCAGGGTTGCAATCATGGACTTGGTTGTGTTAAATTTGCCATATAATTTCTTGATCAAGGATGATCAATTCCAGGAAGGGGAGGAATTGATATGATGGGGCTCGGGGGAGTGGCTACGGCAGCAAGGGAATGAGAAAGAAAGTCAAATTGTCTATGCCAAGCCTGGGAACCTAAATCTATGTTGAATTACCCAATGATTAAAAGATTAGTGTGAGTTACATTTTCAGAATAGGAATAAATGGACAAAGGCCTTTATTCTAAAATTAAGGGATAAAAGGAAACAACCCTTTACAAAAGGTCGAACCTCTATATAAGAGGTACCATAAAAAAGCATAGGGGACACTGACATCAGTTACCTGGGCAGACAGGTAGTGGACAGCAAGAGAGAGACACGGACTGCTACAGTGAAATGGCGACCGCTGGTACTACTTTTGTGACCAACATAGGAACAAGCCGAATTCTCAACCAATGATGTTCTGGCAATCCGGAATCCATTAAACTTTCTAGGCCTAAAGGGCTGGTTTGAGAATTCCTTTATGTTTCCATGTTAAGACGTTTGATCTTTTATGTGTTAGCTAGCCTTTTGTTTGGAACAAGTGGTACAAGAGCACGATTCTGACTTTTCTTTGGAGTTTGTGTGTATAAGTTCGAGAAGGTAGAATCTTTAAGCTTTTTTTTTTCTTTTTTCTTTTTTTTAGGATTGCCCCATGTTAAGAGGCAATTCTTTAGGGAGAGGGTGGGTTTGAGTATCTTACGACATATTGTACATATATCTAATGATATGATGGCCATTATTACTGATTATTTTCTGACACTGAAAAATATTTTTGTATTTTTCCATATGAGCTTTTTGGGCCCCAAGTTTTTCTACGGCGATTGCAAAACTCGTTTTGTCGTAATTTCTTTTGTTAGACAATTGATTTTTCACCTTTAAGCCAAAGGATTTTTTATTTTTATTTTTATTTTTATTTTTATTTTTATTTTTTTAAGAACTGGGGCTTTGTGGTTGGCCATCTTGTTTAGCGCTATCATTACTTCTTGTATGCTGAAGCACGATTTATCCATATTTTGCAATGTTGGTATTGGCATTGGGGATGCCCCCGTCTTGTATAGTTTCTCAAGGTATTTCTCCCAAGCTGCTCCAATGATGTACTGCTCATTCTCGGTTTTCATATTCCCATCTCCCTTCCTTTTAAATCCCTTCCAAAAATTTCGGGGTTGCCTTTTCAGCAATTTGGCCAGGCCCCGTTGATGATGTACCAAGTTTCTGTTCTGTTTTAACTTCAACATTCTTAGGTATGCCGTTCTTTCTGTCTGATATGCCTCCTTTCCTATATGCTCTTTGACCTTTCTTCTTTGCTCCCTGCATTCCTCACCGTACCATACAGAGGCCTTAAAAGCATTGCTCTTCCTGGGTCTCTTTCTTTTTCCGAATACCTCTGTTGCCACTCTAACCATAACGTCATTAAGGATGTTGCCGTTCTCATCTGCCTTATGCTCTCCCCATTCCCATTTTCCCATTTCTGCCATGATCGATTGTATGAATGTATCTGCATACCTTTCCTGAAATTGTATTTTCATCTTCGCCTTCTCTTTCTCCTTTTCCTGTGTCTTATCAGCTTGTGTCGACTCCCCCCCTTTGAGTGTTAACTGTATGGGTCTGTGGCTTGCCCTTTTCCCAGTCGGCCATTCTAGTAGCATAAATCTGCGACGATTTCCACTGCTTGGTCATTCATAATCACATAATCCACTATACTCTTCCCGTGTGTATTCTGGCTCATGAAATTCCCTGATCTTTCCCATTTTTGTACCCCATTAACTATGATGACCTCTGTCGCCGTACATACTTCGAGCAGTATTTCACCTTTGGCATTGATCTCTGCCTTGTCTTCTGTATCCCTTTTCCACTCATGTGTTCTTGCAGTATGTATCAGCTGACCATTTGTTTCATCCGTGTTTGTGTTTTGTGCTTGTTCCAGTCCTGTTCTAGCATTTAAATCCCCTATTAGGATCATTGGCCCCTGCTCCTTCCATTTCATCATGCTCTCCCCAAGTCTAGCAGTTCTAGTTTGTCACTGTTTGGCGGGTAATATGCTATGATCAGAATTAGGTCTTGTTTGTTTTGCAATTGGATATTTAGAAACATGTATCTTTTATTCATATCTGAATGTAAAATACATGCACTGTTAGCTACACTATTCTTCACATAACAGGCCAAGCCTGCACTTCCCCTTCCTATCTTGAAATCCTTATCTTTCCAACATGTGAATAGCTGGTACCCCTCTTCCTCCGGCAGCCTCTTGATGTTGTGCTCCCATGTCTCTACCAGACATATTATGTCGCAGTTGTGGGCTCCCTTAAGCCTCTCTCCGTCGTCCCATGGGTATCCGGTACAGTTCCAGTACCATATTGTCAGCGTCTCTTCCCTCGAGGTTGCTCCTTCGGGGTTTCTGTATATTCTGCCCCGTTGCCTGCTCTTCTCGGTCGTCCTCTGGTCTTCATTGTCGGGGTTGAGCCCATGGCTCCCACTTGTGGTGTTCGATCTTCGTCGACCCCGCTTCCGCTTGTTTCTGCTCCTCTGTGCTGACTCCCTTCTAGGGTTATCGCTTTTAGCGCCCCCCCTCCCCGGGCCCGCCCCAAAACTCTACTTTCCTGCCTTTGCGGCCTAGCGATCAAGGGGTTGATATTCTCCTTCTCCACTTCTATTGCCTTTGTTAATCCCGGTGCCCCCACATTCTGTTCTTGTATCAGGATCGCTTGCTATCTTACCCTCTTGTGCAGGTACACTTTGCCGTTCCTGACACCCGCATGTATCCCTACCTGATTCAGTTCCCTGGCCTTGGCCAATTCCATGTGCAGCCCTTGGCGTTGCATGACTGTTAGAGCCTCCTGTACTTTGATCCCATTCCTCAGCCTGGATCCCATCTGCAGTATCCTCTCTTTGGCTGTCAGGTCCCTGAGCGTCAGGTTTATGTGCCTCGACCGCCCTCTCCATTGGCCTGACCGCACTGCTTTGACGATGATGCTCCGGTGTTCTTTGAAGACTGTCTCTATTATCTCTGCAGTCACTCGATATATGTCCTCATTAGGTTTCTCTGCTATCCCTATCAACCTAACGTCATGCTTAATTTTATTCTGCTCCTCAAATTCCATGATATGTGGTTTTATCCTATCAAATGATTCCCATGCATCTAACTCAACATTTGATTTTTCTAACTCAACCAACCTCTGCATAATTTTAGCTTCTTCTTCTTCAATCTCGTCTATCCTGCATTGCATCTCCTCGCTTGACCTTTCGACCCCTCATATCCTCACATCCATGCTGGAGATGGCTATTTTGTTGCGGTTGGCCAGCGTGTTGAGTGCATCCATGCTCAGAATCCTCGACTCTAGCTGCTTGTTCATCTGAGCCAAAAAATCTCTGAGGTTCTGCTGGCTCACTGGTGCTTTTGCTGCATCTGCTCTCTTTTATTGGCTGGTGGTGGTGTTCTCCGCCATCGTTTCTGGTGACTCGCGACTGGATTACCGTTATGGAATTCTTTTGGTAGGGTAGTTGTACTACTTCCGTAAGGAGTATATATTCTGTCTCTAAAAACGGTCTTCTTATTCGAAAATCACCGTTTAACTTTGAATTTTGAAATAGCCATAATCAACAATTATTCTGCCTGTCCTCATTTATTATTCGACCCGTCCCTGCAAATCTTGCCATATTTCCGCCTCCGTTGATTGGCCGGGGATGACCCTCTCTGTGCCAATACAAGATTGCCTACCGGATTAGTTATGCATCCATGCACTTATGCATATATGCATTTTTGTTGTTGTGTCATTTTGGTGATCTGGGAACCAGTTGGGGGTCATGCCCATGCTATCCTGGCCTACGGCGACGGTTAGACCCCTCAGTCCGTAGTGTATCCCATTCTCCTTTTTTACTGTAGAAGTATTTTGTATACATACCCGTTGTGTCCTTTCACAACTGATACTATATAATTGTCAAAAAAAATTCTTTTGTTCTCATGATTTATTGAGTTTTTAGTGGTCCAGATTACCAGTTGGTGGGTTTAGCCCTCGCTATCCTGGTGTACGGCGGAGGCTGAGCCTCTCTGTCCCGTAACTTGTTCCGTCCACTTTTTACTCGTATAAATTATCCTGTACAGTTCCAACCTCTGCTGTAGTCCATACGTACCGTCTATTCTTTCCACCTGATCCCCAGCAGTTTGCCCAATTTGAACATCATGCATTTTCTATTACACAGTTATTCAATACATACCTGGAAATCGCATTTCGCCATCGCCCATGAAAATGGAGCAAAATTGTCTGTAATTTTTTTCCGTGCCTTGTCTTGCATACATTCCAAAAAATTCTTGATCTCATTGTCTATACATCCTGGTATACTTCTTGCTATCCAGGACCATTCGTTATAAAGAACAAAAATTTCATGACAGTTTAGTTTACAGAGAATTGATTGCGTAAGTAAGCCAGTCAATATATATATAAAGCCATGCAAGATATAAAGGCAAGGCAATGCATCCTTACGTAAGTCCAAGTGGGTCCTAGCTTTAAAACATGGCTTTTTCTAATACATGGCAAACATGCAACATTTTAAAAAAAAATTGCATTCCTCAACGTGAATAGTCATATGTCAAAACCTCATAAACTACCATTATTTATCCTTTTGTACTATCAAAGATGGGGCAAACTTAAAATGGCCAAAAAGACAAGTGTCTCGTAAGCATCAACTCAACTGATAAATGCCAAGAACTGATAAATAGATCTTGCAGGTTGCCAAAGCCTTAAGATTCCCATAAAGTTCCATTCCCTTTTGCCACCGAGACCTTAGGATTTTTTTGGTAACAAATGTGGTATATGTCACCATATAATGGTCCCATCAAAACTTTGTACTAAAATGCTCAATATCTAGCATTAGAGTGCACCCTTGGTGTCCAGAAATTGCCTCACCACTGCAATCCAATATATATATATATATATATATATATATATATATATATATATATATATATATATATATATATATATATATATATATATATATATATATATATATATATATATATATATATATATATATGCTTCTAGTGACTTATAAATGTGGTAGATGTCACCACACGTTTTCCAATTAAGTGACAAACCTGAGGTGTTAAGTGTACCGAGCCATATTATGGGGCAAGTTTTTCCAATAGATATCCAGGGAGGTCCAGGGAGGTAAATAAGGCGATTTTAAACCATATCCGCACATAGGCTTAGGCAAAATGTCAAGAGTCCTTTATGTTTGAGATGTTCTAGCAACAAGATGTCCAGAGAGAAAACAAAGGCGAATTTCAACCATAATAGCATATTAAATTAGGCAGAATGTACGAGCTGTCCTATCAACCCATTAGGCCATTAATTAGCAAGAGTTTGTAAGTCTAGAAAGATCCATAAACTTGAATACGTGCATGAAGTCCTGCAGGCCAATGCCTATCAACACTTAGTTAGATTTCAACTTTTGCCGCAGCTTATGCCAATGCCAACCTTCTGGATGGCATGAAGCTCCAAAATAAGCTTTTGTTTTTGGGCTAAAAAAGTTCCCTCTTTTGACATCCAATCGAAGATAATTAAGCCATCTAAGTCTGCAACTTTTGCCACAACATTCGAGGCCTAGAAAGAAAAAGAAAAAAGGAACCTTTATGATTCACCGAGACCAAATAACAACCAGTATTATAGCAGCATTGCGGAAAAAAGAGAGCACAGTTACCTGCTTCGATGGATACAAGACTTAGCATTTTATCCCATGCAAGGAAATAAAATCTCTCAACTTTTGGTCCTCATCAGGGGACCCTTTTACCTTTCTAGAACTGCAACCCCAATAGCAAGGCTTCATGTTGGAGGCCTTGAACATTGCACAAGATAATAGCCAAGTCGCATTTAATTAAAGTGGGTCAAATCTCGAAATTTGGGACTCAGACTGAAAATGGGACTCATGGAAAAAAAAAGTAAGTTGCCATTGAATCATTATTAGATTTTTTCTTGATAAAATAAGAATAGCATTTGCATACGACAATCCGAGAAAATGAAGGGGGGTGGTGGAGAAAGAAGAGTAGGAGGGCAAGGGGAGGGGAGGGGAGGAGAGGGGAGGGGCAAAGGGGGAGGGGGAGGGGGGGGGGGGGAGGCATGGGGAGGAGGAGGGGCGAAGGGGGAGAGCAAAGAGGCAAAGGGGGATATGAGACCATACCCAAAGGGGTATGGGTAGGGGCAAAAGGGCTGGGGTATATGGGTAGGGGCAAAGGGGGTGGGTTAGGGAAAGGGGCATGGGTAGGGGCAAAGGGGCAAAAGGGGTGGGATATGGGGAGGGGCAAAAAGGGGAACATGACAAAAGAAGGGAGAGAGGAGCAGGCCTTAAATTTGAACATTGCAATGCCATTCAAGAGGCCTTTGGCCCTTCAAAGAACGGTGGTCTTTTTTTCGGCCATGCAAATGAACGGCAAGAGGAAAAAATTGCCATTCAACTTGAACGGTTTTGGCAAATGTCACCCTTCAATTGAAAGGCAAGGTTAAAAAAAAAAATTATTTTCTAGTATATATATTTTCTATTATTCATGTATTTCCCCATTCCAATTGGAATAAAATACCATTATTAATTTATAATCAATGAGATACTACGAAATTAATACCAAAACAACCAACATTAAACATTTAAAAAAAAAGGAATCTTGAAAAAATTGACGAACGAATTTCGAGTCTTGTCGGCGTTGCCCAAATTCGCCCAAAGTCGGATCGGATCGACCTGTGAACTCGGATTCTGAAATCGATTTTGGAATTTGGATCAGACTTTAAGGAAAAGGTAATGATCAAACTGTATTATTGCCATCAATTCTTCTTCGTGTAAATGTATTACTGCCATTTGCCATCGATTCTTCTTCTTCCTATTTTTTTTGCAGTAGAATAGAAGGTGGGGCCGAATGCAACCGATTCTTCACTATCTTTTGGCTGACATCTTTTTTTATTCAAACTGTATAAATTGAATAAACGTATTGATTTTGCCAGACAATTTTGGGGAAGGAAAACATGCATTTCTTGATATTGAAAAGTGCAAAGGGCAAGCATATTCATTTGTAGTAAGATTACAAGTGCAACAAAGCCGTAAGAACATGAAGACTTTATGGGATGCTTGTAGAGTATGTGATTTCTAATTTGATGTCTATGATGACGTGATGAAGCTATGGCAAGCAGTTATAGTTCTTCCAGCATCTTCTGTAGAATGTGAACGTGGATTCCAAAGGCAAAACTTGATAAAGGATGATGATCGAGAGTCTTTGAATTTGAAAACTCTTGAAATGTTAATGTTCTTATCGTTATCATCACCTGACGTGGCAGATGCAGACTATGAGATGATCTATGCTAATTGGATGGATCATAAGCAACGCCGCATGGTGCAATTGTAAACTTTGGGCTTGAATCATAATAGGAAGGCCTTTAAGCTTTATGTGTGAATTATATATAATGAAGTGTTTTTGCTTTTATATGTGCTTGTTTATTGCAGCATTAATGAATGGCTAAGAAAAAATTTAACCTTCTTTGAATGGCATCTTGACAAAATTGCCATTCAACATGAAAGGCAACCTCTAAAAATTGCCCTTCAAAAAAATGGACATATCACCATTCAATTTTAAGAATAGAATAGAATATGATTTTAAGGCTTGGAGAGGAGGGGTTCCATGGGTAAAATACAGTTCGACTTACACAATAAATAATTAAACAAGAGAAGCTTTTTCTCGCCTCACGAGGCGAGAATGGGCACGATTCTGTAAAATATCCATACGTCTACATTTATAGTGGGACCCAAGAAAAGAGTTTCGATGAAACTTCTAATCCCAAGGGAGGGGGATAAAGGAAGAAAAAAACCTACGAAAAGACATAAGCACCTCTGCTCCAGTGAGGCAGCCATGGCGTCGACCGAAGATCCTAAACCAAGGCAACGATTGGCTAGGAGAATTGTTGGCACTGTACCGGCTTTCCTTGAGCTCCTATATAAACCCAAATGCAAACTTATTTCAAAACGCAGAGCTTAGCTTATCAACGTAACCGAAAAGACAGAGCGAAATGGCATCTATGGCAGCAACAGCTTTGGCTGGCATTTCCGGGCGGGTCCTTGCAAAGCCCCAGAACGAGCTCTTCGCCAAAACCGGCTCTGCCGGAGAGGCGCGCATCACCATGCGAAAATCTGATGGCAAGAGCTCCGCTTCTAGCCCTTGGTATGGCCCAGACCGCCTCAAATATTTGGGCCCCCTAAATTGTTGGGGCAGAGATAACCCGGGTGAAGCTAGTACTGAACAAGCAAATGGGATCTGAACAAGCAGCAGAGAAAGAAGAAATGGTGGGTGAAAAAGGTAAGACCTTGAGGTTTGATTTGATGGATAGGGAAGCTGCGACGTCGCCGCTGCGGAGTGGGAATGCAACAGGAGCAGATCTGCTGAGAAATATATTTCGGCCTTACCCATACAAGCGGATTTAAGCCTAAAATCAGATTTCGGCCTTACCCATACAGGATCCAGTTCCAGTTCCCCATTTCAGCACGAATCCTTCTTCCAGTTCCCCATTTCAGCACGGCAGATCCGGCAATATATGAGGCCGATGAGCAGAGCAGATCCGGCATATATATGAGCAATATATGAGGCAGAGCAGAGCAATATATCCTGCAGAGCAATATATCCGGCAGAGCAGAGCAATATATGAGGCAGAGCAGATCCAGCAATATATGAGCCTTAGCCTTAAATCCGGCAGGGCTTTCCATTCTTGGGTTTGGGAAGCTCATTTCTTGAAGCGGAGAAAAGGTAGAAACAAAGCTTTTTTTTTGCATGTGTATCCCGGCTGTAAATCCCTGTTGTAAAAATAGAGCTGTAAATCCCGCTTCCGCCTGTGTGCCAGCTCCCACCTTAAGAACCCATTCCATTCCGAATGATTCAAGCTCAGTTATGGAGAATTGCACTGACGGGTATTGAAGCTCCAGCATTCCGAAAGCAGGGTGACCCAAAAGAAGAGTTCCAAAGGTATGTACCAAAGTTTAAATTTCAAGCATGGGCGGGAAAAAAAGGCAGGGTATAAAAAGAAAGACTGGGTATAGAAAAAGACGTTGAAAGAACAATTATTAAATAAATACTAATAGGTATAGAAAAAGACCAATACGTATATGTATACAATACGTATAAATACTAATATGTATACAATACTAATACGTATAGAAATACTAATACATATACAATATTAATATGTATAAATACTAATACATATAGAAAAAGACTAATACATATATGTATACAATATGTATACGTATAAATACTAATACGTGTCCAATACTTGCATACATCTATTTGGTTTGTATAGGTTTTCATGGTTTAATGCATAGGTTTAAATAGCTTTAATCTTTTCAACAGGCATTTGGGCATTTAATGCATAGGTCTATTTAGTTTTGAAGCATAGCGCTCAAATTGATGTTTTCACTCTGGCCCTCAGGGGCCTTGAAGGCCTTTCTCGACTCGCGAGTCGAGAAAGGCCCTCTTTTTTTTTTTTTTTGCATTGAGGGCCTCAGAAAGGCTCTTAAAGGGGCCTTGAGGGCCTTTCTCGACTCGCGAGTCGAGAAAGGCCATCAAGGCCCCTTTAAGAGCCTTTCTCGACTCGCGAGTCGAGAAAAGCAGTTCAGACTGAAAAACGCAGGTTTGAGGGCCTTTCTCGACTCGCGAGTCGAGAAAGGCCCTCAAAAAAAGATTTTTTTTTTCCCATTTTTTCTCTGAGCTACGTTTAGACTTGCGTTTTTCAATCTGAGCTGCTTTTCTCGACTCGCGAGTCGAGAAAGGCGATCAGACTTGTTTTTTTCATAAATAGCCCTTAGAACTTGTTGTTTTCTTTTATTTGTATTGTCTGTAGGGTCACTTCTCTAACTTGATTTTATCTCTTCCAGTCCAGATCGCGAACAGAAAGGAGTTATGGAAAGACCCTTTCGTTGAAGAAAGAGGACGAAAAGAGGTTGGTGACATGCATTGAGCAGGCCAGTGCGTTCAGATTTCTATTATTTTCAAGTTGATTTCGTGGTTTAGAACACCTCGAACCTTTTTCCCAGTAGGTGGTCTGTGTGCGAAAACGATATAATAGTTGTGATAGCTCGACTATCATGGTTTCTTCAACCACTTTAAAATACAATGTGGTGAAATAATTTATGAATAAAAATTCAGGGCAGAGTACCACTTTGTTTACAACGAGATAGCATTTTCATTGGTTTTAGATCTGCTCTTTACCTTCTCGACTCGCTAACTAACGAAAATAGACCACGTAATTTTCCTTAACATGTTTTTTCACATAGGAAAACATGCATCTTCTAAAGCAATAATGCGGTTTAAAAAGTTTCCCTCGTCCTTTTCGTGTAAAATAACAGGGTTCCAAAAAAAAGTGGGAATAGAATGAGACCCACTTTAATTAAATACGACTTAGCCATCATATACATAAATAAAACCCACAATAAAACTCCCTTCACACCTGTCCATATGATGATCTGATAGCATGTCATTTCTATACCTGAAACAAGTACTTTGTTAATATTTCAAAGATTTTTGAGCATATAGTATTGATGTTTGACACTTATCGACCTTTCTAAGACAAATATTAGAACAATGCTATTCTTATATGAGCAATAATATGAATGTCTTTCTATATTGGATCGGTCACTTGGGACCTCCTCTGACTAACTTTACTAAACTTGTACTTCTATATCTTAAGTAATCAAAACACATACCTCATTGCACTTTCTTTCATCTACCTATCTCTCCATGACATAAGACTTAAACAGACAAAAGTAATGGTGTCACTAGTTTTGACATCATCTGTCGTATAAAGTCTATGCCAACAACTTTCCTATTCAAATGGTTATAGTTTGATGTTGGAAAACCAATATATAATGGTCCCATTCTACTTTTGGCTATGCACCCTTAGCATATAGATCTTAGATCTTTGACAATTGAATGAACCAAAATGACAAGTTTTGGGAGTTACTCATTGTTGTTGTTATTCCGATTGGCCTCAGTGGACGATAAAAAATCATTCTCATTCTCATTCTCTATTTGTTGGGAATCCAACAATGTTGAAATTGGTAAGATAGCAATAAAATAGTTGGAAATATCTATTGTGCCATAAGTTTCTTGAATAAAATAGTTTGAAATATCTATTGTGCCGTAATTTTTATAAAGAAAGGGCATTACTTATGGCAATGGGATATCTATTTGAGCATTTTTGTAATGGCTAAAAGATTTCCAATAAGCATGCTAATTATCTATGTGTTAACATTCCACAAAGCTTATCAAATACAAGATGGTAGTGCGGTACAAGGGTATTATCAAATTGTCACGGATGGTGTCATACATAGAATGGTTTGGTGAAAAGGGTCTATGGTTGTTGATGTGATGATAAAGAATGTTCTAGTCAAGTAATGTAATGGCATAATGATTTTATATCATATTATTATTATTGGGGCAAATATAGGGACACACACGGATTAGATGGGATTAGTGTTCAAATTTTATTTGGTCAATAGGCGGTTCTAGTCATGTATTGTGATGGCATGGTGATTTTATATCCTGTTATTGCTGGAGCAAATGTAAGGACTTGCAAGGATTAGATGGAGTTAGTGTTCAAGTGTTATTTGGCCGTGTTTTATTTTCTTGTACATCATGATGGAAATGTCAATGAAGTTGGATTTTCTGATCTAATATATGTTTGTCAGAAGAGTTTGAGCGAATTATAACATGTATATAAACTTTTGATGATGTGGAGAATATGTGGATGTTTAAAATTTGTAACTATAGTGCACACTTTGTCTTCCATGTCATGTCAAGCATCTTCTTGTCATTTAGGCCAAAAAGAGAGGATGATGGCAAAGCTTATGAACGGAAAGGACGAATGAACTTGATTAAACAATGCACAATACATTGTTTTCTTAGACACTTCAACTATTTGTACTATCGAGTAGATGCATGATCACATCAGATTTCCTTTTTCACAAACTTGATGAAGAGGTCTCAGGAAGCTACTCTGAACATGGAGGTGGTGGAAGACTCAAGTAGGTATCTCTACCTTGGTGTGCTCAAACCATTTAACTCAATTTCTAGAGCCTAGTTGGACTCCAACACAGACCAACAACCATGCCAAATGAATCAGCCATAGGAGCCCTCCTCTTACTTCCAATAAAAATGTATAACATGTTTTTAAAACACTAACAACAAAAGTCCTCATGTCCACCAGACTTTTGGGCGTACAAGAATAATCAAATACCACAAAATAAACTCGTATAATGGACTATAAGGTTATTTAAGCCTTCACTCCTTTGTTCGCAAAACAATGACCCCAACAGAATAAGAGGTCATTAGACTCACTGAGACATTCACTCATTTCAATGACAACCCAACTCCATGAAGCACTTTGTGCCTATAGGTCGAGTCCATTTCCAAGCCAACGATCGTGAGGATAAGTGCATCCATGCCAATCAACCTCAATTTGTACCTGCAAAAACCACCTCTGCAGCATCCACTGGGCACGAGGCTCCTATACAAGGTACGAGGACCACCAAATCTCTGGCGGCAAAGTTCACAAAATCCATATGTATCTCTACTACCTGGCACGAGAGACAACCTCTTGCTAGTACGAGAACCATCACAACATCACTAGGTGAATGAAGGAAACACTTGACTACAAAAGCGTGCCAGAAAAGGAATGAAAAGAGAGTCACTCCAATATCATGAAAAGACTAGTAAGCAATGCACGAAAACTCAAGATGAGCAACAATAAGAATACTAGATGCTACTACTTAGTAAAAACAAAGAAATAAAAGCATAGGACTAGTGACCAAACAAGGGAATAACTAAGAACCATAAGGAGCCCAAAGGCACAAGAGGGTGGGAGGGGGAGACAAGTGAGCTAAGGAGGAAAGGCTCAAGAATGGTTGATAAGGACAAAGGAGGAAACAGACTTAAATTCTCTAGAGAGGATACGTCAATTAGCCTCAAGATATGCTTGTCTCAAAGCGCAGATAAATCGTACTTCTAGAGCCTAGTTGAACTCCAATACAAACCAACAACTATGCTAAAAAAGGAGGCAGAAGAAAGTAAAAAGATCTATCAAACAGTGAGCACATTCCTAATCTACAGGGCTAGGCAACAATCAACATGCCTAGCATGACCCTGCCATGTGGATAAGGAAACAGAAAAGAGCTTAGACCTCATCTCCAAACTCTAAATCTAAACGAGGTCTGATGATCAAATCTAAGCAAGAGAGCAACGACCCAAGGATTGTCTCGAAATCATTAAGTATTCAAGTTGAATAACTAAACAGAGCCTATAAGAGAAAGTAAGGGTTCGATGTTACACTTTAATGCAAGAGGAGCAGAGAAAAAAGGGGCACGAGATTGAGAGCAAGAGACCAAGACAGACCAAACAACACACAACACAAAAACCACACTAAAAAAGGAGATGAAAGAAGCGCTCATCCAATATGTAAATGAGCAAGGGGCTGAGAGCAGGCGATCCACATATTGACCTCAGATAAACGCTTTAAAACCTCAATGGTCAAGTAAACACCCATATGACAAATTATTCAAGGGTCGCCACTATAAACTTGAGAAGTTCACAAAAGTAAACAACCAAACTCATACAAGGGATTGAGACGAACTAAACTGACAAGTGTGTGCACTGGGATGAGATTCAACCAAATAATTATGTGAAGAAAACTCCCTTTCATGTACATAACTGCACAAATAAAGTCATGAATATCCACCAAAACATCGACCAAAGATTAAAACCTAAAGGACAATCCTTAAATGTGTGAGCCAAGGAAAATGCAATTAGTAGACAAAGTTCTAGAGACTACAAAGCTATGTGATATTTAACATGCATAAGAGAAAACCCCACGTGACTAGATCACTCCACATCAAAAGCTAAGTTGGGATATGGATTCAAACATCTATTCAAACCTATGATACAATTAGTGCAAAGCTTTAAAGACTTAAATGGTCCTCAAAAGAAACACCATAAGCTTCAATAAACCAACTCATATAAGGGTCCTTCCAAACATGCAGTCTTAAAAACATTGAAATTCTGGAATAGAGGAGATGAACATTGGTTGCAGGAAGGAGCGCCTGGGGAATCGTGCGGAAACAGATCCCGATGGATGAGGCCTTTCTAGAGGTTGCTCTCCAAGGACTTGGCTTTCGAATCATCCCTCTGGACTTTGATGTGATAGTAGCTGCTTTGGATATAGCATAATCAGTCAGACGTATAGTACCAGTTCTAGAATAGGATTTAGTAGATTGTCTTTTAACATTCATCGTCTTTGCATTTTCTGCTTCGATAGAGTTGGATCGTAAAGAGTGTCGGCCACTTGGCCAAGGGTAATTTCTCAAGAAATCTTCTCCACATATCGCCCCAGAAGATTTCGGGGTCGAACCTCTTGGCATTGTCTTTGATCTTTGGTCGACTCAGTTCTTTCCCAATCTTGAAATTGTAATCTGGAAGTTTGTTGTAGCCAATTAGCTGGTTCTTCACAAATGGTGGGTAAGGAAAAGTTCTTGCAGATAAATCGAAAATATAACCCTCCCTCTTTAAATCAATTAAGAAAATGGAGGATGAAGAGTGGACGAACATGTTTAGGCTTAAGGATAGGAGGGATCAAGCTTGGAAAAACCTCAAAGAGCTCTACACGGCCTTTGAAATAATAAAAAATCAGAAAAAAGCAGTTGCTTTTTGCATGGATGTCTCAGAAGATTGCTTGATTTGTGCAAATCTGGATAAATGAGAAAAGCTGGAAGATGATTACATAAAGGGAAGAGCTAATGATAGGGACTGACCATGGAACACTCTGGAGTTGCTTCAAGAAATAGACAAAAACTTACACAAGCTGATCACGGTCAAAACAAGGGCATACAGAACCAGACTACTGCAGTTTAAAGAATAAGATTTTTCAAAAACCTATGGATGAAATGCTAAACAATGCTAAAAAGTTCTTGATTGCTCTGGAGGGATTCAAATGGAATTCGAAAGCCTCGATAAAACTTATAAAAAGTTGGGAAGAGGATGCGGATCATGTTATTGAAAGGCGCCATAAATAGTTTAAGGGTCATCTTTCCAAGGGCAGAGCTCAGACTCTAGAAAATGTAACAAAAATCTATGAGACTTATCATGTCCATCTCAAGAAAAAATATCAAGGCCTGTAAAATTCGAGATAGCTTCAACCCTACAAAAATGGATCAATGTGATTGCAAGAATTGTAAAGAAACTCAAATATCTATATTGACTCAGACTAAAACCAAAGTAGGGACCACGGAATCTGCAACAGAATTTCAATCCTAGGAAAAAATGACACTTCAAAAGGTTTAAATTTCATATCTTATAAAAAATTCTTTCTTAACAAAGTTTCTGGGTTTGAAGATAATTAGAGTCACGGTTTTACTGGTTAAGTACTGGATCACAAAGAATCAAAGGATCCCTATCCTCTCTATACTTAAATTAGACAGAACTTTTCAAACCTTATGTACGGATAATAATAGTGTAGATTATATTCTTAGAAAGAAGCTGAAGACCATTAACAAACAACAATTTCTATATTATGAAATGGAGTCCCCATTACTTTCCTGGTAACATTGAAGTGATCTCGACATCCACCAAGATCACCTTCCCAAATTTATCCCTGCACTCTGGACCAATTCCCATCTTCCAGCTATTGCTGGTAATCTTAGGCAAGTCATTTGCATTAAAATTCCCTAGACCAATTTTCCTTCTGTGTACATATCCAAAAGAATCGATTCAGACTGGAAGAAGAAAATAATAGTAAAAGTTTCTGATGGCATTTTTTAATCTAAGAATCAGCTACTCCAAGATGCCTAAAGTCAACCTCGATAAGGGTAAAGAGGTGAAGCGTGATGGGGATCAAAGGGATCCCCCAGTAATTCTGAGGCAGGAATGGAGACCCAATAAAAACTCTAAAAAGGGGGAATGTAGTAACAGTAATAGGATCCAATGATTAAAAAACCTAATAATCTCTCTTTGGATAAAGATTGGATGCTTACCATAAACAATATTGATCTTTCTGTCAAGATCAACACATGTATTGTTACTTTATCCATATCTCAAATTTGTTCTAATAATTTTCAAGTTCAGGCAGAAAATAGGGAAAACAATTCTGAAATAAGTGAGAATGACTTCATTCAAACCGGTGATGATCTCGGATGGCAGCTGATTAGCTGTAAGAGAAAGGGTAGAAGACAAAAAAGGACATAGTCTGGAACTATAAGAGAGCCCTAGGAATTCAGCCATTTAGACTAGAATGGTCAAAGGTCTGTATAAATATTAAATGAATAGATCAATTAAGATGATTACTTGGAATCTCCAAGGGGTTAACAAAATATATTAAAGAGAACGCTTAAAGTATGTTTAAACACTCTTAGCCCTGATATCCTTTTCATTCAAGACCATAAACTTCATGATCTAAATCATGAGAGAATTATTCCAGGGATCCTGCCACAAAATTACAAAGTGTAATCTATCAGTGCTAATTACCCTTCTACAGGAATTGCTATTGCTTTGAGCCAAAATGTTAACATTGAAAAGATCTATATGGTTAACGATCAAAATAGGAGATGGCAAATTCTATCTGAAGATATAGGTTCTTGTAAGATTACTCTTGTTAATGCTTATTCTTTTAATAACCTTTTGACAGAACTCTCATGTGGAATAAGCTTAATCAGAGCTTAGGTCACTTGAAGGTAGATGAAGATGTTATCTGTGGTGATTCTAATATGATGGCTGATAGATACATGAAGAATAGAAATTTGAAACCCCTTCTTCCTCAGGAGGGTTGTGCTTGGAATAATCTCCTCTCTTCCCGGAATCTAACTTTAACTAGGACCAAGCCAAATTATTTAAGCTAATGATCATAGGGATGATCCTACTTGTTGTCTTCATGGCAGATCTTCACAGTGAAGATTTTTGGGCCAGTAGTAACATAGTTGAGAATATGGAATGCTATACCATTTCTAATCAGTATCCTCAACAGATTACTATTTCGAGCAAAAATAGCAACAATAAGAAGAAGTCTTAATTTAAGATGAATATGACCCTGATGGAGCATGAAGACTTTATGATGAAGTTGGAGGACATTATTAACAGGAATCCAAAACCTAATGGAACTGTTGGTTGGATGGATTGGTGTACTGATACTGCTAAGCATATCAAGTGTTGGCTTAAGGATTGGGTTTAATATCTTCTACCAGAATAGGACCTATTTGGAGGGTTTGAAAAGTAGGTTGAGTAATGCCCTATCTGAGCAGCAAGAGCACATCAGATTGCTTATTGAGAAAGAAGAGATCGGGATTGGTAAAGGGGGTTAAAGCACACTATAGTGTCTTATTTTAGTTGTCCCCCTGTCCCCCCTAATTAGTTTGAAAATTAGTTCGAAAGGTAGTTAGACATTTATCTATTTTCGTATCTTGCTTCAACCACCACCCCGCCCGAGAGAATTCAAAATTTGGGGGAGAATTTTCGGTGCACGATCACTGATCACTGATCAAGAAGAATGTATGGACCTTCTCCTCAGATTTGGGTCTGACAGAAGATCAAATTCGGCCTTACAAGAATGTAGAGCCTTTTTGCATACTTTCTTTCGAAGACAAAATTTCGGGTCTGTTGCTTTGCTTTGAATCCAAGATTTCTTTCATTGTAATTTGATTTCAATAGACATGACTTTGCTTTGTTTTTTATTTGCATGTACCTTTGGTTTCCTTAAATTTTTTCGGACCTCTTATTATTTGCAGAAGATCAAATTCGAATTTCAAGATTGTAAGGCCTCTTGAAATTTCGTTTGAAGACTAAAATTTGGGTATGTTGCCATTCAAAGTTTGCTTTTAATCCAAGATTATTCTCATTCTAGCAATTAAAATAGATTGTAGTGCTCTCTTTGTTTTGTGTTTGATTTGCATGTATCATTCTGTTATATCTTGTACTGATTCAAGAATGGTATAAACTTGTTTGTTCTAGAAGCATTATAAATTTTAGTATGTTATTTTGTTTATAGCAGCAATTTGGTGGCCAGGATTAGTGCAATATTTCCCTTTGACTTTTGTAAACACATGTTTGTTTGAAAAAAAAGAAAAGAAAAGGTGGTGCATGAAGCTCTTACAGGAAAACTGATGGCAGAATTTTATGCTAGCTATAGGTGTAGTGATGCATCTATAGGAAAGAATAAGGGCCGAATTTTATGCAAGCTTATGCTGCAAATGCTTTAGCATGGCTTCTAAATACAGGTTAGCTTGGAGGAATGTGGTGCATTCTGATTTTTTGTTTTTTGGCATATTGAAGACTTAAAGTATTACGATATGTAATTCCTTTTCTATATGATACTTTCTTACGTCTCGTTAATTTTGTAAGCAGGGACTATTATAGGTGCGAAGGTGGCGTTTGCGAGCAATCAAGATGGAAGAAGTGGAGCAAAGAAACTTTATGGGAAAGAGGAAGAGGACAAGAGAGCAGGAGACTCTAAAGAAGAGGAAACAAAGAAAGAGAAAAAAAGAAGAGAAGAATGCTCAAGTGAGTAAACAAAAGATTGTGTCTAATCTAGTGTTCTCATTCAAAAGGCAAGTTTGTCAAATGGATTTGGAAGAGAAAAGGGAAGTGCTAAATGATTTCTTGAAGCACAAAGAAATGAAGGATGTCACTACTGATCACTTGAAGGATTCAGAAATCAAAAGCCATGCGATTGAGAACATTCGAGAATCTATTCAGACTATAAAAGGATCTAGTAGTTTAGATTCTATGGCTGCAAGAAGAAGTGTACTTGCCATGTCTATTGGGAAGGAGAGTTTAAATCAAGCTATTAGCAAGAGAAGTTTAGGAAACGTTCTGGGAGTCCATCCTAGATGTATTGCGGCAGCCAAGGAAAAACGTAAAGAAGTGGAGTTTAATAAGGATGGGTATATTTTAGAAGGTCACGGAGGTTTGATTCAATTGACGAATATGTCATTGAGCTGGTTCAAAGTTTTTGGGGACACAAATACAAGAGTTTCCCCTAATGCAAAGGATGTAAAGTTCAGAAGACTGGAAAGAAATATGAAGGAGGAACATGCTACACATTATCTGGAGGATACTCAGGTGCAAATTATCTTTTGTTGATTTTTTTGGTGATATATGCAGCTTTGTTGATTTCGTTGTTGCAGCTTATGTAGATGTAGTTGGTGTTGCAGCTAAGGTTTGAAGTACAGTTCTTAATATGCAACTTAAACATTTCGAGCTGCTACAGTTGGTGGCTGAGATTCAACTTAGGTTGTTAGTCTGCAGTTGGTGTTGCAGTTAGTGTTTGAGCTCCATTACATAGTTTCAGTTTGTGTTGCAGAGAGCATGTTAAATAGTTAGACTACAGTTAGTGTTTCAGCAAGTGTTCGAGTTATGTCAGTGGTTGCAGTTTGTGATTATGTTTGTTGCAGTTACAGTTGGTGTTGCAGTTATGACCATTAGTTGCAGGTTGTATGTTTGTAGTTTGTGTTTTTGTTGTCATAGTGAGTTACAGTGGCAGTTTATAGTTGCAGTTAGAGTAGAGTTACATGTTCATGTGTACTTGTTATTTGACATGTTACTCACATAGTTCTTGATTATGTTTTGCAGTCAGAGATGTTCATTAAATTCAAAGAGCAGCACCCGCAAATTACAATTGGCCAAAGAGCATTTGAAAAAATAAAACCATGGTATGTAATGAAATTGAAACAGTTCAATTCATGTTGTTGCATTCATCATGTGAGACTGCAGATGCTCTTGGATGGCTTAAATTCACTTAGAAATATGCATGTAGAATGTTGCACCTGTGCATGTGAGGTATGCCAATCTACAGGCCAACTATGTGCTGCCAATACTATGAAGTATAAGTCAACCACTCAGCTCTGGCAATCCATATCGTGTCCTAAAGAAGAAAATCAAGAATTCCACAAGAAAGATTGCATTTATGGAGATTGTGAGCAGTGTGGTGTGTCTCGGATACCTGTGTGTCCTCTAGAGTTGTCCGAAGAAGGATTTGTGAGTTGGGAGTACTGGGATTATGAGGAAGGAGGTAAGGATAAGTGGGGGAAATCCAAAAAAGTATTCCAGCGTCTGTGGAGGAAAACAAAACCAAAAGATCTTATGCACACATTGATTGATAGATTGGCAAAGTTTCCAGTGCACAGCTTTAGGCACAAATGGCAAGCGATGCAGTTTAGGGATATGTTAGACAACCTCCCTTTTGTGGTTATTGTATCTGTAGTAGACTTTGCAGAGAACTTCACAATTCAGATGCAGGATCAAGTTCAATCTGCATACTAGACAAGCAAACAGGTCACCATTCTTGTACAAATAACATACTATTTGGAGCCTTCATCAGGTGACGTCATCAAGGACACCATTACTATATATCTGATGATACAAAGCATGACACACTATTCGTCCAGCATGCATTTATGATGCATCACAAATTCATGAAAGAACAGGGCATACATCCAAAAAAGCATTGGGTATTTTCAGATGGAGATGCATCCCAATTCAAAGCTGCCCGGCCATTCTATTTTGTAGGAAGGTATTCGCATGAGACACTCATTAAAATGATGTGGAATTTTTTCGGCTCCAATCACGGCAAAGGGGAGCATAATGGGAAGGCTGCAGAGTTGAAACGGTGGCTAAGGGAGATGATGAAGAGATCACAGTCTATAAAAGTAGAATGTGCTACTGATATTGTGAATATAGCCAGGGAGAATTTCACAGTTGTTGCTCCATCTTCAAGTGTGAACAAGAAACCAGTAAGAAGGTCGTTTTGGGAAGTAATAAATGTGGATAGAAAGAATGCATGGGGTGCTGAGACTGTGGAGGACACGAGGAACATTCATTCTGTGCATGCATTTAACTTAGCATCTCCTACGCAATTGCATATAAGGCGTTTATCTTGTTTCTGTGCATATTGCCTTGATGCACAATGGGAGAAGTGTCTGAACAAGGAATGTGTAGATGATTGGGAGCTCGTAGTTGTTGAGCCAAGCAAGGCTATAGCTGATGAATACGAGTTGCGCAGATCTGAAAGAGCTCTATTTTCTGGAGATGCAGCTGTGTTGAGTGATTTGGTAAGGGAAGGAGATAACTTCGTTGTCGCAGCTCCAAATGACAATGATGAGGACACTTTATTTTGGATGTTATTGGGTACGAAAGAGAAATATGTGGTTCAGACAAATTTTAAAGCCTATGGAAATTGGTTTTATAAAGGGGAAGAATTTTTAGAGGGAACTTACTACAAAAAAGTCCCAAGATCGCTTACAGGTTACACTTTATGTTCTAACGAGCCAAAAGGCATTGTTTATGCAACCCAAGTTTTGCGCAATAAGACTTGATATGGCACAAGCAAAACATAGGCTGAAAGGAAACCAGGTTGTTTACAAACTTTGTGAAGCTGACAGTGAAAAGATTTTAGACAATCTCCCTGCTGTGCTATCAGACGAAGAGGATTAAATATTCAGCTTGTTTACAGTTGGAATGTAGTTAGTGTTGCAGTTCCTGTTGCTATACTTGAAGCTTTAAGTGAAACAAACAGATCGAAGGGTCTGATTTATATTGTGTGCAGCTATGATGTCTATGTGAAGTTGCTAAGCATATTATTTGCAGATTGATGTAACTCTGTTATTATGTTGTTGATGTTTGCTGCTGCATCATCAACAAACAGTTATTTGAAGTCAAATTTTGGACTTCTCTTGTACTGTTCTTTTTTCTTGAATAAAACAAATATCCCTGCTCTAGTTTGGAAATATCAGATTGGATGTGTATTTGTATTATCACTGTTTTGATTTGGAAGGGCTGATTACCTTCAGAACCAGCTTGTTATGATTTATTACCTTCATATCAATGGCAAATTGCTGTCAAGTTCTCAAAAATTATCTCTGATACAAATTCAAGTACTTTTGTTTACTCAAAAATTCCCCGCAAATCCCCATGCCTCACAAAGGTTGCTTCGACATGCATCATTGCGCGCAGTGGTGCTTCCTTAGCCCAAGCTAGAATCGTATCCTGAATCCCACAAGCCTAACCCAAATGAAAGGGCCTCACATATAAGCAATTAAAAAAATATTTCTACTAAATGGGTTAATGTGGGGGCATGGGATGCCTTCTTGATGCACACTTGGGTGTGTGTGTGAGGGGAATTTGTCTTGGACCTATGCACAAATTTAGGTTGGATTGGGTGTTCACGGACACCTGGCATCCTCATGGCACCCTGGAATCCGTGAGCAGCCATTCCTTTTGCCAAATTTCCGTGAAACTATAGCTAATCTCATTGCTATCCTTTTGCAAAATTTTCGTGAAACTATAGCTAATCTCATTGCTAGTTAATACTTCTTTAGCCATAATTCGGTGATCATCACTTGAATATGGTCTACATAAGTTTCATATGGTCACATTGTTTTACATCACATAAGTTTCTACATATGTTCACATAAGTTTCTACATCACTTGCATATGGTCACATTGTTTCTTTTAACTTCATAAGTGTGTTATGGGTTTAGGGTTAATTAGAACACATTAGAACTATTTATGATTCCATAGTTTTAAATGCCTATTGGAATTTGCCTTTTGGCACTAGTTAGAGTATCTTATGACCAAATGCACTAGTTTAAGACATCTTCAAATGCATCCATAGTTTAAGTGCCACAATGTGCCTCTTGGAATTGAAATTTGAGATGGACGGTGATATAGCTCGCCTCAAGGAGCTGAGGGTGCCGAGGGTGCCGAATATGGTCTACGTAACTTGAATATATTGAAATCATCACTTGTCTACATTGTTTCTTTTAATTTCATAAGTGGGTTATGGGTTTAGGGTTATTTAGAACACATTAGGACTATTGATACTTCCATAGTTTTAAATGCACTAGTTTAAGGCATCTTTAAAGTTTAAATGCATCCATAGTTTCCATACGAGCACCATAAATATCGGACGCCGTCATGTTATAGCCACAGGTATATCCGTGGGATATCTGGGTCTTTGACATGTTATAGCCACATCTTGACATGTTATAGCCACATCTCAAAAAAATACACGGTGTTTTTGTGGACTTAGCCGATTTTTTGAGATTTAGCACTGGCTATAACATGACGACGTCCGACATTTACGGGGTTGGCCATAGTTTAAGTTCTTCAAAAATACGGGGTTGGCCATAGTTTAAGTTCTTCAAAAATCTATATTGGAATCTATGTAGAACATTCTCTTTAAGTTCTATAAAAATCTAGGTTAGATTCGAATGTAGGAATAAATCTATGTAGAACATTCTCTTTACTATAAAAATCTAGGTTAGATTCGAATGTATGCTTGCATGGGCTCGGGTTCTGAGGCAAGGACATTAATGGCCTTGATTGGACCTTTACAACCTTTTCTATATAGTGCCATTTTTTCGTCTTCCACTCACTTTCGACTTCCAGTTCCTTGTTCTTCCCAGCAGTGAGATCACTCAGTCCTCCAATTTCTTCCAGAGGGACATGGCCAAGATCAAGAACACGGACAGGAAGGCCGAGGAAGAATCCTCCCCAGAATCCTCCACTTCCAGCAATGCGGGCATGCAAATGACCTTTGTTGCTAAATTTTCATGCAAGGAAGTGAATCGAGTCATTGAGCAAGGAGCTAAAGTTTCTAAAAGAGTCCAGCAGTGGATTGACCGTGTTTGCCCTCATGAGGAGCGCCTTTTGCAGATGACCATGCAAGCTGATGGACTTTATCTTTTTGTGGAGCTGCAGATGCCCCCTCATGATCACTAGCCAATATAATGTCTTTTTACTTACTTATCTAGCAGCTTAGAGCTTGCTTTTTGGTTTACTTAAGTATCTGGCAGCTTCGAGCTTGATTTTTTTTGTAAAGCATCCACCTGATGGTTTTTCCTTCTATGTAATATATGACAAAAACTTTGTGTAATTTCGAGCTTGCTTTTTCTGTAAGACAACCACCTGATGGTTTTTCTTTAATATATGACAGAAACTTTGTGTAATTTCTTTTGTCCAGAAACTGTGTAATTTCTTTTGTCCAGATCTATTAATGGGCAAAAGTATGCTGGTGGGTATCAAAAGCAGGCGTCCGGACACATGCTGACAGCACTCATATAGCACCCCATATGGCAGCTTGTTTAAGGTGTTACTGGTACTAGCACATGGTAATTAGGTAATCAATAGAAATATGTAACAACTCCAACTAATAACAAGTGGAATACTATGATAGAATAGTACATCCAAAGTGCTGATCTAAGTGCTGGGGCCGCGTTTTTTTGATACCCACTAGCATACTTTTGCCCTAATGTATTTACTTTGTGAATCATCTTTTTCTGCAAGTCCTACTTAATATTGTCAAAGGAAATACAAAAACCAAACTAGTTACAACTGATGCACTTCCAAACCAGAGCAGAGGCAATGTTGAACTGGTTCCCAAACTGAGCCGCAACCAAACTGAAGCAATGTTGCAGCTGGTTCCCATTGCTACTCTTCACAAATCCGACTCCAAAGAGTGGATTTAAAAGGTTCCACCAAAGCTAGAATAAAGGGGTGAAGCAAATCGAATGCCAAGGCTAAAGAAAAAATTGTAATAGTCTATGTTGCATAACCAATCTTACTCAATAACTTCGAATCTTCAAATGGTAGCTTCCCTGTCACCCTGTCAATACATGCAGTGCAAATTCGTCCTTGAAAATTTCAAAATCCTGTTGTAACTGTTTAATTGACGCCACAATTGCAAGCCCCCAAATCGTGTTCTTGATGGAGGCGTCTGTGTGTGAACATCTGGTTCTGGAGATCCGGTGGCTAAGCTCTCGGGTGCTTGAAACGAGTTCCCCCCAAAATTCCGTCATTCTCGCCATTCGAGTTCATTCGAGTTCTTGGAGCTATTTTTGGACTAAAATTCCCACTATTTTGGATCTATTATTTGATGTTGCAAAACTAACAATTTGAGACACTATACCATGCTTTAACCCAAGGAAATCAAAGAGCTAAAAGAGGATGAAAGATGTAACTTTAAGTACTTCTTTATAAAAGCTAAATTTAGAGTCAAAAGGAACCAAATTTATAAAGTTAAAGTTATTGATAAACTAATCTCTAATGATGATGAGCTCAAGCAGGCTACAGCAAACCACTTGATCATGATGGGCACCAACAGGGATCTAATCCTAGCATTATGGATAGTCTCATCAATCTCAATAGAAAGGTTAATGATGTGCAAAATACTTACCTCACTAAACCTTTTGAGGATATTGAGCTTTTGCAAATAGTCAAGGACATGGAGAATGGAAAGATCCCTGGACAAGACGACCTTCCAGCTGAGTTTTTCAAGAAAATTTGGCCAATTCTATAGTTGCTAATGAGTTTAGGGAGAGAAAGTTCTTGGATGCAAGGATCAATACTAGCCTTATTGCCCTCATCCCCAAGATTGACTTTCCTAACACTTTTTCTGATCACAGACCTATTTCCCTCTCTAATGTTATCTATAAGATGATTTCAGAAACAATTGCTTCAAGGCTCAAAACTATCTTGGATATAATTATTAGCAAATCTCAATCTGCCTACCTTAAGGACAGATTTATTCTGGACAATGTAGTGACTGCTATATTGGGCATTTAGTAGGCAAAAGATTCTAGGCAGGATACTGCTCTTTTAAAATTAGACATTACCAAAGCCTTCGACATAGTCAGTTGGAATTTTTTTTTTAAGAGCTGCAGAGCCCTAGGGTTAGCGAGGAAAGTATTGAAATTTTTTAATGTTCTCTATAGGCATTCAAGGTCAACAATTCTTATAAATAATGAGTCCAATCCCTTCTTCTCCATCCAAAGAGCCTCTTGTTCTCTTCCTATTTTTTATTATTATGGAAGCCCGTCATTGTAAGATGAATTGGGCCAAGAATACTAATCTTATTAAGGGCCTAAATCTTCTTGAAAATTCTCATGTAGACCAAATTCTTAATAGTCATTTTGCAGATGATACCTTCCTCCTTATTTCTCTAGATAATGATTCCATCAGGAATACCCAAAAGATTCTTGAAGACTTTGGAGAATCATCAGGTTGTAAAATTAATCCCATCAAGTTAAAGAGATAGATTCCATAAGTATGAAACTCAAATTCTCCACGTATAAAGTTGAAGATACATTTTTCTGATGTAAAAGATGTAGTTTTTATATTTTTCACTCATCGGTCGGGAATTTTTTTTTTTTTGCGTATGTGAACTCTTCAATTTTGCGTATGCGAACTTTAATTCGTGTATATGAACATTGACATTCGCATACGCGAATGCGAAAAAAAGGGGGGGGGGATTTGCATACACGAAGTACAATGTTTTGCGTACTCAAATATAGTTTCGTATATACAAAACAGTGTATTTTGTGTATGCAAAAAAAAGGAGGTGCGTCGCTAGACTATTTCACGTACCCTAAGTGGTTTCTATGCACGAGAAACAGTGAAGTATACAGTACGAATAATACGTATTAAGTATAAAATATATAAAGTACTGAACCTATCCCTAGATATAACATCCCCCCTAATTTACACGATACTCCCATCATATAAGCCCTAGAGATCCCCTCCTGTTGACCCTCCAGATCAACAAGAGGCCGTCCACGTGGCGACAACTACTAGTGGTGCTTTAAAGTTGATGCAGAAGAAGGACATATCTTCCCCGTCTTCCCTAAGGCCGATCTCACTGGGGAAGCGTGTAAACGCAAGCACAAGCGACATACATCATAATCATAATCAATATAAATGCTCATCATGAAGGGTGATACACCAACAACGTAACACCATTGACGTAATACAACATCACCATTGCACACATGGGAAGTCCTAATCCTAACCCAAGCTCAGACTCTGTGAGGTAAGATTAACCATCTTGGCCACAAAATAACAGCAAATGGAAGTTATAGTACTGGAGGTGGCTGGCATTGGATAATGGCAAGGGTAGACTACTCCATCCGTCCCTACTTTGTAGATACATCGAAAAGCTTTGAATCTCGATTGTAGCCTGTCGGAGATCCGATGAGGCAGGAAGCCTGCTCCTTCTAAGAGGTATCTTGCCATAGTAGGCAGCTAGAGAGATGAGGTTTCCTCCGCTCGTACTGAACCTAACCTCACTAAGGTGACGCTGACGCATAATCTCGCAGTGACAAGGTACTAGACCTAGCTTGCAATGGATCCCTGGTAGACAAGCACGCCCTGGATCCCTCTGCAATCGAAACAAGTCCCCTAGTCTAAGCCAATCAAGGCCCTAGGCTCACGATCAGGGGGCTCTCTATGCACAGGCCGCATTGTAATGGGAATTATAGAGGTCTAACTACTAGGATCATGCTACTCATGGCTCTTGGGTCTCTACCCCACTTTACCCCCCATACACAAGAGGTGCAAAACAGAGTATCATACCATGATCATCTAACATCTTTAATAGAACAACAGTTCTAATAATTGTAATTGTAATTGATTATTCACGATCTCTTAAAGACCCTACGGTCTATGAGGCACTTCTTAAAAACCTTATGACCTAGGCTACTTATATAGTTGTACACCACGAACAAGCTACATTTCTTTGAGGAAATTTGCTAGTTTCCATGATGGCAACTCAAAAAGTATAGATATCCACACAATCTGCTTCCTGGATCTTGTGCCGCTCTCTTACAGATGTATAAGTTGCAAAAAGTGGTGCTCATCCTCCACTTCCCTTGTCCCATATATCTGACATATGCGACTGGACCTTGGTATTTTATGCCACCTTCCACCTCGACTTGTAGGTGATGAAAGCTAACGCTCATCCGACAAATCTTGTGTCTAGATGACATAGGCAGATGGTCTATCAAGTACTATTATGCTGTGTACATAACCATGGGATTTATTTGAAGCCTGTAAAAGTCCATTTTGCCTTGTAGGTTGGCCCATAATTTCTCGATCACTTTGGTCCTAACAAGGCCCCGAATAGCTTCTTCTTGTGATGGCATATCGTCCATACTGATGTTCCATCTTTGCAGCCATAATTCTCCATCTACATACCAACCACTTTCTTTGCTTTCTTCCATTGCCTTATATGGTAGCCTTTCATGTGGTAAGGCTTTAACTCTGGTTTATCAAGAATTAACTCGGGGACAATTTCAAGTTGCTCCTCAATCATTTCCAACAAGGTTGGAGTCTCTAAAACTTCCTTCGGGTTTGGAGTGTGTTTCTTTAATAATCTTATGTAGAAGACTTTATGAGCATCTAGATGAGCGGGCAAATCAATCAAACTTATAGGATTTGCTCCCTATCTGCTTTTACAATCTTAAAGGGTCCCGCCCGTCTTGGAGCAAGTTTCTTGCAATTTTCGATGTGGAGCTTCGTTTGCATCACCTTTATCTTGAGCCAAACTTTATCAACCACAACAAACTCTCGTGGAGATCTATGTCTATCTATTAGAGTCTTCTGACATGCCCTTGCTGCTAGAAGATATCCTCGCACTTCCTCCATAAGCTGTTGCAAAATTGCCAGAAGTTGTTGAGAGACTTTCACCATGGACACTAGATTGTGCTACATATCTGGAGTCAAGCATTGATAGCCGTAATTAATCATGAAAGGAGACATCTTTGATGATTCTTGCTTTGTAGTATTGTATGCAAACTCAACTAGGTGGATATAATTGGTCCATTTGAATTGCTTTTCAAAACGTAATTTCTCAACATGTCCTCCAATATTATGTTGATGCGCTCCTTTTGCCCATCTGTTTGTGGATGATAAGAAGAACTCATCCACAACTTGGTGCAGATCCTGTTGAAGAAGTCTTGCCAAAAGGCTCTGTTAAACTTAAATCTCTATCAGGAACGATCACCCTGAAAGGCAATATCCAAAACTGTTTCTGTAGTATGGCATGGCAAGAAATATGCCATCTTAGATAACTTATCTAGCACTATCTCAAGGCATAAAAGCCCCCCACTTCTACAAAATCCTTGCAGTGGTTGCATCATATATTTATATTGGACGTTAATATAAACTTCATTTACTGAGAATACTTCAACCCTTCAATGCACTGTTATCTCATGATTAATTTCAACTTAGATATGAGCTACAACCATTTCCTAAATTCAATGCAAGAGATTCCTGCAGCACAAGATAAGGTGCCCTAGCAACATACTGCATATTTAGCTTAGGACATCAATAAAGAGCATGGATTTTAAGGAAATTCTTGCAATCTTGGCGAGCCGATGAAGAGAAGGCCATTATCACTTATATCAAGGTCTGCAATTGGGCAAAATAACCTCTGCAAGAACATTAGCATTATGATGTGATGTTCAATATCGTGTGGAATAAAGACAGAATATGCAAGTCATAAGGTTTCCATTTGATTTATTACAGATTGATATCCCCTCCAAGGAGTGGTACTTATGATGTTTGAGAAGGTGCCTTACACCAACTGATGTAATATACTATCATCAAGCACAAAGATCCCATAAATGTTGTGGTAGTACCTTCGAGCTTGAAGAATCTAGGAGTTTGTCTTTATTGTAATTCCTTGATAAGGCTCGTTGCATCAACGACGGGGCATTAGTTAGGAAGGAAACAGATTTGTAATGCATCAATTCTATTATTGGGATGACAAACGTCATCTCACTGCTTCCATATCCAAGAAGTTACATAAGAAGGGGTTGCATAGAGCATATGTTGAGCATTCTCAAACATATTTTGGATCAGAAAACTTTGACTATTTTAATCTATTCAATATATTAATTTGTTATACTAGTTGAATCTATAAATGAACAAATGTTGATAAGGGAGTATTCTTTAGACCATAAATAACATTTAGAAACATCTATACAAACATATTTTGGATTAGAAAAAGTTGACTGTTGTAATCCATTCAACATAATTTGTTATACTAGTTGAATTTAAATTAACAAATATTGATGAGGAAGTGTTCTTTAGACCATGACTAACAGTATCTTGCATATACGTATGTTCTTCGTCTTTGCAATTCATGGGATGGCTATTTGGTCTCCTATTATTCTATTCTATTCTATTCTATTCTATTCTATTCTATTCTTATTTGGTCCCATATAGAAGGAAAGAACTTGTCCTTCATCACGTGAAGAAGTTGTATGGTTCTTTAATGGAAATCATATATATAAATTGATCAACAAATTATGGTTTTAATAGACAAACCTATGTTACGTTCTACTATTGTTTCAACATAATTACTTGTGGGGGCTTCTTTTATTTTTTCATATAAATTGTATCTTGATTATTAGGAACACTGAGGTAGTGTTTAGTGCAAAAACAAGGTTGATAACCATCTTAAACATCTTTAGTTTGCCCTTAAATGTGTCTATTTTTTTTTCGTAGTTTTTTTAGCAATTCTCTAACCATTCTTTGGTCTCAGTGGACGATAAAAAAACTATTCTATGCTACTCTATTTATCCTATAAGTATTGAATCCTTTCTCTATTTCCTTCACCTACAATTATCCCTCAATCCTAGTATCTCCTCTTCTGTCCTCTATACCTAAGATGTCTTCAATGCCAATGCCGTTTGATGAGGCATCACATGTGCCATCTATTGCACTTGTGACCATATCTTGTATGCAAGATAGTGTAGCACTTAATGCAGTGGTTGTAGCATCACATGCTATAGAGAAATATCATTGTGTACAGACAGAAGTTCTACTAGCGTCTTCTGCAATGGTTCCTCTTGCCTTCAGTGTAGTAGGGCCTGCCTCGGTGTATTGGGTCCAGTTAAGTAATAATAATGGCTGGACATATGTTTCACTTAAGAAGACAGCTCATTAAGGCATCTCGGCAAAAACGAGCTCCTTTGGTTCATATTGCTGATTTAGAAATTGAATCAGAGATTCCTTCTATATATTTTCCTTTGGGTTTTAAACATGCATCTCAGACTTATGTATTTATTTTTATAATTTAATGACAAATGTATCTTTCGTTATTAAAAAATATATATATACAAGTTTTTGTACTATGAATGGGTATGTCACTTATGGTTAATGAAGATCTGGAACTAGTCCAAGCTTAAACAGATCAGTATCTAAAGTTGAGTGTCAAGCATTAAGTTAGAAGAAATCAATATCACAGTGGAAGTTGCATCAATCAACATTGTCATGAAGTTTCATGTAATTTCATAGTCTTTCTCTAAACATATAGTTGAGAAATCAATATCACAGTGGAAGTTGCATCAATCAACATTGTCGTAAAGTTTATGTAATTTCGTAGTCTTTCTCTGAACATATAGTTGTCTACTACTTAACAATCTACAATAAATAGTCATAGGTAAATTCTAAAATTCTAATTGTTCAAATCAAATTAAATATTCGATGGCAAGTATCATTTCCACTCATTTAAGGGTGAATATAGTAGTGCCTTTAATGCACTTTTTATTTGAGATTTTACCTTCTCAATTATTTATCTGAAGCTGAATCCATTGCTTGATAGCTATTCAACATCTTGGAATAGGAGTTGAGGAGTTGCATTGCAGATTCCACTCCTAATTCTCTTGTTAAAATGCTAATTATGACGTCTTTCAACCAGTTAGAAGATTCTCTAGCAGTCAGAACCTCATCATTATTCATTAGAACTTCTCCATCCACATAATAAGAACGATCCAATGTCGTGGGAAGTGTCATGCTAGAAACTTCTTTCCTAGTCCATAATGGCCTTCCTTTGGAAACTTCAAAATTGCTGGCATTGGTAATTCTTTTTGGACAGGAACTCTACTCAAATAGCATAATAAAACATACTTGGGTCTTGCAATGTTTTTATGGATATACAACGTTGGCGTTTCAATACTTGACGTAAAATATATGCCATGAACTAGTGAATCTTTCTATACTTATAGAAGACCGTCACCAATAACCAATATTGTGTGGTTCCTATCTCACGACATCTAATCAAGCACTGCGAATTCTAAAATCCACTGTGTAATTGCACTCACTTGTTGATGACATGAAGGTTGCCGTGCATGTTTGGCAATGTGAAATTCAAAATTGGGAATGATACACTCCATCTTTTGACAAACATTTTTATCTTTTTGTTGAAGTTCACTTTCACATCAAAATCACCTCTTGTTATTTTAACATCTAGTAATCTCATAGTTGAAAAGGTCTTTTATCCCAGAGGTGCCTAAATCTTATGTGCATATTCTTGGCTCTAGACTCCAAAGTAACAACATTACTTCATAAGACACATTTGTCAAAATAGAACGAAGTTAATAGTACCTCAAAGGATCTTCAGCAGAAAAAACACATAGATTCATAGACTATACATGCGAATCCATGTCAAGCAGGTCAAAATTACCAACACAGGGCAGAACTACCATGTCTTATATTTCACTTTTGGAAAACATAGATTATCACTTGGACATAGAATAGCCAACGACATCATCTACTGTGCATCGATGCTTGCTGCAGACCTTCAAAACCAGCAAAACGGCACCTAGTCCTACCATTTTTATGCCCATATTCATGCCGCCATGAACAACTGTTACTATAGACCCCTTTATAGATGTAAATGCACCAAATTCACAAATTTTCTTCAATTAGTTTTTGTGAAAGAGAGATGAGCATGAATGTTATATGTCTTCGTGGGTCAAAGTGAAAGTTTATTAAAAGTTCCAAGAATAAACAATCAAATGAAGTCGCTACTCAGAGAACAACAAACCGTTATATATTAGGGGATTGTAAGTCAACATGGTGGAATAAGTTTACTGGACATTCTGCAAAATCAATTGTGGACTGGAGCTATCCGTTTGTGGAAGAGCAATTGTTTATCAGGGCACACAATCCCCATTTGTGGCTTTGTCTTTTCAATGCCAAAGCGAAATTAAACGAGGGACCAGTGCTAAAGCCTGTACTGTTTATTCAACTGGGGCAAGCTATCTGTTATCAATCAGGGTAAACTATTCTATACTTCATTGATTATGAAAGGACATTGTTGGTTCTAACATATTGGCAAATGGGCAAATAATTGCTTGCCTCGATGTACTAGTACTTCAATAGATGATAGACACAGGAGGATAAACTATTCTATACTTCATTGATTATTAAAGGACATTGTTGGTTCTAACATATTGGCAAATGGGCAGATAATTGCTTGCCTCGATGTACTACTACTTCAATAGATGATAGACACAGGAACGATGGATTTTGCTAGGTGCCATTAGCAAGGTGGCATGGCAAAGATGGCTTCGAGTGGAAAAGCAATCAGTGAAAGTGAAAGCAACTGTAACACCGTCCTGCACAAAAATGCTTTAGAATTAGAATAGAATGGAATGAGGAGCAACATAGGACGGCATCAATGCTTTAGAATAGAATGGAATGAGGAGCAACATAGGGCGGCATCCTGCATAATACGCTCCAAGAAAATAATGCGAGATAGGACAAAATTAAACCCTATGTGAACAAACATAGCAAATTCATATGTAAATACTCCTAATGCCATTGATCTCAGCCTTTGATTTCAATAAGTCATGTTTGCACGTCATGTAAACAGGTGCTGCTGTTGCACTATGGGTTGTCCTCACTGGAGCAAAAGTTAGGTTAAAATGAGCTTAAGCAGATTGTTCATATGGCAAACTTAGGGCCAACAAAAAGTTTTAATTGTAGATCTATATGCATGATTGTTCTCGTGGACATAAAAGTTGTATTTTGAAAGATTGAAGCTGTGCAGCTTGGTCAAGTAAACAAGTTGTTGCTGGAAGGTTTATGAAATATCATCATTCTGCAGCATCTGTTTAAACAACCCAAAATTTTGAGCTTCTGGGCTGGAAAATGCAATCTCAACTTAGTGCTCAAAAACTTTCCTCATGCTCTTCGTACATCTCTCACCAGCAGAAAATAAACTTTCCTCATGCTCCGTACATCTTTCACGAGCAGAAAATAGTAGCTTGAAGATTTTCGGGTATTGCGGCAAATCCAAGAAACTCTGCTTTAAGAAGGTAACTCCACAGAGCTCACACTGCTTGCGTCAATTAAAACTGCAGAATCCGTCTTCTCCAAATTCATCTGCCCTGCCCTCATTTTCCAATGTAAATGTGCATCAATCTCAAAGACAAATCTATTGAGGGCTCCGGCAAGATCAAATAGCAAACAAACTGAGGAATGCTTTACATTAGCAAAACTTCCTAAACATAGGGGATAAAAGGCGTTTTGACTTAAATAATTGCGAATAAATGCTGCAGAAATGGAACTATAGTGCCCATAAACATCCACAAGGACAAAGATCCTTCCAGCATACCTAATATGTAGCAAAATAACAGGGGGTTCCAGGGGGATTTGTTATAGATATAATTCTTGAAATCATAGACCATATCCCTAAAACAATTCAATGGGTTATTATAAAAAAAAACATAGATTTAAGATAAAAAATAGTCACATTAGCTCACTGGTTAGATTGGTTAAAGTAGTCTTATTAGGACATTGAGTTATTTTGGTAGAGGTTCGAATCCCCGTATTTCATATTCTAAAAGCTTAAGCGAAACCGTATAGAGGCTCGATATACCATCAAAACCTTAGGCAAACTCGTATTCGACATCTTAAAATCATAGGCGTCCCCAATCATAATTGAGCTAATTGAGCATAATCGAAACGAGAGGTGTCCAGAGGCTCCAACATACAGTCTGGGCCGTCGGATTGACAGATCCGACGACTGTGGTAGTCCAGGGTGCACCTCGTTATTAGCTGTTGCCATTGGAGTGAATGAATGCTTGATATGGTTCCTTTATTTGTTCAGATATGCATCCTCAATCTTCCCCATGCTTTCTTCAAAGATGCCTAGAAACCAAGTAATTTGTATCTTCTGAATTAGGATGACATCATGGCCATTAAAAATGAAAAATGAAAAATGAAAAATGAAACCAAAGATACATAGAGATGCTAGACTTGTAGCAGACTATGACACAAAATACCTAAATAATACGTATTTAACGGCTCACCTGAAGATATAAGAGATTGATTTTCCACAGAAATCTTGGCAACTGTCAACGCATCTGAATTATGGTGGACCATCTTTGTCAAAACAGAAATAATCCCATCTGAAGGTCCATGGGCAAAAGAAAGGCCCAATTTATGAGCCCAGCAAATGTTGTTAACAGGCAAAAGATTCGTGCTCCTGAAAGACCAGAGCCTGAGACCACTAATTCTCAACTCCCGCTTTCCAGATAATTACTTTGCGGTCATAAGAACAAGAAGCAATAATGCATCCGCACTTGAGATGAGCCCAATCGATTGGCCATACAGGGCCATCATGACCTCAGACAAGATATTGAGATTCCAACATCATAGCAAACTAAAGAAAGAAGAGAAGGTCCCAAAACCCCAAAACGTCACACCAATACAATGCATTCTATTCTTAAACATGTTAGTTGATCACAGTGTCAAGAACTCTGCATGTGCTTTTAACCCAAAACCACAGATATTTGGAACTGCTTTGTGTATCCAAATTAACAAAGACGCAATTCAAGAACCAAGTCGCGAAAGATACACCGTTTAAAATGCTGACGCATCTCTATAATCTACCACTCATATCATGAGAAGAGCAGACTCTAGAATTTTGCACTTGAACTATCCTCTCACAGAGCATTTATTTGAGAGATTTGAACGTTCAGATGTTCAAAACTCTTTTGCAGCAGACAGGAAGACATCATATTCATCTAATGTCCCAACCATTTATGGCAGACAACTAATAATCTCACTTAGTTTCTCAATACATCCTATATGTCTTTTTAGCATCAAGATCAACTATTGCTATATCACGGACAAATACACCATAGACAATTCAACTTGTTGCCAAACCTGTTTGTCACTAAGAATGTCATGCGTCCAGAGTCTCGTAGTAGTTTGAACATTGGTATTAGATGGTTATCTTCATGAATATATCTGCAACCCAAGTGTCACTTTTATTAGCACTTTGGGATAACACTGAGATGGTATCTATTACATGAAGGAATTGCACCCACCTCCCAGGATCTAGAGCAGCAGCTTGTTCCAGTGTACCATCTCGATGGCAGCAGCCCTGACATCTTTATATAATATATATAATCATGATTCTGACCAGATATAACTGGAGCAAAGGACACTACAATCAAATGAGCAATTAAAGATACGAAAGGGAGGATTAATTGCATTTATACCATTCAGCAGAGAGAAACGATTTGTCAAAGCTTATATAGGGTTCTACAACACATCTTAATGCATTCAACAAGAACATTTGCAGAAAGCACATCAAGAGCTCAAACAAAAAATACGAATATCATCAAACCTGTGTGGTTTTAGTGGGCTGCTAAATGACTCCTGAAATGGAGACCTAAAGAATGTAGTTGTGCTATCGTCCACCAAGAAGTTGCATCAAGGTACAGAATAGAATTGCCTCCATAAAAAACTGGATAACTCCACTAACATAATAGTAACATCCGTCGTTGATGTACCTGGCTCAACCTTGTTGCTGCAGAAGCCAATGATCTCGCAACCTGTGTTGCAACGGACAATTGCAGCAGGTCGAGAACATGAAATTGCAATGCGCCACACGGCTTATTGTAGTTGCAAATTCCTGCTCATATCAGAGCCATTACTTTATGACCAGCATGAGGCCACATTGTCTTTTGTGCATCATAATCGCTCCTGCAATTTTGAGAGGAAAACATGATGCAAAATGATAAAATAGCATGTCAACAATGACAAAGGAACAGTGTGTTAGAGGCATGTTTTCCAAAATTGAGGCTTAAATCACTTAAAACATGTGTTGAACTTCTGTTGTCACAAATTTACAGCAGCAACTTTGAAGATCGATAACTTCCTAACCGTAGCTCTGATTTTTACGTGTAACTACATTTCGGAAATGGCACAAGTAGCACTATAAGGATATAGAATAACAGTGGACATGACAGAAACTTTAGCATCATTAAAGGCCCTCTTACAGATTGCGGCCTACAATCCCAGAAGCACATCTATCTGATGCTCCTGGCTATATATTCAAATGCCTATTTATGGAGTCTGTAGCAAAGCTTGAGCAAGCTCAACCTCCCTTGCATCGTATCAATAAATGCAAGATCCAGGATGCCTGACTAATAAGTCTATGAAGGTAGTTGACAATTGTAGTGATAGATAGGCAACGTACCTTAAGGATTTTGGATCTTTATAACCCTAAACCTCAGCATGTAGCATAACAGGGAAGCTCAAAACTAGAAAGAGGTTGAAAATGCAAATCCAGCATAGAAGAATAAGCACAAAGATTACAATAAGAAAATAAGCTTTACATATGGGGCAACAAAGAGGAAGATCTGTTTCAGACCTGGAAATGTTGGAATGCAAGCCGGTCAGAAAAAAATGGAAGTATATTTGCCGTAAGAAGAATCCACGGACTAATGTTATGCAAGAAAAAAACAGTTGAACTTAAAAGATAATACCAAGTCGACATTGCCCTGTGTCCAAATTCATGGAATTCTTGGAGCCGATGCTTTCTTCATCTCTTTTTAATAAAAACTTCCAAATGCTCTATATGGAGACGTTTTCTAAAACCAAGCCACCTCTAATCATCAACGACACTACAGCTATACCCTAAAAACGCCACAAACAAATGAACGACCTTGCCAGAAAATCCTTTTGAGTGTAAATCCTTTCGCCACAGAACCCAACAAACGGAGCCTCAGACTTTAGCATTCCTGGGTATAACACCAAATAACACCAAAAACGAAACATAAAATGTTACCTAATGCAGCCCGACCTGTGTAAATTAGCTCTAAATCCCCATGCCGGGGCCTTGTCTGCGGTAGAATGACCAAATTTGATACTTGTTTAAATCCTCAAGATGAAAGTATATTTGAAGAGGTGGAAGGGCTCCGACATTAGATAGCTGAAGAATTCGATTGCAAAAGGTTGGTTATGGTGATCCCCGCGGAGTTAGATATGGATAGAAGAAGCAGGCAAAGAAATGCTTCAAGATCTGAAGAATTTTTCAAACGGCGGTTTAGGACGAGACTCTGCCCATCTTGCTCGTTCTTCTTCAATCAACCGTGATATGTTTCCCGATTTAGATGAGGCAATAGAAAAGCTTGGAGAAGGCCGGATCCAACATTCTTTGGACTCCGCCATAGCCATCGCCGGAAGGGGAAACAGAAAACTTTTTGTGTTCGTATTATCCGACACTTTTTTCTTCTGTTTTGTTTTCTCTATGCCACATCACAAAGAGGATCATTAACTTTTGACGCCACCTCATCAGATGGCATTATTAACATTTAATATTGGCGATTAAATCTAGGCCATTGATCTAGCACATTCTATGGTCTAGATCAAAAGCCCCAAATAAAGGGGCATTTGAGGTGGCTTGATCAGAGCCGTCAGATCTCATAATCTGGACCGTCCAGAAGGCGACACCTCGGGTTACAAACATTTGGTACACTTATTTAAGTGGGGTGCTTGGGGATGATGACGTGGCTTCCTTTCGGCCGTCAGATCTTACAATCTAAACCGTCCAGATGGCGACACCTCGGGTTACAAACATTTGGTACACTTATATAATTGTATATATATATAACAGATATCCTTTCTCTATTTCATTTGGCAAGATTTATATTATACTACAATGGCTAGAAATCTAAAAATAATATATTGTAGTTATAAGATGGAGAAAATCTAAAAATAATATATTATAGTTATAATATGGAGAAATTTAGAAGCACTTGTAGATGGTGAATTGGAGAAAGTTGCGAACATCTAGAATATGTATGCTTATAACATTTAGAAGGTTCAATATTAAACAAAGAAGATACAAAACAGACTATTCACAACCACCCACCCTCATGGCACTAACGGGCAACCCTCCACGTGCAACATCTTGTATAGGGGAAAGGAACAAGGGGACTAATTTCCGGTCCAGACGGTGGGGCCTCGCGACCGGTGGTAGCTGGGAGCGGGTCACCGGCTAGAGGACCATTGTCCTTTTCCCTACAATATAGAAACAGGGGAGCAAATTTTTGCCCCCATTTTTCTCGCTATTGCACAGCTCCGTCGAGGTGCACAGGTTTGCCGCTTCGACTTTCTTAGCTTTCTGTTTGTATTTGTGACCGAACTTGGAGCAGGAAGATCAACAACTAAAGGTGTGTTATCTCAGCGATTTTTAAGGATTGTCGTGTGTATTTTAGAAATTTCTTGGTCTTGCAGTTAATCTACTTGATTATAAGTCTATTCCTTCGAATTCTGGTTCGGATTTAGCGCCTCGGGGGTTATGAACTGTACATGTAGCTGCATTCTAGTTTTTTGTATTTAAGGTCTCTTGAAATGCAAGTTTCCTGCTGCAGATGGTTCTAAAGGGACGAGTTCTCATGCGAGATGCTTCTTGAGGTGCAGGCTCGTATTTCTCATATGCCTCCTTTTTCGTGCTTAGACGTGGAATGGAAGAGCCTTTGTGGCCCCTTTCTATGAACAGATTGTTTCTTCCCTGATCGACAATGGCAGCAATGTGGCCCCTTTCTACGAACAGATTGTTTCTTCCCTGATCGGCAATGGCAGCAAACGTACGTCAGCGACAGAGCTAAGAGTTTCTGAGGTAATATTCTTTCTAAGTTCTTGCGTTGTTTCTGGAACTTATATTCTTCTACCTTGCATGCAACTATTTCTGGCTTCCATCTTTTCTGTGATTCGTAGGGGAAAGGAACAAGGGGACCTCTTGTTCCACTATTATAAATATTTGTTCAAACCTCTATTATCCATTATTGTAAATCTCTATTTTTCAATGTAACTCTCTGTTCAAATCCATCTCTGTTTTAAATGAATTGCTTTAGTTGTAACTATATGTTGTTTCACTGTTGTTAAATCCGATCATAAAACATCTGTCTTACAGCTGTATGTATCAGTCTTTAAGTCTTTGCTGTATGAGTGAAAAGGCTTTGTTAAAGTTAGTGAAAACACATTGTTAACCTGGACAACCAGTCACACAAAATTGGCAGACCCAACTTCCATTCCATTTGTAGGCAGCTGACACATGTCAGCATTACAATAAGCCCCAGGGAATATTTGCGACCGTGTTTCCATATGTTTCTATATTGTTTCCATATAGGGAAGGGTGCCCATAAACCACCCATTTAAGCGAAAAAATTTTATTATGATGAAATTTTATTATGATGGGTTTATTTTTTTGAATCTCTTTCTTTTTTTTTTTTTTTTTTTTTTTTGAAGGACGAAAGCCAAAAAGTTTATTAATCAGAGAAAAGGTACAAAATTTACATGTCTCATCTAACTGTGTAAGCACACAAAGATGCCACAGGAGCACGAGCCTGGAGCACAATGTACTTACTCCAGAATAGGAGACTAATGATAAGAATCAATTCGACACCAGTTCTGAGTCAAGGGAGAAACACTCGTAGGCTGTCAATATCTTTTTTTGGGCCACTGTAATAACACTGTGTGCAGATGAATAAATGCCCTGAAAGATGTGGTGTCTGCGACGCTCCCATATCGACCATAGGAGCCAACCGGAGCCAAGATGAAATGCCCTTTGTTTAGCTGAAGGCCATGGATTGGGATAGGACGCCAAAAGGATGCATCGGCAGTCCAATGTACTGTTAAACAAACCTTGTAGCCAGGACCACGCTGGTTGAACCTCAGGACAATCAAAGAGACAATGCTCAAGAGTCTCAACGTCCGAAAGACAGAGCGGGCATATTGCAGATATGCGAGGATCATAGCGATGTCGAAAGGCATTAACCCGCAGGCACCTGTGGATAACCTGCCACCACAGTACAGAGACTTTAGGGTGGAACAACCTATCCCAAAGCCATCGCCATGTACGACACAAAGTGGGCTGTGGAACATGTAGGTGCCACCCATCTGGCAACTGGAGGGGTTGTGGTGCTAAAAGAAGGCGATATACTGATCTGACAAATTGCTTGCCTTTATGAATATTTTCATGACAGTCCCATGGCACCCTTTCAGCAACACCAACTTGCACTATAAGAGGCAAATTTTCTGCGACCTTCTCCCATAGAGATACATCCCAACGAGAGAGCAGGAACTTTGCCTGAAATTGAGGCCAAGACAGTAGGCGACCGTCCTCATACCATGCTTGAATAGAGACAACACCTACAAGAACCCATCGTCTCTGTGTGAGGGGATGAACTGAGGCTGCCCATGGAGGAAATAATATTATGAAATTTCAAAGTTTAGCTTTCAATTGATACTAAGCACGAGTTGTTTCGACAAACTGAAAAGATTAAGTTTTATGGTAATTTTAACACCAATAGACCCGCAAATGCCTTTCAATGGACCACCAAAAGACACCAATGGACCATTAAATACTCACAATTGACCTTATTGGACCACAAGTGCCTTGGTTCGGGAAATTTTAAATACTCACAATTGACCTTCATTGGACCCATCAAGTGCCCACAAATAAACCATGCATTTAGCTCAATTTTAAATAGTTCTTAAGGTGAGCTATTAAACGGCAAAAGTGAGCTATCAAACGGTAAGTATCAAAGGGTAAGGGTAAAACTGGGCTACTAAGGTGCAAAAATTGGGCCATTGAAGGGAAGTAGGTGAAAGAAGGGCACCCTCCCCTATTCATGCCTAGAGTTTTCGGTTCAGTGTAGAAAGCGTAGAATTTTCACAAGCGCCTACCCGATTCTACTCGGCCTCTTGATTTTTAATGGCGCCACAAATGTCTTCTTTTTTTTTGCGTCAACTTACATAGAACTTAGCTTAGGACTTGTAGGCAGGGTTCGAAAAAGTGGGGGTTTGGCTCGAGGATTGTCGGTTGAAACTCTTAAAGTCCAGTTGGGGTCCAGGGCTACTGCGGGTGGTTCCAACAAAAAATTCAGATATACGGCTAATTGCATGTAAGGATTCATGCAAACAGGCAAATTTCCGGATCAAAGGTTAGGGGGGCGGGGATTTTTTTAAAGGGAATATAGAAAAATATATTTACAATATATATATTAATAATATTAAATTGGTAAAACATTAAATATTGTACCTTTTTTTTTATTACAGCTAACCTACGGTTAGTTTGGGCGGGCGGAGGAGGCCATGCCATGCCGCTGGCCTGGCCGGCCGGGCTTGCCTTGCCCCTGGCCTTGGTTTTGGGTGGCGTGGCTTGCAGCAAAGGCAGATTTGCAATGTAGATTAGTAGGCTGGTATATATGATTCTGTAATCTGTTGCAGACTTGCAGTGCATTGAATTGAAGAAAGATTTGTGAGAATGCGGTTGCCTTGCTGGCTGCCATACATCTGGCACTGCCACTGCCACTGCCACATGATTTTAGAGGATTTTAATTTAATGCTCCTAATTATTTAAGGCAAAACGAATTTGGCGGGAGGACTTAACTTACTTGCAGCAGCAGTTCATTTGGGAGCAATAACGGTCTTCTAAAACGTCACAGTGCTACCGTGCTCTTCTAAAATATCACAGGCAGAAGCCATTCTTTGCATGCATATCCAAATTAGTGCTCTCGTTCCAATCACAGAAACTCTTCCTTTATACAAGTGAGTTTCTATTTCCTGTTCTTAATTTTCTTTAAAGTTCTGCTTGTTCTTAATTTTCTTTAAAGTTCTTTACATGTCACATTCAGGTTTAGGATCCATGAAAGAGAAAGGAGGTAAGAGGAAGACTAGTAGACGAATTCTTGGGCCAAATTTGCTGCATATATTCAAGAAAATAAACAGAGAGAAGAATGGTTTAGATAGCAATGAAGATGAAAGTGGAAATGAGGAAGAGGGAGATTCCAATCAGCAAGTGGTGTTTAAGTACAAGTGGTTAAAAACTTGGGAATGGATGAGATATGACAAGGATGAGAATATGGTTTTCTGTACCACTTGTGAATCCTTTGCAATAACAGGTAGTTTTAAATTGTTAAAGTTAGCACACAATTGTTTTGAATTTTAGTTTCTTAGTACTAATGTTTGGAATTACAAGGAATAGTCCATATGCAAAAGGGAGATGCAAAAATCTCAAGACATCTAGCTTTAAAGACCCATCTTACTGCAGAAGCAAGGAAATTAGATCATGCAAAGCCAAGAAAGCCTGTTGTTGTTGCAGTTCAAAAGATGCATGAATCTGTTGATGGAGCTATATTGAATTTGTTCAGGGTGGCATACACTGTAGCAGCTAGAACCTGGTCATTCAATGACTTTGAGCATGTGGTTAACCTCCTTCAGATCACAGGTTGTTCATCTATTACTAAACAGTTATACCACAATGACCATGCTTGTCAAGAGTTCATTTGCTGTATAAGTGCTAGTCTACACTCATCTTTAGTAGCAAAAGTGAAGGCCAGCCCGTTCTTTGGATTGCAAGTTGACGAGTCTACTGATATTGCCTCGCAACAGCATATTGTATTGTGCATTAGCTACTTGGAGAATGGTGGTGAGCCCAAACGCAATTTCCTTGGAATTTTGAGAGTGAAAGATGTTGGTGCTGCCTCATTGTTTGAATCCTTATTGAATTATCTTCAACATGTTGCTGGCTTTGACATGTCTAAATTGGTGGCATTTGGTTCCGATGGTGCCTCGACTATGACAGGGAAGAACACAGGTGTTGCTGCGAGATTGAAGCAAAGATACCCTTTCTTAACATCTATTCATTGTATTGCACATCGTGCAAATCTGGCCGTGGTTGATGCATCTAAGAAAGACAGCATGGAATGGTTAGAAGAAAATAGAAAACCTTGTGAATGCCATTGCTGGCCACTTTTCTTGTAGTAGTAAAAGATTGGAAAAATTACAGGTTTTGCTTGAAGAATATGCATGTGACATTTTAAGGTTGGATAGAATTCAGCAAACTCGTTGGTTGAGTAGGCATAATGCCATAAGCAAGCTATGTGATGATTTACCTGCTGTCTTGAAGTACACTGAAATAGAATCGTGTGGTATTTGGAAACAAGTGGCTAATTTCAGCACACCTGCTGCATTTTTTGGCAGACATCCACGGCGGTCTCACAATATTAAGTAAGTTATTCCAAGCTGATTATGTTGACATAACATGTGTGCCAGAACATGTAAAAAGTACTATATGTGGCATTCAGTTGTACTATGTGACTGAACCAGCAGCAGACTTGAATGCATTTCAGCAAGATAGAAGAGGATACCCCATAATTCCGGATTTTGGACCTCCGGAAGGATTTTTAGTGGCTTTGAGGTCTTCTTTGCATGGAAATGAGTATAGAGGATGCAAAATATCACGAGACATAGATGGAGTAGATTTGGAGATTGTGATTGCACGGCAGAAAAAGTTTGCTAAAGCAATTTGTGACTGTTTGCAGACCAGATTTGAAGATACATCTATTTTGCAACATTTTAGTGCTCTTTCGCCATTAAACTTTCCAAGAAATTCTATTAAGGCGCGCACATTTGGTGAGAGTAGTTTAGAAGCACATTGAATTCTATGGCACAACGAAGAAGGTGAGAGGATCGCAGCAAGAAGTACCTCCTTTGGTAGACTCAACAGTGCTAAGAAGAGAATATTCAGATTTTAAAATTCATGCTATGGCGAATTGGGCTCACAAGGATCTTGAGAATGTGTGCATGCCGATTGCATCAAATCCATCGAATGCATTAAGGTTCAGGAATATTTTGTCATTGCTTCAGATTGCCATGGTCCAATGTGCAAGCAATGCCATATGCGAGAGTGTATTCAGCAGCAAGTGTATTCAGCAACAGGACAAGCATAAAAGATAAGTGGCGTTCGCGGCTGAGTGTGGAGAGCCTAGATGCATGTATTTGCATAACTGTAAATGGTCCTCCATGTGCTAATGATTTTGACTTCACAGAATCTGTCAATATTTGGAAGGAGAAGGCAAATCGCCATGTGTATCATGGGCAGCCAAGTCAACATCTAGTTTAGCATGCTTTGATCTTATTTTTCAGTTACTGTGTATTTTTGTTTCAGCCTTAGGTTGATGAATCCAGGCAAATTTCCAATGACTTTGTTTTGGAACTGCGGTTTCCAGTTCAATTTTGTAAAATCCGGTATATATGAATATAAGGTGGCAAATTTTCTGGTTACATCTAAAATATTTTTAGAACCCTGCTTGTAGGGCTCCGTTTGACAGCAGTTTCACAGTAGTTTCATTATATGATGGCTTTCCTCTTGCCAGCTTAGTAACGTGACCAGTCAGAGGGTTCACCTGGTTTTGTAGATCATTTAGTGATAAATATAGCTACTCTTAAACATTACTGTTAAATGTGTGACACAAGCGCAACAAAAACCACATATTATGTGCTGCTTGTCATCTAAGCTTTGGCAAGCCATCAACAAAATTTGGTAAGCAATCATTCAAAATAGGTCCTGAATGGTTTTTAAAAGTGCAAAATCAATGCAAAATTACCCTGAATCGAGTTTCTTTTTATATGATACATAAAAGAGTGTTTCAATCCAACGTTCCCAATCAGAATAAAATCCAAGAAGGGAATAGCGAGGACTGCAAATACAAGGGTTGTTCAGACGCAAGATTCTTTTATCTTGCTTCAGGGAACGAACCAAATGGCAAATGTTAAAACACCAAAGGCCAGTTGAAGAAGCCAAGCAAATCATAGAGCAAAATGTGCCATTAGACAGGTCATGATCACCCATTGCAAAAAAAAGTGGCATGGTTTAAAGCTGGCAAGATTTAATCTAGCTCCATCCGACATCTCCCAAGCATAAACAGCAAGGAAGAAACGCCTCTTGGATGAAGCGCTAAAGCAAAATAAAAATTTGCAGAGGCAGTGCTCAGTTCAGCGGGAATATCAGCACACAGATATTTCTGCTAAGTTCTGTTGAGCTTGATAATATTGAGTCATCACAGCACCTGCCTCTAGCTAGACTGACTACATACAACGAAGAAAACGCACCTCTTTCGCTCGACGGAGCTGCCGCCTATTCCACTAGCTCCTGCACAGATATACTGCCCAGCGTTATTAGGTTTAGGGTTTCATTGCAAATGGATGTAGCAGATCTACGGCTCAGATTGATGCAGAGACGCTAAATGGCTCAGATTCATTTAAACTTGAATCCAAAATAGATAAAACTCTGATGAAGGTTTAGAATTAGGCTCGGTTTACTGTATACTTGCTGAAAAGGCTGCTTTAACTACCCGGAGATGAGGGCTGGCAATTGGAAGTTCCAGGGTTAATGATAAAGTTTAGATTAATTGCCTTCCCGCTATGTGGAATCTCACCCTTAGTAGAACAATAGGGGTATCCACAATTTTTTTTTGTTCTTGTACCCCTATTGATCTACTAAGGGTGATGATCCACAATTTTTTTTGTTCTTGTACCCCTATTGTTCTACTAAGGGTGAGATTCCACATAGCGGGAAGGCAATTAATCTAAACTTTGTCATTAACGCTGGAACTTCCAATTGCCAGCCCTCATCTCCGGGTAGTTAAAGCAGCCTTTTCAGCAAGTATAAACTAAACCAAGCCTAATTCCAAACCTACATAGCCACGCTTAATTAATTGTAACTAATGGAATCTGAGTTATTTTGGCATTTTGCAAGATGGCTCTTCCAGATTTGTTGACACGTAAACTACCACACCAAGAACTGTCATAGTGGAATCTCACCTAAAATGGCAAACTGCAGAAAGTATGTCTGGAAAGTGGGGACATTAATGATGCGAAACAAAAAGTTTTTGGCATCTCATGCCATGCTGCAGTTGCAGAAGGGTATGTTTAGAAACTCATCTAGGACTCATCTGTCCAACTTTTACCAGATTGGATGGATATCTATCATAGAATGGTTGCAGTCTGAAACTTTTCTGGGACTTTAACAATTACACAAAAAGCTCATGCATTCCACACTAAGGAAAATTTAACAAGCTTGAAGGTCCTGCTTATATAGACCTCATTCAGATGTAGCAGAAGTGGATACTGCAACCTTCCACTCATGGTCAGCATGATGGTAGAAAATTCTTATACAGACCTCATTTAGATGTAGCAGTCCATTCATGCTCAGCATGATGGTAAAAAAAATGTACCACCCTGTTTGTTTGGTGCATCTAGGCATCTTATACAGCAGAGCCAATGCATACATCTGAAACGAAATAAACCTAAATTACATTGAACACTGAGTGCAAAAAAAGTATTGTTTTGGAAACATAACAAAATGCAATACAGATAACCTCCTTCCGCAATAGCCATGAAGAAAGCAATCAACTTATGTGGAAAGTGGGCATGGTTGATAACACTGTAAAATGAGCTATTGTGTATTTGATATTCCAGCAGTCTATTAAATGTATCTTCGTCTAAACTTTGAAAGGAACATTGACTAAAATTAATAATAGTATATTTCTCATAACGTAAGGATCATAATGATAAGACGTACCACACCACAATCACAATAAACCTTAGCCATACTGGAAATGAAGATGTTGAACAATCCAGTTACAAAAAGAGGAAAGCACTGTTTTGAGAACAGAAAAAACTTATCGCTTTATCGCATTTTAGCTTCGGTGAATAAAACGTGCTGCCTCACAACGGGATCATATTTACGAAACTCTAACATAAAAGAGGATTTTTAGAGGTAACATAAAAGAAACCTGTACCCGCTGCGGAGATGAGACGCACCAATATTCGCCCTGCCTTCTTTCCCTTAGCCATTTTCTCCTATGCCGGAGTAGGGTTGCCATTAGACAGGTCATGATCACCCATTGCAAAAAAAAAAAAAAGGTGGCATGGCTTAAAGCTGGCAAGATTTAATCTAGGCTCCATCCGACATCTCCCAAGCATAAACATCAAGGAAGAAACGCCTCTTGGATGAAGCGCTAAAGCAAAATAAAAATTTGCGGAGAGGCAAAGGATTCGGTTCGGGAATATCGGCACACGATATTTACGCTAAGTTACTCTTGAGCTTGATAATATTGAGTCATCCACGGCACACCTCCTCTAGCTAGACCCGACTACATACAACAAAGAAAACCCTCTTTCGCCGGCGGGACGCTTCCCTATTCCACTAGCTCCCGCACGCATATATCCGCTTGCCAGTTATTAGGTTTAGGGTTTCATTGCAAGTGGATGTAGCAGATCTACGGCTCAGATTGATGCAGAGACGCTAAATGGCTCAGATTCATTTAAACTTGAATCCAAAATAGATCCAACTCTCATGATAAAATTCCTGAACTCTGAAACAGGCATTAATAAACAAGGTGCTGCGCACAGAGGGTTGCTCTCCATGGCCGGAGGGTGAAGTGATTTAAATCATACTTCAAAGTCATGTTTCTATAATCAATCAAAATTGCTACTTCAAAATAATAAAGTACTTGATACCATGACTTTATGAGGATTGGCTTGAAGAGATCTTTGGTGCTCAGCATGGAACAAGGATGGCAGAAGCATAAGAACAAGTCTAATAGAGGAGAGAATGGAAATGCATGTTTTATCAACATAGAAATGAGAGAACTCCTTGAAGACCTATGATCAATTTTTTGTGACAGAGAGCTTCAAACATTTGAGGAGCAGGTTTTGTAGAGGAATGAGACATTGATGCATAGGGGAGGGTGACCACGTAAGGTGTCGTGCCCAATTAGGGCTGCGTGGAAAGCCTAGTCAAGGCTGCGTGGAGTTTTTAGGGCTACGTAGACAGCCTAATTACGGCTGCGGAGCTTCTACGCAGAGCTGCAACAATATCTCTTGCCATGCTTATGTTGGAGGTAGAGATAGATGATAGTTGATTTTGATTCAACCCATCTCGGATTCTTAACCTGCCTTGGCCCCTTTTGGCCCCATGGATGGAAAGCGACAGAGAGCTATGGATGGATGCTCCTACAGTCTACATATATGGTAAACGCTTCTTTGGGTTCTGGGTAGATGGTTCCACCAGATTAGCTTCTTACTTTATCAATACATGAAAATTATTCTGAATTTGCCTCAGGTCTGTTGAAATATCTGCTTCACTTTAGTTTGCTTACAGTAGCATTGTATTATAATCTGAACTAATCTTGGACAAAAAGACTACAAAGTAACTCTTATATGGTCTTCTTCTTTTCGTATCTTAAGCCAGAGAATAAGCTTTTGAAATTCTGATTGACTTTTGGAAAAGATGCTGAGAAGACAACACAATCACATGGATTGCACATAGAGACATCCAGGTTCATCCAGATTTGTCTTATTTTATGAAGGATTTAGGGAAACAAAAAGATATACTTATTTGCCTTTTCTGATCCTTTATGCTGGTTTTTGTAACAGATATATATTGAAGAGATGACAGATAACCTTTATGAAGAGCATAGATAGTACACAGAGGGCAAACTAGCTAGTGAATCGTCTACATCAAGGAAATGTTGATCCAGCATGTAACATGCAACTTATAGGTAAACAGATTATGGTACACACTTTACTTTATGCATTTTGTTAGGTGGTAAAAGCATTTATGAATTTCTTTATCCTGATTGTGTTGTTTCTTTGTAAGAAAGATACTTGTCTTTACCTTCTAGATGTGTGTTTGGTACACAAACAATTTCAGTCAATACTTTTTAGCAAAGAACAATTTCAGTCAATACTTTCTAGCAAAGAACAATAGAACTGATATCAGAGCATATCGGATCTTATATATCTTGATTTTGTAGGCAGAGCATTTTACTGAGTGCGTGAAGATGTGTTTTTTGTACCAGATTTGATTCAGGGGCAGGTTTGCCATCTTGCTTTGTTAAGTTAAGGCAACAATTTGTTGATTGATAGTTCTTTTATTGTTCAGATAACTTTTACGAGCCAGTAAAGCCAAACCATTTGAAGTTATGGCCATCTATGTAATGTCTCGGAGGTGTGCTGCAGGTTATAATACTATTGTGTTCTTGTGGGAGTAGCCCCATATATAGGCGCGCTTCAATCCATGGAAAATGCAGTCTGTATAAGAGTTCCTTTTTCAGTTTTTCTATTCAAAACTAAAACGCTTTTGTTAATACATTGTTATAGCTTACTTGTGGATTGAGCCCCTAATGGGTTATTTGAAAGATTAGCCTTGATTACTAAAGAAAGAAATGAGTGCTTGCCTAACAATTATGTCTTGCAGCCTTAAATGGCTACCCTGGTAGCCTATGTGGCCGCCTCCTCAGCCTTGATGGTACCAGTACTCCTACCACTTTGGCATTTCATAACATGAGTTGGCATTGCCCGTTCAGTATGCAACAAATCTGACCAAGTATATTATCTTGTTGGTCCTATGGTCATGTGGGCCGGATGGCTTGAAAGGTGCTTATTTTGCCGCTAAATAAGGTTTACGCTTAAGTGCGCAGCCAATGGACACCCTCCCCTAGGCTATCTCCAAACCTCGCAAGAAAAAATAAAACCCAATTATCGCAGACTAACCCTCCCCTATGTGAATTTTGTAATGGTAAGATTCTTGGATGAGTTGTCAGGGCTTAACATTAGATCGAGTTGTCATTGATCTACGCACGAATGTCTTTGCACATGGTCAATTGTATATGGCCTTTACTCATGTATGGAACAGGCAAGATGTCTCAATACTCCTCTCCCCAGAGAACATTGTAAGAAGTATAGTGAACGTCATCTACAAGGAATTATTGTGACATTAAGGTACGTTCTCTCCAGCTCTTTCGTCAAATAAATCCATCTATCATTCATGCAGGCAAGCCTTTAGCCTTTAGGACATAAGTTTCATGCACATTTACAATAAAATATTGTTTGCCAATAGACTTATTACATTCCATCCAGCATTCCAGCAAAGATCAAATATTATTACAATATGGCAGAGCTTGAAATATCAACTACGTTCTTATAACCTTATGTCAGCTAAGTTCTTATAAGTTTATGTGTTGTATCGATATGTTTATGATTAGTAAATAGTTCGTGCATGCAAATAACCAAGTTCTTATAACTTTATATATTGTGTGGATATGTTTTGATTAGTAAATAGTTCATGCATGCAAATATTCCCATCGGTAGGCATATGTAAGTCATTTATATATTTTGCACAAAGGGTACTGCCCATAATAAATTTGTGATTGCATTTACTAAAGATGTTTTTTTTTTTTATGTTATGTGGAACGGGAAGGGGGAGGGCATTCTTGCCAGCCCCCTGACCTGCAGAATCCGGGGCACAAATATTATGATCTACCTTTCCTTCTATACAAAACCTCCTAAATGTTCTATGGTTGTTAGGCTACATACGACAGTCCGACAGTCCAGTGATTTTTCTAAGTAAATGCTTTTTGTTAGCAACTCAAATATTGTACAAAGGCACAATTGATTGGGATGTTGGAGATAACATGGCACTATCATAACAAAGTCGTCTTATAGAAATCAAAACGGCGGCATTCAATATTCGATGGCCATTGAATGGAACCATATCCATCAGGAATGTTAATTAACACGTTAGAACTGAAACAATTATTTGCAAGACAGTTTTTTGGACATAATATTTCAATGCTTTTGCACCTGACACAACTAAGCTTGTGTATGACCATGACTCATGTCCTGAAGTACAGATGAGACAGTCATAAAATGACTGATGGTACATGGTGTTCAACGTCTTTGAGCTTTTCAACATATGAATCCTGCATTTTCATTTTCTGTGTCTGCCCATCAGAAGCGCTAGTTATTCGGAAATAAACTGCCAATTTCTGCGTCGATCGATTTCTGCGCCAGCCTTCTTGCTGTGAATGTTCCCTGCCTTCTTTGGATGTGGCTTTCTCAGCCTTGGGGCAAGTTTGTAAACTATAAAACTATACAACAACTTTGCAGATAGCTTAGCTTTGCACAACTGCCAATGTTATAATAATCTATCAAAAATTAGAAATACGCATAAACTATACCTCTTTCTTGAGTTGCTTTTCCTTCCTGCATAAGTTTTTTCCTGCTTTGAAATGTCGTCTTCTTGCTTTGCTGAAGGTACATAGGCAGGGAAATCTGTTGTTTGGTTTGAAGGTCCTGGAATTAATTGCTAATGTAAAATAGTGATTAACCATCTCTTCAATGGTAATAAGAGACTAAATCTATACTCACATATTGTAAACATGATTGCAAGTGGATGAACCATTAAAAGATATAGTTGAGCAAGAAATCATAGAATCCAACATCGCATCAGCAAAGATCTGAGTATGTATGTTGATTTCAATTGATCAATCCCATCCTCAGACCCAGTCTCTAAATAAATCTTCTGGGGTCTATCGAGGTTTATCATTGCTTCTTTCAAGGAAGGGGAAGGCTGGAGAAATTCAGAAAGAGGTTCAATTTGCCCAAGGGATGATTAAGGTTTTTTCTAGAATGTGCCATAACTGTGCGCGTTGACATGCCAATGACATCACACACCCAAAAAAACTAGCCCTCCCGGTCATTTTAATTGCTCCGCTAACATCCAAAATATTAAATACATGAGAAGCCTTGATCTTTGATTGTAATGTAGAAAAAAAGTTGCAAAAGCAGACACTAATGTCAAATTGACAGCTGTTTATACAACAAAGCCTTGGTTACACTATAGTCTATTACTACCAGCAGCTTGTCTTTCCAGTGCAATACTCCTCATCAACTAAACATGCAAACAAAAAACTTGTCAACGGAAACATCCAACTGATTTCTATGGAATAAAGGAAAAACATTCACCCGTCGCTGATATCGCTTCCGAAGCTTTCTGGCCATTCTTATACAGGTGCTTACTTTAATTTTCATCTGTATATCATTGAACATCTGGTATAAAAATAAGACAAGGTGTTACATATATGTCAAGGGAATAGATAACATGGACAAGCACTTGTGTAAAAATCCAGCTCCCTTTTCACCTTTCTTTCCCCCTTTTCTAAGGCAAAAGTAATCTTTAATATCCATTTGACCTCAAGCAGTCACAGCAATTCAAAAACATCAAGACAATGTGGCTAACCTTTATGGTATCGTCCATAGAATGGGCTTCCTTCATAAATTTTGTCTTGTTCAGTATAAGCACTACTGCAACAACAAACACAGAAAGTTCATCGTCGCCAGCATTTCCAAGAAGTGACCTCATTGTTCGAATTTTTGGCCTGTCCACAAAGGGGCTTCTTGACCATAGTTGCACCGGAATATCGGATCAAAACCAAACGGCACGGAACGAAACAGTATACGGATCAAAATTCTCAATTTTAGATTTGTACCCCTTCCGAAACAACTTTTTTTTTTTGTCCAAAAATAGACCTTTTTTTTTTGACGTGGACCTAATTTATCCCGGCTTTTAATAGTGGTAAAGCTGCCCAAATCGTGCAGATTCTGTAGCTTTTAGGAATGGTCGAATTCAATAGCCTTTAATGCTGGTGGGTTGCCGGAAGATGCCATGCAATTGGAAATTATATGCTCTATATATGAAGGAGATCAACCAGCGTCTCCTTAGCGCTTCTTGCAGACCAAAAACGTCACAGCAGAGATGGTGAAGGAGCTTCATTGGTTGTTCAAGGAGCATGCAACTGTTCTTGCCAACTCTACAAAAGGATCAGGAGCCAGAAAATGGAAATGCAATTACTGTGGTTTGGAGAGGACTTCTGTTGGAGAGGAATGCTAGTTGTCAAACTGTTTTCCTAATGTATCAGCATGTTATGCTGCTCCTACCTACGGATATTATGATATTATGCTGCTCCTACCTAATGATGTAAGCTATATCAGACTTTAACTGGTAATATAATGTATATGATATTAAAATTTTGTTTCACTTGCTGTTCTGGAACCTGTTTCGTTCCGTCGTCTGTTCCGTTTCGTTCCGCAGGCATAGAAACACGATCCGGTGCAACTATGTTCTTGACAGAGAAGTTACAGCGTCATCATGGTTTGGTGACATGATACAACCGACAAAAGAAGATCACCTATTCGATGCAGGGTCCATAACCACTCTGCAACCTTCTCATCAATATCCACAGGCATCTTTTCATCATTAGTAAGAGTTCCAGATGAATCCTGCGGGATCTACCTGTAAAATCCTTCTTCACAATCGTTGTTTTTAACTTCCCATGGGTTTTTATCATCAGTTCCAACTGGTGCAACCCTCTCGGTTTTTTTGGTGTCATCTTCATTATCTTTACTGTTGTTAAGGCTTGTATGCTTGCCTGTTCTACTGTCAAAAGCTGCAACAACTGGGTAATTGTCTGTGTTGGTAGGGTAATTATCTGCGCTAGCATCTGTTTTCAAAATGTCTGTATTGAAGTCCGCCTCAAGGCCCATGACATACTGTGGGAATAATGTCCTTACAGGTAAACAAAGATAATCAGCACTGCTAGCAACATGTGATGCAGGGGAATTGGGCTCTCCATCACTTTCTCCAGAACCAGTGTCATCATCACTGTCTAAAATTGTTGCGGGTATATCATATGTCTCTGATGATGATTCTCTTGAAATGGAACTATTCTCACATACGTTGGAATTCTCAAAGCTTTCCTTTGAGTCCTCAAAAACACTAAATGTGTCAAAGTTGTCATCAAATTTTGGAGTTTCAACACTAAGATCTGGAGTCTCAAGACTGTTGTCACTAGCCAGTTCCCGCTTTTTAGTATCAGTGTTTGTATATGCATGTTCTCTCTCTGCATAAAACTTTGCCTCATTTCTAGCATTATCTTTAGACATGATCCGTACATCCATAACTTTTGAACAAACTGTGTACGCAAGTGAACCAGAGCCAATGCTAGCATGCATAACTCGGCATTCTTCAATAAGCTCCTTACCCCGTTCCCTGAAAAAAATCAAATCAAACAATTAGTTGATGTTCACCTCAATAATTTCTAGCACAAAAGAACAACCGGTTCGTTAAATCGCTTGGAATCACTACAAGTAAAATTATATACAAAATAATTTAATACAGTCAATAAGTAAAGATTCTTGTTTTGTTAGCGATGAAAGACATTGAGCCATTGATATGTCTATTACTGGGTGAGAGTGGGTAATAAACAATGTAACATGTGTCAGAATGCATTTTCCCTAAGATTAAATGCTCCATTGGTGATGACAGTGCACCATTACATATCCAGATTCATTTAATATTTGTAACTTGATTCCATTTTTTTCTTCAATACTATCTAAATGAAAAGACAAAGATGACCTGCGAGCTTCTCGAGCTGATGCCTATATCTGGATGTAGTACTTGGTGCATAGCAGCCAACCAGGAACTCCCAAACCTCAGGTCGAATTGTGTGATCTGCTCCCTGGTAAAAATGGATAAAATCAGGAAAAGACAATAAGCATGTGGTAAACAGGACATATTCCATGTCATGATGAAGGAGAAATTGTGCTCACTCCTGCAATAATTGCCTTCAGAACCTTCTGGAAGCCTCTTCCTTCCTTGTCAAAAGCTGCCTGCCATTTATCTGGCTTTAACCATTTTGAAGCCTACAGCAGTGATTAATCATCAGATGCCCATGACCAAACATTGAGTAACATGATAACAAGATAAGCACTCTACATGGAAAACAGCCATTAGAAAGTTGCCAGACCTTAGTACTCTCAATTGATGGTGCCACATAAGGAAGTTCTGAAGTGCAGTTCACTGCTGTAGAAGCTGCCTTTGACAGTTTCTTAGACACCATCTTCTGGGGTACATGTGCCCCACAAATCCAGCGTGGCCCATCCCAATCCTTCGACATAACATACTGCTTCCTTCTTTCTTAGCATTCACCATAAGCTATACCTGGTGCATATTATATTATTGTGAACTGATCCACCTGCTGCAGGGACATCAAGAGCGCGAGCATGCGCTTTACTAAAATCCTTTGCTACAACCATATCTGAATCAATAAACACAACTGTAGAACCTCTTGCATGCCTGATACCCAGATTTCTTGCCTTGGCAGACCCTCCATGCGCCTGCACCAACATCTTCACATGATGAAATCTGCTACTTTTGACTGCATCAACGCCTGCCACAGCATCTACTCCTATTAAATATTCAGCAGTTCCATCAGTAGATCCACCATCAACTACTACCAAGACCTCGTACTCTTGAACCCCAAATTGGGCATATAACCTAATTGCTCGTCCAATGCGGCCGAGCATTTTTGGAGAATAGGCAAACGGTTGTAAGTAGGGATTATAACACTCCAGAACCGAGATGCGGTATTCGAAGTCTTATGTGCACCAGCTTGGAGATTTGTTTGAAAACCCAGGAATGCTACAGATTGATGGCTGAAGGTGGAGAAAGAATTGGAAGAAGAGCATTTTCTTGGAACTAATTGAATGCCGGATACTGCAACATTGTTAGGGAGAAAGCAACGGGGGCGAGATGCAACAACTAGAGAGCTTTCGAACTTCTGGAGCCTTGAATAAAAAGGACTTAGATCTACTTACTCTGATACTCAGCTTGTCGGAACTGTTCAGCACCATTTGTTCGAGGACGAGAAGGGGAAGAACAGGTTTTGAGCAGTCACCAGCATATTCTAGGTATATTCCAGCATATACCTAAGATATGCCACAAACCCACGTAAACGAGGGCTTCCCCCCCTAGGGGCAACCCAAAAAGGGTTATTTAGTCTCCTTAGGCGACGTCCCATGTGGCCTCCTTACTTCAAATATTCCTAAAGTTATTAAAAAAATTAACTTCGAGTTTTCAGAAATGGTCGAGGATTTCTGAAAGCTGCGGTTGACACCTTTGAATTTCGAAGTCCGATTTTGCTCATGGGAACGTAGCCTTAATTTCTGGTTGTTCAGTTCGAGTTTTTTGCTTACCAGCAAAAAAAATTGTTCTGCAAGCATTCGCTAGATAGAGGTAGTGGTGGATTTCAAAGCCACAATTTAAGGTATTTATGTAAGTGACAAACAAGCAAGGTAATCTTACACAAGCAAGTGCTAATTGCAAACATGTTACAAGATGCTTGTTGGTCCAAAGAACATACCACAGAGCATGAGCATGTATAAATTATTCCAAATGTAGGGCAAGTGCATCATAAGTGTTAGTATTATGGTGATAAATTTTTTCTAGATATCAGGTTTGGAAAACTTAACTGTTGAACTATGATTTTTTGGAAGGCATTACAGAGCAAGGAGATTAGATAGAATATGCAGAGTTGTACAACAATTTTGGAAAGAGGCATTTAATTTTGCATAACTATTGGTTCTAGGCCAATCATTGCATTCTTTTATTTTGAGACTAAACCTGAACAATAGGAAAGAGGCTATTCGTTTTGCATAACTATTGATTCTATGCCAATCGCAAACAAGATGGTACCTTTTGTATATTTGTACAATTTGTCAGCATACTTATTACAGCTAAGGTTTTTCTCTCGAAAACCCTTCGGGGCAGGGGTTTTTTAATCCTGGTAGTAATATGTCTGCTCTACTCCTTGTCTACGTGCATAGGCCTATTAGTCTATGTGAACAAAAAAAGCCAATTCAATTCAATTCTTTTGGGTTGCAGAAAGCAACCCTTCATGAGGGGGATCCCTTGGATAATTTTTTACCACCATGATCTGTGCGGTGGTTAATTCATGTACATGTTGCCGACAGTTCGATGAGGTGGATGCATTAGATTATAGGTTTGATTTTCCAGTAGAGGGGAGGCGTGACACAAACATTTCTTTTTGTTTTGGATTGGTATGCATTAGGTTATACGCTTGATTTTCCAACACAGGGGAGAGACGACGCAAACGATGGAGTTGTCCCCTAATGAACCCGAAGAGATCCATTCATATACCTTTTTTAGAATCGCTTGTAGCTTCAAGAAAAACGAATTTGTTTGCATCCTATGTCTATGCTATTCTCTATAAGTGCACATATAAGAATAGAATGGAATAGAATAGATTTTTTATCGTCCACGGAGACCAATTGACCTATGGGACCCAATCAAAAAGAGAGCAGCACGCGCATTACGGTCAGGATTAAAAAACCCACGCCCCGAAGGGTTTTCGAGGGAAAAACCTTAGCAGTAATAAGTATGCCGATACGCTGTACAATTGTATAGGACAATTCACTACTGTCCCGGAGGACACAACTGAGTCCATGTATCCATAACCTCCTGGAGGTATGACCCCAACAAGCCCACGGATGATGTATTCAATAACTCATGCAGCAGTTAGTCAGACACAACTAACCGAACATACCACGCTCGGATATGGGCAAACGCTGGGCAGATTTGGAGGGCATGACATTCATCTTCAATGGCGCCCTGGTGACAACACTCCCAAAGCCTATCCTCCCGTGCTTCCCAAGTCCAACGCCCTGTCTCAATATGGAGAAGATGTGCACCCGTGCGAATGGAAGCTATAATCTACGCTTCTTGCTGCACCCGTGTAATTTGGGTCCCATAGGCCGATTGGCCTCTGCGGACGATAAAAGAACCTTCCTTCCTTCCTTCCTTCTTCATGGGCAAATGGGAAAAAATTATGCAAAAACATTTCTAACCTTATGTCGCAAATATGATTTTTGTAAGTATTGCAATTATATCTTGAAGAATACGACATGACAAATCTATCACAAAGAGTCCTAGAAAAAACTATGGTAGAACTATCAAGAAATAGTTCCTAAAAGTTTATAAAACATCCAATTAGGAGGAGATGAGTTGCTAAGGTCAATAAACTCGCGCAGAAGCCAACCCCTACTTTGAGATGATTTCTCCTTTTTAAATTTTCTCCATTCCGGTCTGTTCTTGGCACTGAGTCTTTTTTGTTTGTTTTTTGGGCGGATTCAAGGTTTCTTGATGCAGAAGGATCCAATTCAGGAGCTCAGGCTTATGACTGCTTAGTTAGATCCGGCAGAAAGGCCGGATCTTGGCCTGGCCTCTTTGGGGTTCAAGAAATCTCAAGCACGATTTATCCCACAGGCATTTGAGAAAAAAAAAGATCTTATGTATATAAGGCATAAAGCAGGCAGACTATTAAAATCACGTGCTGCCTTCACGTGGGATTCGGCCCATTGCCACCCCACACCCAGCGAGTTGGATGAAAGGAGATCTAGACTACTAAGGCACGAATCCCAAGAATTAAAATTCAAAGGTTTAAACAAGGTCTTTTTTTTTGGAACTTCTGCACCATATGGAATCCTTTTTTATACCCTTCTTGATGGGAGAATCTTTTTGGGAAAAAGGAATTTTTAATTTTTGAGCAAAAGGCTTAGGAAATGGTGATGTGGCAAGTTTGGGGTGTGAATGGTGACCTCATGATGACATGGCATGATGATGTGGCAAAGAATCTTCCCCCTAATCAGAAACTTTTGTGAGATGGAAAAATGATGTGGATGACTTGTGGTGATGATGTGGCATTTTTCTTGGTGAGGCAGATAATATGTGATGATGTGGCATGTTTTGCAATCTTACTGGTATGAGCACTTCTAACTTGGAATATTGGTAGTGCTTAGGCCAACTTTAACTTTGCAAACTTGGTGTTAAGAATGTGCATCTTTCTCTCTCCACTTTTGTTTCTTAGAGAGAGAATGTGGTGCCTTGAGCATTGAAAGGACATTTTCCATGGGAATTTTAGCTTTTTTTCAAAAGTGGTTGGAGTGTAATGGAGTGTGTGAGTAGTTCATGACTAGGAGGGAGATCTTGATCAACTTGGATTATTGAAACGGTAATGATATATGGGGCAAAGCAAATGAGATGGATGGAGACAATGGATAAGGCCAAACATGAATCATGCCAAAAACTTGTGTTGAACTAAAACCTTACTTTAGAGGGGTCTTCCAAACTTGGTCTTGTCAAAACTCATCTCATGTTGACCTTGAGTTTTGCACATATGCAACTTGATTCTTTGTCCTTTTAATGATACTCAAAAGAGAGTCCTTACTTGGAACTTCTACTAGAGGTCTTTCAGCAAATTTTTGTCTTCAAAGATGTGAAATTGGTCCATGCACACATTCTTAGCAAATAATTAGCATATCAAATGAAATGTGTAAACTGCTCTTCTATGCTGCCAAGAAGTGGCAACATCATGCTAAAAAAAGGAAGGTGATAGGCAACATGGGTATTTTGTGTGGAGCAAGAGTCATGTATTCATGGTTAAGGCATGACTGGTGGACCTGCATGACAAGTGAGCATAAATATTAGTTCACTGGCACTGTCCTGTGGAATTGTGAAGGCAGTTTGATGTAGTCAGGAATCTGTAAGAAAGGAAGAGAGTCTGAATGAATTCTGGCCAACTCATGAACTGATGACTGTGTAAGTTCTTTGGTGATGGTCCTGTAGATGACAAGAATTTGTTAGAAAAAACAAGAGTTGTTGTTATGGTAGAAATGTCAACAACTTGATGGAATGAATTATGGAAGTAGATGAGAATAATGCATGACAAAATACATGTCAGATGCTCTTGCATGGAAACCATATGCTTGTTAAGCCTGAATCCTTGGATTTGACAACTTTATATATATACTGTTCTCAGATGATTTTTTATCCTGCACGTCTGTGTACACTTGAAAAGTTGCTTAGTCACTTTTCTACTTGAAATAAACTAACTTTGACTGAAGTAAATAAACTTTTAGTCTGCTCACTACTTAAGCTATTTAAGCTTTTTGGAAAAAGAACTACCTGCTGCAACCTAGCTACTTAAAAAAAAGAACCACCCTACTGCAACTTAATGACTAATCCTATTGCATATCTATTCAAATAAGATTAAGGCAACATGTTGTTGCCATTACCTCTTTAGATGTAAAATGTTGATAGGGTTGAGCAATTCATTTCCATCAATAAGTGACCTTAGCCAATAGGAATCTTTTCCTGCTGTACCAACAACTTTGAAAGGTCCTTCCCACAAATTCTCGAATTTGCTGGCTACTTTCTCCTTGGCCTTGTTCCACTTCAGCACTAATTCACCATTCTTGAGAGTGCGCCGAAGTTTATGAGCAGCCTTGAAAGCTGCTATATCTTTTGCTTTCTTCAGCAAAATGGCATTTTCAGCTTCAAGTCTGTGTTCCTCCAAGGCAAATCTATCTTTGAGTGCCTCTTCCATTTCCAAGTTTATTTTGTGTGCCAGCCTTAAAGATGGTAATTCAAGCTCTATTGGTACAACTGATTCTATACCATACACTAGGCTGAAAGGTGGGTGCTTGGTGGGTGGTTCTATAGGCCCATAATGCATCATGTAGCTTGACATGCCAATCTCTTTTAAAAATATCTATAGTCTTCTGGAGAATTGATTTGAGGACTTTATTGGTGGATTCTGCCTGACCGTTCCCTTGGGGGTAATAAGAGCAGCTTTTCACATGCTTGACTTTAAGAGTGGTTAGCAATGTGGCAATGACCTCATTAATGAATTGACTGCTGAAAGGGATACCAAACCTGGCACATAGGTTCTAATGTAGGAACCTTGCTATAGTCAAAGCATTTGCTTACCGCAGAGGTGCTGCCTCAACCCATTTTGTGAAATAGTCTGTGGCCACATATTCATGTTGTGCAGATGAGGGTGGAACTATAGGGCCAATGAAGTCCAACCCCCAAACTTGGAACGCTCCAGGGGAAGTTATGGCTGTGAGAGGTGCTGGTTGTAAGATTCTTCTGCCAAATATTTGGCACTTATGACAATTCCTAATCTTCTCATAGCAATCTTTGTAAAGAGTGGGCCAGAAGTATCTAGACCTCAATATTTTCTTGGTTGTCGTGTCAGCTGCATAGTGCCCTCCACATACTCCATCATGATAAGCTTCCATAACTAAGCCTGCCTTCTCTTTGTCCACACACCTCATTAGTACTTCCTCTTTGTCAACCCTGCACAAAATGTCATTTATAAGTCTAAACTTGCTGCATTTTTCTCTGAATCTTCTTTGCTGGCTGGCATTCAGTTCTTGAGGCAATTCTCCAAGCTCTAAGTACCTTTTAATCTCTTCTTGCCAATCTGTTTCTCCCATGTAAGAAACAACCAAGTTAGTATTGTCATTGTCTTCAAATTCTTCCAAACTTTCTTGGTCCTCGTGCTTAAAGAGAGCATAAGGAAGATATGCACTAGGATCATCAATTGTTTTGATTACTTTCACACTGATGTTGTAGGTCTGGACTTTGCAGGCCCATTTATATATCTTGACTTTGTGTGGATTTTTAGCAAAAAGCAGGGACTTGAGATTTTGCCTTATCATCACTTGAATCTCACTATTTTGAAAGATGTGACCTTGTCTCTCTATCAGAAACATAGGAGCAGCTGCACTTTTTTCAAGTCTAGAGTACCTAATTTTTGTATCTGACTAGATTTTACTTGCAAAGATGATGATCATGCTCTCCTATAGCAGGGCTACCTCTATGGCAACCAACATAACTACTATTAACATTAATTAACACAAACCATTACATTCAACATGTTTAAAATTAACTTCCCCCTTAAACCCCCTTTTGTTTATGTGCATATTCACACGGGGGGTGACTCCGGGCAACGAGAGCTGTTGGATAGGCATATTCAACCTTTATTCCTTAATCTACACCGTACACAAAGTTCCTCGTTTGTGGGGTATGGATGTATAAAATTTGTTATACTGTATAACAAGATTTGCAAAATACTATAAGATTTCAGGCAATATACTATATGGTGTTGATTTTGTACGTGCAAAACATAATTATAGGGGCTCTTGCTGCCCTACGTCACCCCCCATGTGAATATGCACCCAAACAAAAGGGGGTTTAAGGGGGAATTTAATTTTAAACATGTTGAATGTAATGGTTTGTGTTAATTAATGTTAATAGTAGTTATGTTGGTTGTTATAGTAGAAAAATTTTTGGGCCCTTCGGGCCCCAAAAGAAGCAAACATAGATAAACTCTGAGGTAAACAAGAAAATAAAAATCAAAATAAAATAAAAGTACAAAATGAATGATGTGTTATTGCTTTCCATATATTTTAAATTGCATAATTTATAGGCTCCAAATTTAGACTTTGAGCCTGAGACTCCGAATACCCTACTTTGATTAATGGAGGTACTAAAAATCCTGCTAATCAATGCTTTTTAAGATGTTTGGAGAAGATATGGTAGACAAAGCGGTGTCAAAAGCAGTGGATCATTTGGCTGGCGGACATATCCTTTACCAATACTATGTACCTAAGAACATAACATCAGATCCCTGAATACATTTGAACTTTGAACTTTTCAACATTTGAAATGTCAACAATGTGTTTCTAAAAACACTGTGATACAGAAAACCACTGTGGATAATGCATTTATGTTGAATGTAACTACTTCAAAAGCCTTAGGAACATAACCATGTTTGTATTGTGATTGACTTTACACATTGAAATTGACCATTACGAATTTTAGTTATCTCAACTGCTGTGAAGTCTTTCTTGAATATCAACATACCAGAATAGAGTAACTCATGGAATAGCACATCTTTCTTTATGGAATAAGCAACACTTGTAAACAATAAAGAATATGCAAATGAAGCATGCATGTAGTCAACTTACTCAAAATTTAAGGAACTTGTTAGCCAGAACTAAGTAGTAATGGATATGATAAAATAGATGCATAGCATGACATCATTGCAGAACATGGCAGTTACACCTGAAGATATGTTTTGCAGCAACCAAGATATCTTCTCTCCATTCTCAAGTTTCCTCTAATGAAGCACCGACACTACAGCTTCCAAATATACAGCTTCCAAATTTTGCTATAAATGCTCTCATTATTCCAGTTACATAGGCCTCAAAATCCATATATTTGTGCCAGTTGAATATGATAAACTGGAGGAGCGGTTTCTTGCGTGTTCCTATAATGCACCAAAGACCTGTTTCTAAAACAAAGAAACTAGATGAACACATACATGATGGAAAAGAATTTTCGGTGATGGCAAGAATTGCCCTTCCTTGCTTGTGCACGCTCTCGCTTTCGCAGTGCAGAATGACATATTAGATGAGCAATAAAGGGAAAGATAGAATGTGTCTTTCAAAACCTGAATATGAGCTTCATAGTTGTTTGGATTCTGAGATAATGTAAGTTGTTTTCAATATCTCAAATGGACAAAGCTGAATATGCGAAATGTGTCTATGGAATACCTGTAGCACTGAAGCATTGAAGGTAGTATTCGTGATTCCGCATTAGTAAAGGGAGGCCCTAGAACATGGCATACAGAAAATCTGTTGAGATGTGCACCATCTTCTAGAAAGACAGCCCCTGTGTTGGGATGCACTTCGTACTTTACAGCTTCTCTAAATAGATTTTCTATTCTGGATATTGAAGTGCTTGCATCTCTCTTTAAAAATGATTACTCTATTGACGAAGATACATGTCTTGTAAACCGAGAAATTCTACCAAAGAACTGGCCGTAGCAATGGCACTGTTCAATTTCCTCTGCATTTTTGCTTTCATCAACTTCTGAATCTGAGCTGATGCATCCGGCAGCTTTGTTTCGGACTCCATTCAAAATCACCAACGTTTTTTCTCTGTAACGATAAGCCCCTGCACTGCTTCGTATTTGAGCTGATGCATTCCGGCAGTTCCCTTCCGGATTCCTTTGAAAATCACCAAGGCTTTCCCTGGCCTATTGGCTTTCTAGATTTCAATCAGAAAACACAGGTCTCTGGTCCAGGCCAAAGACATAGTTCTATCCCATCGATCCGAGACATCGGATCGCCATTCTAGAATGGGGCGAGCATGCATGTCTTGCATGCATGCATGCGGCGCATGCCCTTTCTGGTTGGGAGTTCGCTATTTTAGGCGCGGTTATGCATCTCTGCGCTTCCTCTTCTCTCTCAGCAGTTCCTTATTCTCTTTTCTTTGAATCCAGCAGGGGAGGGGCTTCTCCCTACTTGGTTTGGCCAATTTGGCATTTCTTTCATGCTGTGGCATGTCCTTTTCGGCCTTGGCTCTTCTTTAGCCTTCATCCTATAACCTTCGTCCTCAATCCCAGTTTTGTTAAGGAAGTCCTTTAGTATTCGGGTGGTTTATTGGTTTCATGCGAGCTCCATTCTAGAATCTCATCGATCCGAGACATCGGATCGCCATTCTAGAATGGGGCGAGCATGCATGTCTTGCATGCATGCATGCGACGCATGCCCTTTCTGGTTGGGAGTTCGCTATTTTAGGCGCAGTTCTGTATCAACGTCTCATCGGCACTTCCTCTTCTCTCTCAGCAGTTCCTTATTCTCTTTTCTTTGAACCCACCCTCCCCCCCTTCATTGTTTATTGTATTTGTCGCCTGGCACACGTGACCAGCCCCTCTATTTGAAGAGGTTTTTGTTTTTATTGTCGCGTGGCACGCGTGATCAGCCTCTCCACTCTGGGAGGTTTGTTTTGTCACGTTTTTTTGTATTGCTGATGTGCAGGTACAGGTTGGCGAGCAAAATCTGTTTCGACTTCTCCATTCGTGGGTTTTCGGAGCGATTTCTCTGCCTTACGTTTGTCCAAGCCCCTTGCCGAAGGCTTATCACTAGGGTTTTTCCTCAAAAACCCGAAAGGGCGGGGTTTTTTAATCCCGGTGATAAGCTTTCGGCAGGTACACCAGCCAAACATCTATTAGCATTGTATTTTATGGGGTCCAAATTATATAATTGGATATTCCCTTCATTGTTTGGGTAGTTCGCATGTGTGCGGCTACCCACTATCCACCATTGTAGAAAATCTATTGAGATGAATGAGAAGCCTATTCTAGTCGGGCGGTTTATTGGTTTCATGCGAGCCCCATTCTAGAATGTTCCAAAGACCACGTTATCCAACGACCAAAAAGCACAAATTTAACGACGATAAATTAAAGCCTATTGGCTTCCTAAATTTCGACACAAGTACGGGCCTCTCATCCAGGCAAAAAAACACAAGTCTCTGATCCAACGACCACAGCTAATCAAATGATGGTCAATTCCCTCTGCAACAATCAGAATGCACGTTTCTTTCGTCAGAGTTGAAGTAGCAATCAATTTTGCAACGGGACAATCGATCCCTAGGAAATAATCTGCTTAATCCTGGTTGGCAGACTTGAACTCTGTTTCAATCCAAAAGCTGTACCAAATTCTGGGGATGCAGCATGATGAACTCTTTGGAAAATTCTACGAAGACGCATTCTACGATGGTAAAAAAAAAAAACAAAAAAGAATTTAGAAAAAAAAAAAAAAAGAGAGCTCTACGACCTAGGCTACTAGTTTCATGTTATGGAAGAACAAACCTAGTCCTGGTCTGGGAAAAAGAAAAATGGTCTAGAAACAGCGCCGGAGTGAGTAACTGGTCAGTGCTCTAGATGGCATATGCGGCAGATTTTATTTGTGGGTTTCGGTCCTTTTATGAATTAAATAAACAGAGACAGTAGTTCCATGTGGGGCAAGATTTGCCAGGTCAAGGCACAAAAAGGACCCACAAAACGCTTTCTTAAATGATTTGCTACTCCGTCTTCTCTCTGCTCCGACAACCAGAAGACCACGACCTGAAGGCTTCCCGCGAATCCAATCCATAGGCCAGACCCTAATCTACACAACCCTAAAAAGAACCCTAAAAATAATGGGAGGATATTCACAACCAGCACAAAAAAGCCCCCATCACAAGATTTGCCCCCTTTTCTAAAATCAATGGCTAACAAAAGGTTGCACTCTAGAAATACTCTTTAGTACACCTGGATGAATACGGCCACTAAATCATATGAAAACCTTAGAGAAAACAATACAAAAACATAAAAAAAACCCCTGTTATAATGCTAGATATTGGCTCTTTTTGTGATGCTTATATAAGCTTGAAAGGGTTTTGAGGGATCAGGAGGTTTAAGCAAGGTAGATTCACAGATGGCTTGAATTATCTTGTCAAAAGCTTCTTAATAGGGCTCATTCCATTTCACAAGTATATGCTTCCTTTCCTGCTTTGTGAATTTTCCTATTTTAGTCAGATCTGTGATTGGGCTGATTGTGTGTGAAAAATGAGGCACATACATTCTGAGAAAGCTTGTCATATATAAAAAGCTTTTCACCTGTTTGATGGTTCTGAGTGGTGTCAGTCTCTGAAGGGCCTGCACTTTGCTTTCAGCAACTTGAATGCCTCCTTTTGATATCTCGTGCCCTAACAAATCTCCTTTGGAGCTTAGGAACATGCATTTCTTGGGATTTAGACTTACTCCTCCTTCTCTGCACATAGCAAAAAGTTTAATCAAATAGTTCAAATGCTCATCAATTGAAGTCCCCACTCAACCTGTCTTTAAACTTCTGAAAGTTAAATTCTGATAATCCCTTTGTTAATACATCTGCCACTTGCTCATGTGTTGAAATATATTCGTTGTTACTACACCCTTGACAACCATTTCCCTTATAGAATGAATATGCAGTTCAATATATTTAGTTCTTTGATGCAAGACTGTATTCCTTGTAATTGCAATGCAAATTAAACTATCAGAATAAAGTACTGTAGGCAACCCTTGAAACACCTTGAGCTCATTTAATAACCGTCTGACCCATGCGATTTCCTTTGCAGCAAGTGTGGTTGAGTTGTGTTCTTCAGCTGTAGATATGGCAACACTTGACTGCTCCTAGCATCAAGCAAAGATTTTCTAGTTTGAATGTCACTGCCTTAGTCAGCATCAATATATCCTTTAAGAGTCAAATCATCGTTGTTGAATGTCAAGCCATGGTTCTGTGTATGCTTTAAGTATCTTAAAACTCGTTAAGCAATGGTCCAATGTTGTTGACTTGGATTATTACATAACTTTCTTAATAAGCTAACTATAAATGCTATGTCTGGTCTAGTGCAGTTCGAAATGAACAGTAAGCACCCTATAAGCTCCCTATATGGAACATTTACCATGCAATTCTGAGTCTTAGGGCTGAGATCATAGAACAGTTTCAAAACCTTGAATAATTGGAGTCCTAGCAATATTACAATGCTGCATGTTGAATCTCTTAAGCATGCCTGCAATATTGCTTGTTTGAGTAATTTGCAACCTATGTTTGGCTCTATCTCTTGTTACCTCCATGCCCAAGAATTTCTTGAGTTCCCCATGATCTGTCATTCTGAATTTGCTGGTGAGGATTTGCTTGCACTGTTTCAATATTTCAGTGTCACTTGGTACAAGTATGTTGTCATCAACATATAGGGCTAAAATAGAGAACTGACTTCCCTTGCTAAGGATGTACATAGTCCTATCATTTAATAATTTGGTAAAGCCTCAATCTAGGAGATATTTATCTATACATTGGTACCACATTCTGGGAGATTGCTTGAGGCCATACACTGCATGTTTGAGTTTCTATACTATGCCTTCTCCTGGAATTTCGAACCCTGGTGCTTGCTTCATGTAAACATCATCATTTAGTTCTGCATTTAAAAATGTCGTGCCTTTTTTTTTTTTTGAAGGTACGAATTTTTATATTATATGAATAAAAATGAACAGAGAATTACTACAGGAGTAATCTCAACATCTTCATTCTCTACTAACAAAAAACTTATTATGAAATGCTCTTGAAGCTGATATACTTGTAGCTCTCATGAGTCTTCCCACATGGTAACCAAATAATACATGATGATACTGAGAAAAAGCCCTGAAGGCCCCTGAAGGATTCATATCAATCGGCAGAACCACATAAATCTTGTATGATGCTGAAAATAGGCAAGAAAAATGTGAAGCTCCATATCTGTAAAGGTGTAGCAAGAAGTATGAATCTCGAGAAGAAGCCCTCACTCAAACATATCAGTATTTGAGCATTACCAACCAAGCATATCAGTACTTGTGAAGGTTATGAGGTTCTTGGCATAAGATACCAAAGCCAATCAGAAATGAGAAATCTCCCAAGCATAGCAGTACTTGAGAGTTCTTGGCATAAAAGCCAAAGCACATCAAGAATCAGCAACTACTCAAGCATAGCAGTACTTGAGATAGGAACCGAGTGCTAAAAGATTTTAAACTGCTTGCTAGTCCTATACATCCTGTTTCCTCTGCACTTTCAAACCAAGATCCAGCAAGGTATCAAGACCCACATGAATACACTGCCAAGGAAAGAATCTATCTGACCATCCAATGTATAATCTGGACCCTTCTGCTAGAAAGAAGGAGTAGGAAAAGGAAATGGCCAAATGAGAAAGAACCTGGATAATTAGAATGTAAGATTGCAAGAACCTGAAGCTGTATCACTTGATAGATCTGCCTGCGTTATTACTCCATCTTATAGGCATCCACGCCATTTCGATGCGTTCTTGCCTTAGAAAAGGATCAAGATTCAAAGAATCCAATCCAGAGCATACAAGAAACATACTGCCATGAAGAGCAGAAGAGCAAAAAGGCCACGTTAGTGGCTTACCAGCAAAAATCTAAGAAGAAACCGCCTGATACTGCTTCAAATTCCTGATGCTAAGAAATTCCAGAATTTCCTCCACCAGATTGGACGATTCCCTACTAGCACCTGTATTCAGCTTTGAAGAGATCAAAAAATCAGAGGTAGTGCCGGAAATGGAGGGCAGAGGCGGCTCCCTGCCTCCGGATCCGCCCTAGCCGCTGCCGCTGCCGCTGCCGCCTACGCCAAGGACCGTCATTTTCTCTCCTCGTGCTTACATCTATGTGATGTATGTCTAAGATGTATGCATTGTCAAATGCCAATAAAATCTGATGCTTGTTAATTTCACTATAGGGAATAGAATAGAATAGAATAGAATAGTTTTTTTAACGTCCACGGAGAAGTCTCATCATGATCCATGCCTTTTCATTGCGTAAATCCTTGTGCAACCAACCTTACTTTGAACTTTTGCTCACCATTAAAGCCCTTTTTCATTTTATACAACCATTTTCTATCTAAGAAATTTTTGCTTTCTGGTTTTTTGACCACATCATATGTCTAAGTTCTTTTGAATGCTGACAACTCTTCAATCATAGCATCTTCCCAGTGCTTTGCATACTCAGAGTTCATAGCCTCCTCATAGGCCTGTGGTATATCAGTATCAATGATTGCCATAATTTGGTGAATATCAAGTCCCTCATTATGCAATCTCCTGCTTCTTCCATGATTTATTCTAACATATAGATCATGGTTTATTTCCATGGTTTCCTTTAATCTTTCCACTTCTGTTCTCCTCTTTCTTTTGTCTTTGTAGTTATTTGAAGTACCTAGTTTATCTTCCTGAGCACTAGCTATATTATCTTCCCCTTGGGATTGTTCATCAGTTTCTATTCTAGCATCATTATGACCTGTACTTGCTACATTTGTGTCCTCTTAAGAGTTCACTATTGAAGCATCATCAATATCATTCAAGCTATTTGATTTAAGTAAATCATCATTTGAATAATTATTATCACTGTTTATTTGCCGTTGCACTTTGTTTCCATTTTCGTATACCACATACTCATTAAACACAGCATCCCTGTTGATAATCATTTCATTTGTCCATTTTTTTAGGGTTAAACATCTATCCATCTATCTACCTATCTACCTATCTATATTCTTTTGCTTGCCCATCATACCCTACCAAGTAGCATTTAATGGCATTCAATTCCTTAGGAACATGAGCATACCCTAAGCAACCATAAGTTTTGAACATTTCATATGAGGGAATGTTCCCATTCCACATCTCTTCAGATGTTTTACCATGGATGCTTGCAGAGGGCAATTTATTTTGCAGTAACACTGTTGTTTTAATGGCTTCATCCCATAAAAAATTACGCATACCTGATTGTTTGAGCATGGATCGAACAACATCAAGTATGGTCTTTTTTTCCTTTCTGCTATGCCATTTTGCTGAGGCTTGTACCTGCAAGTTAGTTGCCTCCGTATTCCATGGTCCATGCAATATTTCTTAAACGCGCCTGATAACAATTCACCACCTCTATCAGATCTGATACATTTTATCTTTTTTCCATTTTGTCTTTCAACTTCTTGCTCAAACAATTTGTATACTGAAAAAGCTTGATCCTTATGCTTAATAGATAACACCTAGTTTTTCTTGAGAAATTGTCTATAAATGTGATAAAGAACCTTTTGTCAGTCATACTTGTGATGTTTATGGACCACATAAATCTATATGTATCAGATATAAGATTCTTCTAGCTCTTTTATTTGATTTCAGAAATTTCATTTTCTGGTATGTTTTCCTAACGTACAACCTTCACAGATAAATTCATCCTCTTTTTCTGTGACGTTCCACATATTTATACGCCTTTTTGAGTATAAATACATGACACATCATTATGAATAATTAATGGCATATTAATTATTCATAAGCTAAGGTTAGCTATGTTAATAATTCATTATTAAAGTGGAAACCTAACCTAAAATTCTAATTCGAATTTAGGGCTTAACCTAATATTAAAAAGGGCTAAAATACCAAATTAGCTAATATTAACCAACCTAAAGTCGCCACCTAGCCCAAATCGATTGGGCAAGGCAGAGTTTCCAATTTGGGACACCCAAATTGGGGGTTGCACCCCAATTTGCCCCAATTCGATTTGGGGCAATTGGAGATGGAGGAGGAGATGCTGCCCAACCCATGTTGTTCGACCTTGTTCCAGCCAGAAGGACGGCGACCCAGAGGGATAGTGGAGCTAGCTATGGTTCCGGTTAGTACATAGTTAGCTTAGTTATGATTCTAGTAGGCTAGCGCCTCTGTCAGGCTTCTTTGCCTGTCTCTGATGATGATTAACCCTTGTTTGATAGTTAGAACTGTTCTCAACTATTGATTATGCTCTGTGATGGATGGATGGATGGATGTATCTTTGGTAGTATCTCTGTTAGTTCTTCCAAAAAGCAGGGATTAAGAGGGGTAGAGACCTCTGTGACCTATGTTCATTAGTATGTTCCTAGTATCTCCCATAGTACCCGTTAATTGTGGCCTGTGCACAAGATCCCACCGAGCTGTGGAATCTACGGCATGATTGAAGCACCAGATAAGGGACCGTAGTGATGAAGTGTGGGGTGGGGTCTCGCCTGAATATAAAAGGCTACGGGGACTCCTTCAGTGAGCTAGGCCTGATAGCTGGCCAGTGAACCAGGCCGGGTATGGGTCTGACACTCCCTGGGTACAGTGGTGTGATCATCCTGTACTTTGAGTAGATTTAGGGGAGCAGGTCGGGTACGGATGTGGGGGTCGCTGGTGCGGCACGTACTCTCTAGCTCACCCATGGAATCACTGCGACTCTGGGAAGGGACACTTCCCTGACCTGCCTCATCGGACCGGGGAGATGTAACCCGGAGTAGTCCCGAAGGGTGATGCCTTGGGATTGCGTCTCCGGAAGGCTACAATGGCGCCATAGCTTGATTCAGCTCATCTACAAAGTGTGCACAGGAGGGGCGGATGGAGTGGACAACCCTAGCCACTGTTCTATGCCAGCCAACGCCAGGTTATACCTCTGTCTGCTGATCTCTTGAGACCGAGCCGTCAGTCCATCCTCAAAGGAGTCTGAGCCAGGGTAGAACCTGGGGTTTGGAGAGTTTTCCTTAGCATTAGATGTATCTTCTCTGTTATCATCAGTTGGATGGATGTGCCACCCTTCGTGGTGGTTATTTATTATATGATTATGCTGTGTGCTAACCTTGTATTCACGCTTCCGCGACATAGGAGTCCCATTGAAGGCGTGGGCCGAATGACACCTCCGTGTCTTTCACCCGGGCATCCTTCTATAGATGGCCCGAGTTAGACGGAGGGCCCTGCTCATGGTGAGCTGGTTGCCATGGGAGGGGGAAGTCCCTGTATGTATACGTCCGGAGCGCCGTATATGTTCAGCGAGCGTCACATGGTATCAGAGCCATGATTTTGGTTGACCGGAATCATAGCACTGACCAAATCTTTAACCCGTTAGTTCGGTAGTTGACTGGGAGATTAAGCTAGTTGGACTGCCTAACTTTTCGGTGATTTAGTTTTGTGCTAGGTTGATGTAATAAATTGTGAGTTTTAGGAAGTTTAGGGCGATTTTGGAGGGAAAAAGTTGTGACTGGAGGACCCAAGTTTAGATGGGCCATAACTTTTTGTAGGTAGCTCAGATGAAGGCGAAAATGGGTCCAATGGATCGGGCACCTTCCAAATACCCTAGAGGGCACGTTTCCCGAGGTCGAAATGGCAACACCAAGGCGAAAAGTCAAAAGGGGCGCTGCTAGCGGATAAGGTGTTTTTTTTCGAAAGTTATTAGCGTATAACGCTAACAGCGTCCCATATACGGTCCGCCGTATAAAAATACGCGTCCGTTTTTTTTTTTTTTTTTTTTTTAAGTTTTTCCTTTTCTGCCTACCTTTTGAACCCGTGACCTTCCACCTCCAACCTAACACTCTTTCCATTTTGCCAACTCTCTTTATGTGGGACATATATATTTTATCCCTTTGTTATACATATCTAATGTTTTGTTTTATCCAGTTAGCAATTCTTTTAAGCAAAAGGTACATCATGGGATTGAACCCCTGACCTTCTGCACCCAAGCCAACACCTTTACCAATGAGCCAACTTCTTTCTTGAAGAAACATAACCCTTTTTCCCACATTTATAGTGCATCTATTCCATATTTAAATTAGAGGCGTGCCTTTGGTAAACCCACGTTGTGGAGGCAACAACTCCACCGAAGCAAGCTCTCTCGCCATAGCCGCCGGAGTAAGCAGTCTTGCCATAGCCACGGGAGTCGACCTCTCTCTGCCATAGACGATCGGATAACTGTTAACCATATGTAAAGCTAGTATCCCCTAGGAATAAACTGACCAAATGACACGACGTAATCTAGCAAGTCCGGCCAACTTGTTATGATAACATCAACTCACTTGGTGGGACTAATTCTGGAATTTAATTAACAACGACAGGGCAACTCTCTAGAATAGCAGCATGTGATATATCCTTGGATATTCTTTAGGCGACGGTAATAATGCCCAGTTATCGGCGTTCCTCGACTTATAACTTTAATTATTTTTTTTGTTTTTTCTCTTTGGTAGATGCCTTGATAACACAATTTCTTCGGGCCTTGCCATGATTCAATCTATACTACATTCATATGCTTTATCTTAGACCTTATTCGACGTTATATACGTAATATGTTATAGGCATAATTATAATTAACGTTGTCTCTCTCTACTGTCTAAACCTTGACTCAACTCATTTCCCAGAGAAAGGATCTCTTTTCGCCCAACCAACTAGGGACTGCCATGCAGCACCCCTCTAAACCATGGGTAACTTTAATCCTACCACCCTTCACTACTTCTTCTCAATGGTCGTGTTCTTTTTGTGGACCATTTTCCCAGACCACGATACAAACTCTGTAATACGTAGTGAACGCTTGTGTTAGAACCCCCACAACAATGTCACCCCTTATTCCAATCAATCCCGGGTACAAACTTCAGTATTCTTTTGTGCCAAGCTTCACCGCATATACATCTGTAATTAATTATCTGCGCTACACGCCTGTCAGAGTGACAGCGGTCTACCCTCTTTTGGGGTTGTTCTTCCGTATATTCCGATGGCCTCCAACCATTATTTTAATGCCTAGACGTGAATCTACATATTCCAGGGGATTATGTGAATATCCCAAAGGACAGTACCACCCCAAAGACCTCTCAAGATAGGCCTCCTCTATTAAGAGATCTTGTGTTCAAGTCTCTGGGGGTCCGTCATATGTCCTCATAGACGCTGCCAATATGGCATGACGTATAAATGCTATCTACCTATCTATTTATTTATTAAAAAGGTCCTTGGTGAATTCAATTCACCATATTGTCCTAGGACATGCAAGTCTTCTTCCCTAAGCCATGCACCAAATCTTTAAATAACCTTTTTAGTTCTTACTGCCTTTCAAGCCGGAAATCTATCTTTGCATGTTAGTAAAGACCACCCTTCATGTTAGGAAATAACCTTTCTATCCAGATTGCTAAATATCATTAATAAGGGTCCTTCATTCCTTCTCTTCTTTAATATGTTTTCTACGTCTATGGCCGATTTTCAGTATCCTGGCCCTTACGTCTGCCACAGCGTATACAAATCACCCTTTAGTTGTGACCTATATTCAGTAGAGTCACCAATCCAATTACTCCTTTACGTAACGTTAACCATCTTGTGGCTTCTAAGCCGCTATTATATGCTCCTTCTGTTGTCAACCCACCTATCATTGGGGGTTATGATTCAACATTGTCCTACATCCTGGAAATGTTAGTCGTTACATTTCTCTGTCATGATGTTATGCTGCTGTTCTGGCATTCCAAATGACTTGACATCCTCATTTAAGCCATAGTCATGGCCTAAGAGCGGGTGAGTCTTCGTATAAATCGTGAATTACCTGGAGTCATCAAGCTGCCTGCCTGCCTTTCTACAATTACCTATGTTTAATATAACCCGGACTTGTATCAATATTCGAGTCCTGTATATATTAACTTGCAACCCCATGTAACCCATGTCGTCACCTCTGTCTGATCCAGGTATGGATCATGTGGGAAAGCTGGTCTTAGGTGTCTATGCAAGACACATTCGAACATTTAGCAGGTAGTTGCTATTCGCTACTTATCCTGGAATTGGATTATTGTACTACTCAATCCCACTACCTTAAGCTTTATTCTATTGGCCGTTGACATTTATTTCAATTGCCAACTACCACATCATACCTTAGCATGCAACGGATTGACGGTCCTTTGCACATTTCGAACGTATCTCCAGACCCTTCATCAGTAACTTTAGGATACGCTCGTCTTTCTCTCCTTGTGTCGCCACCTAGATTACCTCCCTAAGATGTTTATCGTATGTGTACATGGTATGTACATAATAAACATATCTCCACACCCCACAATGCTAGAGCTCTGCTCTAACTTAGCTAAACTATAACCGTGGTAGTTCTTTCAAACAAACCCATTGCCTATGTACCTTTATGATGTGGCTTCGCCACCTATTTCCCAAATGGACAAAAATTTTATGTTGGACTTGTATATGCTGCCTATAATTTGATAGGGTCTCTAGTTATTTCAACCATTCCTTTAGTGCCTGATGGTACTTTAACCCCGTACATAACCTATGATTTCCCCCACGGGATTATGCCATAATTTCGAAGGCTATTACCTCACATGCAGAGCTTTTCTAAAGGCTTTGTGTCCTCCATATTACCCATGCTTAGTTACAATTAACCTATTTTTCTTAAGCTATCATGTGGACTTCAGCATTTGATCAGCTTCAAATGCTGTCGTCTTTGGCTCCCTCATAATGAAGTCGAGGCACTAAAACCTCCTGGTCTTCTAATAGGAAAACCCAATGTTTCAATCTTCGTTAGTAACCGCCATATGGTTATCCAATTCCTTACCCTCCTAAGCGTTTCAAAGTCATAATCTCTAACGGGTCTATGCCTCAAGGCAACGGATCCTCCACCTTCTACTTCAGTACCTATAATTGTTCCCCGCGAGTAGGGTAACTCTTAGGATATATGGACTACGGGTCTATATAATCTCACTCCTTGTAATCTATACACCCTGTCTTGATTTTTTTATCGGGACTTAGAGTTCCTATGTATTGCCTCTTCTCGGTTACCCCTAAAGGTATAATTGCCAAAGCCATCGTACTCCTTCTTTTCTTCCATCAGGGGGACGCGATATTTTTATACATCTTTTCATTCCCAAAACCAAGTGAATGCTCTCAGCTTATAACAATTAAGTAATTCATTGGTATCTAGGACCTTTGAGTAGCTAAGCTCTCATTATCGTTTATTCCAACACCGTTCCAACCATCCTCGGGATGTTTTTGAATGTAACATCACCGTATATGCTAGACTTACTCTAGCTATTCTCACTGATTTAAACTCTTCTCATCTTCCTTAGTACGACGTATCATAAGATAGTCAACTCCAACCATTGGGATAACTTGAATGCTTATCTCTGGTAAAGCATACCTAACCCAATATCTTCGTATATAAGCATATCATTACGCTCATTCTTTAAACCTTGTCAAGTAATATTTCACTCGCCTTGTACGAATATTCTACTATCTTTTAATATGATATACATCTGAATATCACAATCGACATCCTCGATATGATCACCACTATAGTATTTGATACTACTAAATCCTTCCTACATCCAAGACCGCTACGTTGTTATTATATGATATAGTAACATGTGTGCACCAACCCTAAGTCTAGACTCCTATGTAACTTGTTGACATAGGCATCTAGCTATATTCCTACTTGCGGCCAACTTATTTCCTCAACTTGGTTATCTAGTACCATACGCATGTTGGGGTTTCGACACCACTAACCTTACTTTGCCTTCGTCCTCAAGCTCTAGTCATAACTTCCACAGGGGCAAATGCCAAGCTAAGTTCCTTGTGGACATGTTTGACCTCTAGTATAAGAACTCTTATCTTCATTACTTCCGTATTCATATGGAATGTGAACTAAAAGTTCTAGTATATATCCTATCTTCTTTTAGTTATGTTTTATTATTAAATGGTCCTAGTACACATATACCAACGCGGAGTTACTCCTCGGGATACACACACGATACCAAGTCCAGAGCACATCCTCCTTGGTGAGATGTTCATTGGGCGCCTACCTTGTTCATACTCCAGACTTTGGTATATTCAACGTGTCATTCCAAACTCTCTATATTTGAAACGTTGTTTGCAACAACTTTCAAGCACCTCTTGTCTCCCACTTGTCGTATGGGTATATTACTTGCCGTGTGATGTGCAAACTACGTTCCACACTATGGTCCAGTCTGTTATTTGGCATCTCCATGCTCCCAGCAGACATAAGATGTGTCCATTTCCTTAATTTATATCCTTCGTAATGGTCATGCATTTGACCAACGTCATTAAGCGTATCCAAGTGACTATGTCGTCATCTTAATCATGCACACGCTTGCATCGTTATTGCACACCTCAGGAACATCAATCTCCTTACGAAACGCAACGTATGCGTAATTTTATAATCCGTAGTTTATGGATCCGCATCCTCATACAACATTATTCTCTACCTTTCCACGAATCATACCTCCATTCAAGTGGCAATAGCTATAAAATGTTGGCTCGACATTCTATGCCTGCACCACCATTGTCAAAACCTACACTTCTAAAGTGATCTCCCTTTCATGAGCCGGATACTTATAATCCAGTTTCCACCTTAGTGCATTAGACCTAAGGCAGCTGGCGGTCTTGGTATGTTGGATTTTCACCTCCAAAGCAAGGTGATGATATCAAAGTTCATTTGGAGGATTTTCATCGGTAAGGATGATTCTCCTGGCCTAAGGTTGTTGGTGCAGTCAATTCAGCATTGTCTCCCATTTCATAAGGCAACCATTAAGCCCCTCCTTCCTTGGGCTTTGCTTTATCATATGCATTCGTTTCCTAATGCTTCTCCCTTTCTAAAGGGGTTGCTTGCTGCTTGGGACACTGTCAGGTCTCTTTTCCATATTAATCCTGAGGCATGTCTTCAGTTGTCCGCTCCATGCTGGTGGATTCCGTTGCAGGACACTCCAGAGAATGTGCCTCTAAGTGTGGTTGTTCATCCAAAGACTCAACGACGATAGGTAGCAGCTGGTATCAGCACTATTGCAGCTTGGTATGAGTCTGGTCATCTCATGTCATGGGAAGCGTTTAGAACAAAGTTCTTGTTGTACAGATGGGACAGAGTAATCTGGAATCATATTGCTGCATTGTTGCCACAGGATTCTGGTCCGCAGATTGAGGTAGTCGTATGGGGTTGCCATCAGGATATTCAGCCAGGGCGGTTTGTGTCTTCTGTGTATAAATTGCTTTTGCATTCTGAAATCCTGCCTCCATCTAATAGGTGGCATCTTCAGGTCCCTCAGCCACAATGGAAAAGTGTTTGGATATGGGTATGGGATAAGCTGCTTCATCCCAAAGTAGTAGTTCTGTGGTGGCAAGTGATCCATAGATGCCTCAGAGTCAACAAGTTAGTCCATAAAATGGATAATCGGATTTCAGAGCTCTGTCCTTTATGCCAGCAAAGGGTTGAGAGTATTGAGCATTGTTTTTTCTTGTGTGAGCGGCTTCGGCAGGCATGGTCTTGGTTGTTGACCCTATTTGGCACGTCTAGATCTAGCCAGCAAATTTTGCTTGCTATCTATCTTGATGCTTGGCCCAAACTACGGAAACAAGCTTTTCATCTCGCATGTGGCTGGCTTTTATGGTCAATCTGGAAGAGAAGGAGGTTGTTTATCTTTCAGGGTGTAGATACTGCAGATGAAATTGTTCTTCAGTGGGCGCAAAATAAAATTTTTATGGCTTACAATTCTTCTTCTCTTGATCAAGAGAAGAAAGTACTGATCTGGCATACTTACTTTCAGATTCATTCTTTTGCATAGACAGGTGGTTGTGCTCAGTTGGATCGGTTTGTCCACTGGGGTTATAATCCTGTCTTTGCATTTTATGTTGTTCTGGTTTTTAGTTGGTGAATAAAGCTTGTCGTCCTTCAAAAAAAAAAAAATTTACCTCTCTAATGTGGTCTATCATAGATAATCATAAACCACTTCTTCATCAGATCTATGGTCCATGATAAATCAATCTTCGTAATTAGTAGGTCCAATGTTTCAATCAAATAACAAACATCGTCAGACCAATTTCTCGAGTAACCATCCAAAATAAGGATACCTTACCACTCCTTATTCCCAACGTTTAGCACTTCTACTTCAAGCAACAACCCAAGATCTGCTTAACCTTCATTATATAATAGCCTCAAGAAGCACCGCGCATGCTTTTGATGCTTCCGTATCTCTAATAAATGTATAGATATAACTAATGAATTAATAGGTGTGCTCATGTGAGGCAAAGCTCGTTCTGCCTCCACAAAGGTTTTACCCATGGTTACTTAAAGCCAACAATATAGCAATAGGAGTTTCACACCTTAGAATTTTATTTGAAATCAAACCAACATTTCTATCAACAATGTAGTCTCATTTTTCTAAGGGTCTTTACCCCTCGCATATCAGGGTCTGGCTATCAGTTATAGCTAAGTAGGCTAGCGATCGAGAGTGTGAATCTGGTAGCATTAAAGATACTCAAAAGGAGAACGCTATTTTGCCATATAGTCAACTATAATAGGAAATACTTATGTATGTCTTACACAAACTCCTAAGGGAATAACCAGGCATAAAATGTTATCACAAGGTTATGAATAATAAATGATCAAGAACGTCTGTCTATAATTAACATTAACGTATATAGGTAAAAATGGCAAACACAGTACAATATATACTTCTATTAAAGGGTAAGTATAAATGTGAGGGGCATGTAAACATTGACGATAGCAATATACGAGTTGTTAAAACTGTAACAAAATAGGAAAACAAAATTTAGGTGCAAAATTACATTAAGGCTGGATGTAATAAAATTACTTGCAAAGTCAAGGGAGAATATAATAGACATATACACAGAAGTTAATATGATTAGAATGACTCTCTACTAAACAGTGCGCGATTAATAAGTCTGTACTATATTAAAAGAATTACACGTATGTATAAAAAGAATAATTTCTACATCAGATAAACTGTAAACTCATCACCAAGAATGACACGGTGAGACTTCCACAAACCTTGACTGTTGACTTTTGACAGTCCTAAGCCATGATCATGTCTGGTCTATACCTCTACCTCTTATATTCCAGAGTTATAAATTGCACATTACAAGTCATTTCAAACTTAATCACTTTGAACATGACAACGTCTGTGTGACTTATAATCTCACGCTATCTCTTTAAGGAGGGGAGACTTCCTTCCAATGTACGATGTGTTGCCCTGCAACAAGAGTAGCCTTGATGCTGAGGACAACGTCATTTTTAAGGTGGGGAGAATGTGACGTTCCACATATTTAAACGCCTTTTTGAGTATAAATACACGACACGTCATTATGAATAATTAATGGCACATTAATTATTCATAAGCTAAGGTTAGCTATGTTAATAATTCATTATTAAAGTGGAAACCTAACCTAAAACCCTAATTCGAATTTAGGGCTTAACCTAATATTAAAAAGGGCTAAAATACCAAATTAGCTAATATTAACCAACCTAAAAGTCGCCACCGCCCCAAATCGATTGGGCAAGTAGAGTTTTCAATTTGGGACACCCAAATTGGGGGTTGCACCCCAATTTGCCCCAATTCGATTTGGGGCAATTGGAGATGGAGGAGGAGATGCTGCCCAACCCATGTTGTTCGACCTTGTTCCAGCCAGAAGGACGGCGACCCAGAGGGATAGTGGAGCTAGCTATGGTTCCGGTTAGTACATAGTTAGCTTAGTTATGATTCTAGTAGGCTAAGCCCTCTGCCGGGGCTTCTTTGCCTCCTCTCGATGATGATTAACCCTTGTTTGATAGTTAGAACTGTTTCTCAACTATTGATTATGCTCGCGGATGGATGGATGGATGGATGTATCTTTGGTAGTATCTCTTAGTTCTTCCGTAAAGCGTGGATTAAGAGGGGTAGAGACCTCTGTGACCTATGTTCATTAGTATGTTCCTAGTATCTCCCATAGTACCCAATTAATTGTGGCTCAGTGCACAAGATCCCACCGAATTCAGTGGAATCTACGGCATGATTGAAGCACCAGATAAGGGACCGTAGTGATGAAGTGTGGGATGGGGTCTCACTTTGAACATAAAAGGCTACCACGAGACTCCTTCAATGAGCTAGGCTCGATAGCGGCCCGCTGAACCGTGGTATGGGTCTGACACTCCCTGGGTACAGTGGTGTGATCATCCTGTACTTTGAGTAGATTTAGGGGAGCAGGTCGGCTACGGATGCGGGGGTCGCTGGTGCGGCACGTATTCTCTAGCTCACCCATGGAATCATCAATAGCTGGGAAGGGACAGTTCCGACCGCCTCCTCATCGGACCGGGAGATGTAACCCTGAGTAGTCCCGGCGGGTGATGCCTTGGGATTGCGCCTCCCAAGGCTACAATGGCTTTTGCTAGCTTGATTCACTCATCCGCAAAGTGTGCAATGAGGGGATAGATGGAGTGGACAACCCTAGCCACTGTTCTATGCCAGCCAACGCCAGGTTATACCTCTGTCTGCTGATCTCTTGAGACCGAGCCGTCAGTCCATCCTCATAGGAGTCTGAGCCGGGGTAGAACCTGGGGTTTGGGGTGTTTTCCTTAGCATTAGATGTATCTTCTCTGTTATCATCAGTTGGATGGATGTGCCACCCTTCGTGGTGGTTATTTATTATATGATTATGATGTGTGCTAACCTTGTATTCACGCTTCCGCGACATAGAAGTCCCATTGAAGGCGTGGGCCGAATGACACCTCCGTGTCCTTCACCCGGGCATCCTTCTATAGATGGCCCGAGTTAGACGGAGGGCCCTGCTCATGGTGAGCTGGTTGCCATGGGAGGGGGAAGTCCCTGTATGTATACGTCCGGAGCGCCGTATATGTTCAGGGAGCGTCACATTTTCTCCTTCAGTAACTATCATATTATGTTTGATCATATAGTTGAGATTGTTTAGATGAGTGTGCCCTAATCTCTTATGCCATTTTCTGAGCAGTGCAGCAGATACAACATTTATTGAACCATCAATTTTCATGTCATTCAATGCAAATTGGTTCCCAACTCTTCTTGCTAAAAATTTCAATGTATTACCCAAATAGATCTACATTGAGTTTTCTCAAAACATACTCTATAGCCTAGATCAATAAGTTGGCTAATAGATATTAAATTTCTGATAATTGAGGGATCACACAAAACTTTTTTTAATTATACTGGCTCTCCAGATAGGTCAAAAATCTCAAGCATTCCAACCACTTCAACTTTCTGCAAATTGCCATCACCCATTTGCATATAATTGGACCCCTTATTCACCTTCTCCTTGAGTTCTTTTGGGTCCTTGATCACGGAAATCTAAGACAAATAGTTCATCCTTAGAATCCAACTCATTAATGGATAAAGATTTGAAAATATCAGGTTTAGTACATACCTCAATATTTTCATCTTGTACTTCTTCTTCCTCACTAATCACATTTTTTGCCATGTTTATTGCAGCAGTGTTTCTTCCCAAGCCTTCCCCTTCTAAAGTCTCATCTAAAGTTATCATTATATCCTCGACCTCTTTCTTTATTAAAGTCTGTGGGACTTGAGCAGTTTGCTGCCAAAGCCACTACAGTTGTAACATTTGCTCTCTTGTGTACTAGCATTTTTAGAATAATTGTTCTTTAAATGACCATACTTATTGCAACTATAGCATGGCCCTAACTTGCTCTTGTCAAAGTACTTTCCTTTCCCTTTCCCATCAAAAAGAATTTCAGAATGATCATCACCACCACTAATTAATAGCTTTTGTTCCAATTTTGTTTTAACCATCAGTTCTGCATCTTCTCTACTCTTGACTACATTCTTTACTAGTGTAGCCAACTGATCAAAATGTGAGAAAGCATGAGCTATAGTCATTACCTAATGATCTTGAGTGATGCATATTCCTTCTGCCTCTAGATCTGTAACAAGGTTACCCAACCTCGGGAAAAACTCAGTGAGGTCATCCTTTTCTTGGAATTTTAAATTCCTTAACGCCCTATCGGTTTATGAAGCATAACTCAAACATGAGATTACGACCTAGTGTACGCGCATAACTATTGAAACATTGAGGGTAATAGGTTCACAAGGGGTATAAACTTCCAATTTTTATGAGTGCATATAATATGTTAAGAATATTAGTTGTGAGTTTTCGGTGCAATGGTTTGGGGCCAATTGTTATTTGAATTATAGAAATGTGTTGTGATGGTGGAGACTGACATCACAAGTCCCTAAGTGATAGGAACTGTGCCTACGGTCGGATCCGACCTTATAAAAGTAAGATGGAATTGTACAGAGACATTGCAGATTGAGGAAGTTGTTCACGAGTTGAACAGGCTCGAGCTTTCAGGGATATCAAAAGAATAAAGTTTTATTGATTCCCGAATGATAGTGCTTCATAATTACCTTTCAATAGTCGTTTGGATGCTTTTCTAATAACATAATTAGATACATATTAGATAATTAGATACGTTGGACTACCACAGTCGTCGGATTCGTCGATCCTACGACCCAGATCGTATGCTGGAGCCTCTGGGCATCTCTCGTTTCATTTATAGTCATTTATAATTGAAGGCGCCTACGATTTTGAAATATGAAATACGATTTTGCCTAAGATTTTGAGGGAATATCGAACCTCTATACGACTTTGCCTAAGATTTTAGAATATGAAATACGGGGGCTCGAACCTCTACCAAAATAATTCAATGTCCTAATAAGACTACTTTAACCAATATACCCAGTGAGCTAATGTGATTATTTTTTATCTTGAATCCATGTTTATTTTTATAACAACCCATTCAATTGTTTTAGGGATATATGGTCTATGGTTTTAAGAATTATTATTTTTACATCCATATCAAATCCCCCTAGAACCCCAAGTTATTTTGCTACATATTCTAAACGAGGTGCATGCTAGACTACCACAGTCGTCGGATTCGTCGATCCTACGACCAGTTCGTATGTTGGGGCCTCTGGACATCTCTCATTTCATTTATAGTTTTTTATGATTGGAGGCGCCAACGATTTTGCCTAAGGTTTTGAGGAAATATCGAACCTCTATACGGCTTTGCCTAAGATTTTAGAATATGAAATACGAGGGCTTGAACCTCTACCAAAATAATTCAATGTCATAATAAGACTACTTTAACCAATGTATCCAGTGAGCTAATGTGATTACTTTTTATCTTGAATCTCTTTTTTTTTTTTTTTATAACAGCCCATTCAATTCTTTTAGGGATATATGATCTATGGTTTCAGGAATTGTTATTTTTACATCCATATCAAATCCCCTTGTTATTTTGCTACATATATTGCTAAGATTCATTTCTTCAAGCATTAAGTTGATTTAATCCAGTTGACATTACATATTTCCTTTCATTTGTTATCAGAGCCACCATGTCAACTAGATTAGGTGTTTTTTTACTAAGTACAGTGGTTGTGTTCAAAGGCACTGGAGATTTTCAGGTGTGGAAAGAGAAAATCAAAGAAGTCTTGGAGGTTAATGTGGACCTATGTGATTGGAGATGCAGACGAAGTTGAGCTAATCCGCGATACTAACAGCAAAAATGAGGCTATCATTATTGCTGTTGAGAGTTTGAGCTCAAAAGGAAAAGGTACATCTAGTTCCATTGAGGTAATGATGGTCTTTGCATGTCGTATACATTAATAGCATATTATACTTGCATCTCTTTATAACCTAGCTTATTCAATGATCTAAATATTGTACAATGGAGCAAATGCAATGCACCGTACATTCCACGATTCTAGAAACACAATCCACTAGTTTTGCATAAGGAATAAAAAAGTCAATGCACAATTGAAGATTCTCACTTCCGTTGAGGTGAACATATACAAGTGAACATATAGAATTGATAGCATAATCTCAAGAAACACTTTTAATTAATAGTCTCAATTCCCCGCATTGCATACCAAGGGCTGCAAACTAGAAGTCCTTGCAAACTACACAAAGCGGAAATAATGGTCACGTATCGATTTGCATCAAATTAGTTTGCGAATTCAACAAAGCACACTAATGAATTAAACCAACGAGCCTATTCAATTAATGTCACAAGGATAAAAAGGATGTCGTAATGGGCCTGTATATTTGTGCAAAAGTCAATAATGCTAGAATGACAAAATCTGGGCTTGGCCCTGATATATTGGGTGTGGAGTACTACAAAATTCACAGGCTAATCACAATCCAGAACCTTTCTTTTGCACTTTTATAGTAGTCAAAATGAATGTACCAAACCAAATTATCATGGCTGTGGTACCAATTGAGGGTATTACATAATTCACAGGCTAATCACAAAGCTACAAAAAGTATAAGCTACAAAAAGTATAACCTCCAAAGAAGTTTATTTCTAAATTTTCAATGATTCAATATAGATCACTCTATCGGGGATCTTTGCAGCTACTCAAGTTACGACATGATTCCCAACAGGAGGTTGTAGGCATTTGAAATAAACATTTTGAATCTTGTCACAACAGCAAAAGCAAAAGCATTCAGAATAATAGCTTTTGGGCTCCATTATAATCGCAGAAAACTGCGCATATTGTTGCCTATTTGCACACCTACAAAACTCCTGTAATATTAAAAAACATCATTTGACACATTCTATAAGTTTTTCCACTACCATAGCTAATCTAAATAAGGCCGGAACTTTAAAATGTAATGGCAAAGCTGATGATAGAATGGAGTTAATTCAAATAGAGTCATCCAAATTGATCATGATTTTGCAAGAGTATGTGGAAATTTAGCATATCAATTAGCACGTTTTGAGAGGAAAAATGGAGATCAAGGCGGAATCAATATTCCCCTGTGTTCACAAGAACTAGCCCTCTAATACAATAATACTTGATGCATTTTATCTGTTGATCCAAACCGACTGGAGTCGGTATCGAATCTATCTTCTCGCTAACCATTTGCCTCTAGTCTAGCTCCTTACTATTTAGTAAACACATATTTCTATTGTAGTTGATATCAGGTCGTAACCATCGACCTATAAATGATGTTCAAATGAACCATTGCATCTCAGTTCAAATGAACCATTGCATTTCAATGTGCACAAATGCACCATTGCATATTTTTATTGAACTGTTTCTCTAATGTGAATATGGCAACATGACTTATTCTTACATTTTCAGAATTAAAGTGTCAAGACTTGATTAGAAAGAAGCACATGATCCAAGAGATGAAGAAGGCCATGTTTCAACTGCTGCAGAGGTATAATCTGAAGAAATGTTTGAAACAAATGGAGCTTCTGTGATTGTTAGTCTTCCACAAGTTTCTTAGTCCAACCAGTACAAGAATGTTGAAATCACCCAATCTTCTGGAGAATCCAATCTTTGCTTTCGTGAGTCTATCCCATGGCCCAACAAGGTCTCAACTTGTTGTAGCAGATCCTCAAACAACAACAAATCCTACAAAAGTAACAGAAACAGCAAATCCGGCTCGCCCTTCCACTATCTGACGTCCTCCAATCGAACCCTAAAATGCTCCAGCCCTAAAATGAATGAGCTCGAGCATTGCGTGACTTCTTGCCTTTTTTTAGTCCAAAAAATAAATAAGGGTCAGGAAAAAGCACGAAACTAGAGCTTTGGACAGGCCCGACAGGCTGTGGCACTGTAGCTGTAATCTTTGCCGAGCTCTGATCTAGAATTCGGCCGAGCAAGTTTTTTTAAGAGAAGGACCAGGCCATATTGAAGTCCCGAATGTTGAAACCCTAAAAAAATAATGAACATCTCCATGGCTCTAAAAATTGAGAGAACACAACCACATGATTATATTTCTTGTTCAAAATCAACGGCTCAGAAAGAGTGCACTTTAGAAATACTATTTAGTACACCTGCACGAATATAGCAACAAAATCATATAAAAAAGCGTATAAAAATATAAAAGTAACCCCATGTTATTATGCTAGATATTGATCCTGTGCCCGAGACTAAGAGCTTGGGATTTGATGTGTACCTTATTTATGATGCGCAATTGAGAGAAAATCCAAGTTTGGTAAGAGAAAGTTGTTTTGAGCTTTGTTTGCACTGTAAGTTAGACTTTCAAGATAAAGGAATCATCTAAATAAATCATTATAAGTGTCAATTTGCAATGGTTTTGTTGCATGCATGGTAAATCATTTGAAAGGAAAAGGGGAAGACGATAAAGCTGCTTAGGATAGTCTCAGCCTTTCAAAAGTAGATAGAAAAGCTTTTCAGCAAATCTTAATCCTCCCATTGTAGCAGACCTAGTTTTCATACCATACATATTGCTTTAATCTCATAGATTATTCATAATTTATAAAAGGCTATTTCTAGCTCAAAAAGATAACCAGCAATAGAACTATCAGATTAGTTTCTCTGTTTTTCTGCACAGAAAAAATATCAGTAAAAAAAAAACTTTTTTAGCATCAACCCAGCAAATCTTTGAGCAAGATTTTTTGGGCACACACTCTAGAGCAACCAAAGAATATAAACCATTAAGCAAAAATTAGAAAGGTTGCTTACAACTTTACTGGCTAAAAATAGCTCTTGGGTTGGGCTATTGACTCAAAATTGATCAGGTCAAGGGAATCTATATCTATAAATCTGTCCAGGCATTTGCTTCTGACTTTCTTGGGCATAATCAAGACACACTTGAGAAACCTTGGAAATTGGAATTGAGCACCATAGGAAAATCATTTGGTGCAACTTTTGCTGAAATCATTCTTTCACTGTTTTGGGAAACTGATATCTTCTTGGAAATTGAGCATTATCTCAGTAAGTTTTCATAAAAGAGTGGTTGCCTTTAGCAACCTGGAGGTCCTGTACCAGTGAAGTTGGAAAACCTCCAACAATCCTGATAAGAAAAGATGATTTTATTCTTCTTGGAAAGAAATTATTTAAAAAAATGATGCTTACCTTTTAATGACAGCAACATCAGGTTTAATATCCTCAAGAGAAATTCAATAAACCTGTCCCCGAGTCATAAAAACTGGTACTTTTAGAACATTAGCACAAACTCCACCAATTATTAGAAATGACCAGTGATTTGCATCTATTACTATGAGCAAAATAAGTTGACATATCCCTTGATTGCTTTAGTCAGAATAGCTTGCAAAGAAGACTTCGTGCCTTTTGGATCATGCATCTTGAATTCCATGTACAATGTTGGAGGACAGAAGAAGAATTTTTCCTTCAACTTTTTGGGTATCTTCTAATTTACATACCTGCATGGTACCCATTCATTGTTTCAGAGTACCAACTATATTCTGAACTTGCTTGCATTGCTCGATATAAAACCCAAGTGTCATTATGCTTCAATTTCTTCACATATCTAATGCATCTAACAAGGGCCACATTCAGCAAATAGCATGGGCAATGGAGCCTGCATTTTTACACTTAGCTTCTGTCTTAGAAATTTCTTCAATACCTACTCAATATGCAATTTTTTGATAAACTAGGGCTCCAAACCTTGCTTTTATATAAAACCACTGTTTGTACCAATGCAGAAAAGAGTAATTTTTAATTGCCACAACCATAAACGTATTTTTCTACTTAGGCTTTTTAAAGCTCCTTCAACCCTTTGTGTTACACATATATTCCATCTACGATTTCTATGAACTGCCAAACCCAAATATTTGTACGAGTCACATACTTGGACTTCATTCCCATTATATTTGAAATGATTCTCTTGCTTGAGTATCCCAACAACCATCATTCTTGTTCACCTGCAGGCCAGTATGAGTGCAAAGAAAAAAAAAACGCATCAAGATGTCTGCATATGTGTGTGTGAGAGAAATGAAATAAAATGAAATGAAATGAAATCTTGATTATTACGTCTGTGAGACCATCAGATTCAGAAGACATTCAAAACGTACACTCAACATCATAAACTAGATCATCTAATATGTCTTCAGGCAAGAACATATTAGTGATCTCTTCTTTAATATCCGGCTCAGTAGTATCAAAGAACATTTTTAGATTTTTAATACTAGTATCTCTTGCTTGCATAACTTCCACAAGGAAGTGCCCAATGGTGATTGGAGGTAGTTCAAAGAGTGTACCAGCGTCGCTGCCTGTATTCCAAACTTAGTTCGAATATTTTGATAGGCTGCACAGGATAAAATGACATGTTCCTCATCTTCAACTTCCCTTGATCCACAAACCTTACAATACCTTAACTCATGTGGTATCTTTGCCCATCGACCAATCTCCACTAATAGATGATGAGAACTAAGTCGCATCCTACTGATCATATGTCTGAGCTTTACAGAAAGACCGGCTTTTTGGGTATGAAGCTTCCCGTAGATTGGGATGCATAGTATTCCTGTAATGTTCCTCCATCATATCATTGTGTGTGTGTGTGTGTGTGTGTGTGTGTGTGTGTGTGTGTGAGAGAGAGAGAGAGAGAGAGAGAGAGAGAGAGAGAGAGAGAGAGAGAGAGAGAGAGAGAGAGAGAGAGAGAGAGAGAGAGAGAGAGAGAGAGAGAGAGAGAGAGAGAGAGAGAGAGAGAGAGAGAGAGAGAGAGAGAGAGAGAGAGAGAGAGAGAGAGAGAAGTGTATTAAGTATAGGGAGGCCTCAAAGGCCAAAAGACATCAAAACTTTAAACATGATCATAAAAAAGTAGATGAGTCTCAGAATCCTCATCTAACTCATCACTCTCACTTTGTATGTCAACATCTTCTAGTATACTATTCAATCTTTTCAGACAACTCTCTCTATGTTGTAAAAGTTCTAATAAATAGTCACCAATCTTCCCTCCATCTATGGAGAAGAAGGTCTGGAGATCTTGTGCATGAATCCCATGTTGCATTCTCAGTAAATAGTATGCACTGCATCTTAGTAATGCATGATCTTCATCTTCCACTTGGTCCTCGCCACATACTTTACAATATCTCTCACTTCTTGGTATGATTTGGTCGCATCTGCCAGTCTCCACTCCTAGACAGTGCGAGCTAAGACGAATCCTGCCCAATGCATGTCTTTTCTTGATTGAGATATTGTCCTGTAAATACTTAGCTGCTACTAGCCCAGGGTTCATCTGTTGTTTGTACATGATCATTTTCGTTTTAGGCTGCGACCACATCTTCTTGTATACTTTATCTAAAACCCATTGCCTCAGATTCTTTCCCTCTAGTAATGCTTCCTCCCACCGGATATCCCATCTATCCAGCCATCTAATAGCATCCTAAAACCATCCTTTATCTTTGCTGGCTGATAAAGCCTTATGTGGTAGCCGTGTATCATCCATCAAAGTTAACTTCTTTAAATACCGAATACATCTAATCATGGCATCTCCTTCTAGAGGTAATAAGCCACATTCCGTCAGCATCATTTGATAGGGTGTTTGGGCCTTAACTCCTAGTTCAAGGCGTATGAATTTCTTTTGTATCTGTTCAAGATCATCCCATAGTCCACGTGGAAGACTGGGCCCCCATACCTCACTGCCATACAGAGCGACACTTTGTACCAGAGATTCAAAGAGTCTTTTTTTAAGTGGCCAAGCCCATAAGTGCGCTTCCCTGCATAGGCTTTGCATAGCATAGAGTGCTTTATGGCTGCCATCTATTCTCTGCTGAATGCAGGCGTTCCATCTGTGATTCCTGTGGAAAATCAGCCTTAGATATTTGTAAGAATCACAAGTACTTACCATTTGGTCTTTATATCTGAACGAAGTTTCTTGTTTTAATGCTCCCACTGTCATGATATTTGACTTATCCAGGTTTACTTGCATCCCTGTGGCATCACAGAACCGGGCTAGCCCATCTAGATGTTGTTGCATATGCTTCACAGAGCGAGCAAAGATGACCACGTCATCTGCATACATCAGAAGCTGGATTACATAGCCATGAATCTCTAGTCCACCTGGGCAGTTATCTTGTAGCCATTTTTCCAAGCTATCAATGAATAAACCGAACAGCGTGGGGGACATTGGGCAGCCTTGCTTGACCCCAATGTTACTACTAACATATTCTTGTTTGTCTAATGAGAGAGGAAATGACAATTGTATCAATACCTGCTCATACAATCTTTGTACTGCTTCTCGCAACTGCTCCGGTACCTGTAGCTTATCCAATCTCCCCCATAGCTGCGATCTAGGTACTTTGTCAAAAGCCTTTCTAAAATCTATGAAGGCTACATATGCTGGTTTCTTCGTGCCTTTGACTGCCTCAAATATAGTCTTGAGTACCAGTAAGTGATCAATTGTAGATCGGCCTGCTCTGAATCCAGCTTGTGTTTCTGCTCTTATGTTATTTGTTTCAGCCCACAAACTTATTTTTCTCTCTAATATAGATGCAAGAAGTTTTGAGAGTAAGCTGCTCACCAATATGGTTCTATAATTGCTTATATCATTGATATCACCTCCTTTATGAATTGGAACCACTCGGTTAACTTGCCATTGCTCAGGCAAGCCATGTGCCAGTGCTTTGGAAAACAAGTCTGCTATGACATAGTGCAGCTTTGGGCCTGCCCATTTCAAGTGTTCCGCACATGAGCCTTGTGAATCTTTTGCTTTGCCATTGGCTAGATGGTCAATACCATCTGAAACATCTTCAACCGTGATCACAAGATGGAGTCCTCCCTGTTGTCTGATATTAGGATGTTCTCCAGAACTATGGTATAGACGGTGCACATATTGCCATAATATTTCTGCTGTAATTGGAAATTCTGTTTGCCTTTTCTTACGGATAATATTCCAGAAACTTTTTGGATCCGACACATAGTTTTGACATAAAAGCTCTTGCCGAGAATGGATAAATTGTCTCTTTTTCTGCCTAGTGATCTTCCTGTACTCCTTCTTATAATGTTCTTTCTCAGAATCAAGACTCAGCTTCCATTTAAGCTTAGCATCCTTGCATGTCTGATCATACCATGCTTTACATGGCAGCCCCCGTAAAATTCGTTTTGAAGTGAAAACTTCTTCAGCCACTGTTGATAGCAGTTCACTTAATTGCTTGCTAGCTGTCGTTAGATCCGGATCCCAGTTTATCTCCTATACTTTTTGCTCAATCATAGCCTGGTAACATGCTTTTAGGCTTGGTTTCAGATAATATCTCTGTGTCTTATTTGTTTCAGTCACACCATAGTTTTTTCTAATGCTGAGAGTAAATAATAATGGGCAGTGATTGTGACGTTCCAGCACAGTATACGGTTCCAGGACGTATACTGTACTGCCTCATCACGCGTACACGCCACCCCGACTGACGTGTACGCCGACGTGTAGCTAGGCGGGTAGCCCCTAGGGGGCAACTTGCAAGGTATGTGCATTTATTAATGTGCACATTTACCAATGTGCACATTTATCTAGGTGCACATTTTCCCATGTGGACACCTTTATGCCACCTTGCCATTAAAGGCAAGTGGGCCATACCCAATTATCCCACATGCTTAAAGGGATAATTGGAAACCCTAGCCCTAACCCCTTGTCTATTTAGGTTAGGGAAACCCTAACTTGCTATTTTCGTCCATAGGGTTTTAGAGCTCTGTTTTGCTCACTCAAAGGGTCAAAACTGCGTCCAAGACTCTGTCTGAGTGAATTGCACCATTAGTTTTCTTTGTTGGCTCCAGCTTCAAGCAGTTCAGCAGGATGGTCGAACTCAGGTCAGGAGGAGCAATCCAAGGATCAAGTATTTGGTCAATTTAATAGCCTAAACCGTCTTCCAGTCATTGTATCAGTAGGTTTAGCCTATTAAATTGCCCATAGCAGCCATTTAGATTCTCAGATACCAGACACTAACTAAAGGACCTAACTCTATAATATAGATTAGATTTAGTTCTTTAGTTCTTCTGTGATGTATATGTATCTCTGTGAACTCCTTGTATTGGGAAGGGGGGTAGAGACCCTAAAGCTTGGTAGTTGATGCTCCTAGATTAGCCTCTCTAGCACACTGTAGATTCGGCCTGTGTACAAGAACCACACCTGGTTGTGGGTAGAGGGGCCAGACTGGCTAAGAAGGAGGTTCGTGTTCTGACTCCTGAACGATCCCTCTGGTGTGTAAGGCCTACCGGGGATCATTGTGACTAGGTCTAATGGCTTGCCACTGAGTGCGGGCAAGGCATGGGCTCGACACCCGTGGAGTGGTGTTCACTTTCTAGTGGGTTCAGTCGAACAAGGGCAGTGGCCCTCTAGTCACCTTGAGTCAGCATGTAGATCTCTGGAGGGAGTGATCCCTACCTGCCCCATCGGAACTGGGGAGATGCAACCCAGGAATAGCCCCTTTGGCTATGCATCCGGCGGGCTACAATCAGGTCCCCACACTTTTCAACCTACTCTGCAAAGTGTGCACAGGAGGGGCGGATGGAGTGGACAACCCTAAACCATGTTCTTATGCCAGCAAAATCCATTGCCATGAATTCTGTCTACAATGAACTTTGGAGACCTAAGCCGTCAGTCATTCCTTCGAGTCCGAGCCTTGGGTAGGAACCCATATGTTTTGTGCTGATCTTTGTCTCTGCAGATGTGATGTACCACCCTTCGAGGTGGATATGTGATTATGTTGTATACCGACATGTATGTTTACGCTTCCGCGGCTAGGTAGGCCCTGAGGGAGACAGGGTAAAATGACCCCTTCACTCTTCCCACTGGGACTCGTTACGGGTGCAGTGATATGTGGAGGGCCCTGTATCAGTATGGAGCTGGTATGGGGGATGAACTCCTGTTTGTATACGGTGAGTGCACCGTATACGAGTAGGGGACGTCACAGTGATCAGATTCTAAGTTTTCTTCTCCAACTCGAAAATCTGATATTTGATTTAGTGTGCGATCTGCCATCATGACATAATCGACTGTGCTCTTAGCACGGCATGTATTCCTATGTGATGCTGGAAATCATTCTAAGCCATTGCATATCAGCAAGTTTGCGCACCAACTACTGCACCAACTGCGGCAATCAGAGCTGGATGATTTCATCGTCCGGGGAGCTTCCGACTTTCCACTTCAAGTAAGAGAAGCCGACACTTACACAGGAGAGTCGACTTCTGACATCCAAGCCTACAGCAACATCACGCAGATAATGGAAGCTCGGGAACTACCAACGGAAGAGGAGTGTTATGCCATCCAGGAACAGATGGAAATCTGTGGCAAGAGCTCAAACATTTTAATGCCGAGCTCTTCGACACCAGCCCCCAGAGAGAGAAGAGGCGAGTTCGACCTCAGGCGAGCTTCAACAACAGTTAGGGATTACAGAGAGCTCACCGAGGTGGAAGTCGACGAATATGCCGGGAGACACAGAGTTGGTGGCCGAGGAGGTGAAGAATCAATGATGACGACAAACGATGTGTCGCCGCGATACTATCTCCCCGCCGATGGACGGAGAATAGCGTAATCCACCGCAAATTCACCCCTAGGGCGCAGGAAGGAGTATTCATGCTCATCGCGCTCGGGCTTTGGCCGGCACGCTCGGCTAGCTGCCAACACCGACTATGCCGTCTTAAGTCAAGAGAGCGGTGGCACTCGACATCTTCGATTTTGCCATACCTTACCGACGGCAGGGAAGACTGGCAGTGACCGCAGCTTACACCTCCGACCGCAGGGTAGAGGAATTAGTGAGAGCCTTGCAGGGCGGGTCGTCAACCAACGTCCTCAGGAACTTGGGATGCTCGGTAGGAACGACCCAAGTTAAGAAGTTCCTCGAAGACAACCCATCCTACCGGCGATTTCAAGAATAGTTAGACTCTTGATCCCGGAGGTTTTGTATTAAGATACTACATAATATAAATGTAATTTCTTTTGCACTTTAAATGTTTTGTTGATGTGATTTGTCCGCAACTATACCAACAAACACATATAATGCAAGAGAATAAATAAAGCTAACCATAAGGCCATGACCTACTTGTGTATGCAGCTAGAGGCCCAGGCTCAGGGGAACGACAACGCCGAGACCTTAGAGAGGAACAGACCCCGCCTAGACCACCCCCGGCAAGGAGCCTGTATGAAGCATTCGGCGCAATGTCCCCAGAGGAAGAAATGACGCAGATGAGAACGGACCTCGAGCAGATAAAGGCTTTCTTAGCAGCACAATCAGAGAGTGGCCCAAACAACAATGTCCAATTGCCAGAGGCACCACCTAGGAAGACGGGTAAGGACAAGAGGAGGAGCAAGAGAAGGAGGTCCACCAGACGGGAATCCTCCGACACAAGCTCGATTCGACTCGACCTCGAGGAAGAGGAAGAGCAGGCGCAAGACCGTAGGGATGGAAGGCAAAGGGACGCCACAGATGGAAGGCAAAGGGACGCCACAGATGGACGGCAAAGGGACACAAAAGCCTCTGATTACCAGAAGAAGGTAGATTCAGCATTGGGAAACGTATGGAAGGCCAGGAAGCTCAAGCAATTCTCAGCGTAAAACAGTCGCATGGAGGCGAGGCTTGGCTCGATGAAATGAGTGAGTATGGTAACGCCTACCGGTATGAAGGACAAAGATAAAGGCAGAGTGGCAACAGCCAACCCGGAAGGGGCCGCGACGCATTTGGTGGAAAGGGTATGCCAAGGCCCATGGCTTAAGCAGGATGCTTGCGATTCGAAAAGTTTGCTAAAGCTTTCAAGCCCATTACGTCCCAAGAGAGCACAAGTCCAAAGATGATGCGCCAGCTTCTGTGTTGCAACAGGGAAACAAATCACCCGTAAATATACGAGAGGAATTCATGAGACTAAGGCTTTATGTGCCAAAGTTGGGTGAAAAGCATGCAAAGGAGAGCTATATTGAAGGGCTGAATGAAGAGATCCGCAAGCTTGTAAGGGCAATAAACCCTAAGACAAGATCGGGCGTAGTCCAAAGCAATAAGCTTGCAAGGAACGGACCTCGGAATAGCGGGCGAGGCAGCAGATACCAGTGATAAAGGCAAGGCAACATGGAGTTATAGCCCTAGAGCAGCCAGCCCAGTCCAAATAGAGCCCCATATGGTGGCAATCGGGGAAGCAAAGCAGGGAGAAGAAGCGGTGTCCTTCAAGGACAAGCAGGAAGGGTCAAACTACTCCAAAGCAAAGTCAAAATCCTTTTTGCAGGCAATGCCCAAGGAAAAGAGGCAGGAGTGCATAGAAAAGCAGCTTTGCTTCAGGTGCTTCCAGCCAGGCCATAGGACAACAAACTGCCCCTACGTCATGAGTGCAGCGCTAGCGGAGCTGAGAGATTGGGACACTCCGTCTGACGACGACGGCGAGGCAGCCCGCGACTACATTCAGGGTGAGTGTCATATCTTTGCCGCAATAGACACAGAACAAGCAGAGAACCAGTATAAGGTAATTTCCACAGTAGGGAAGGCCAAGGCCAAGTCCTTCATAGTCCTGATAGACTCGGGAAGTAGCCATAACTTTGCATCCCCCAAAATGGTTGAAATGTTGAAGTTGAAACCACTAAAGTCGAAGCCAAGGCCCGTCGTCTTAGCAAGTGGAGCAGTAAGGCAGACAGCAGGCAAGAGGATCAACTTCGACATCGACTTGCCAGGGATTAATATCCAGATGGGGGCAGAAGTAATGGGCATTGGCAAGTATGACTTGATCATAGGAATGGAGTACCTTGGACCAGCAGGGGCCATCATTGATTGTGGGAAGCGGAAGGTGACCTTTCCAACGCCCGACGGCAAGATCATTGAGATCACAGGTAAAGACGTTGTTCCCATCATGCGGTGTATGTCCTCTAAGCAGCTGCTCAAGTGCATCAAGAGCGAGCAGGTAGCATATATCTTCAAGCTCGAGATCGAAGAGCCCGAGCCAGAAGAAAGTGAGGAAGATAAAGTGCTCAACAAGTTGCCCAAGCATATAGCTAAGTTGATCGCAGAGTTTCACGATCTCTTCCCGGATGAGATCGAGCACCTCCCTCCTTACAGGGGAGTGGAGTGTGAGATAGCACTCAAACCAGGAACGAAGCCGACAAGCAAGGCCCCATATAGAATGACGACGCAGGAGTCGACCAGACTAAAGAAGCAATTGCAGGAGTTGCTAGACCTAAGCTTCATTAGACCTAGCGTCTCGCCATTTGGAGTGCCCATTCTTTTTGTCAAGAAGAAGGATGGCAGTTTGAGGATGTGCATAGACTATAGGCAGTTGAACAAGCACACCATCAAGAACAAGTATGCACTCCCCAGATCGGATGACTTGATGGATCAGCTCCAAGGGGCAAAGGTCTTCTCCAAAATCGACTTAAGGTCAGGTTATCATCAGATCCGGATATAGGAAGAAGATATCCATAAAACCGCCTTCAGAACGCGGTATGGGCATTATGAATTCACGGTAATGCTTTCGGCTTATCGAATACCCCCGCGACGTTCATGAGGCTCATGAACGACATCTTCAGGGAGTTCCTAGACACCTTTGTGATAGTATTCTTTGACGACATTTTGGTGTATAGCAGATCCCTTGAAGAGCACGTACAACACTTAAGGAGAGTGCTGGAGAAGTTGAAGAGGCACCAGTTGTACGCCAAGTTGTCGAAGTGCCACTTCGCAACGGAGAAGGTGGAATACCTGGGTCATGTGATCTCAGCAGAAGGAATCTCGACGGATCCCGCCAAGATTGAAGCAGTGATTCAGTGGCCGGCACCGAAGAATGTGCATGAGGTTAGAAGTTTCCTTGGCCTAGCAGGGTACTACAGGAAGTTTGTGAAGAACTTTGCAAAGATAGCGGCCCCGCTAACATACTTGACGAGGGCGGAGAAGGTGAAAGATTGGGCAGAGCATTGGCACAAGAATGCCCAAGCCGGGTTTGAATTGTTGAAGGAAGCTCGACGACCGCCTCGCCTTGACCCCGCACCTGTGGAAAGATAAGCTTGTAGCCACGTGATGCAGTAAGATAGCTATTGCGTTCGCTGCTCATGCAAGAAGAGCGCGGTGGTAGCGCATTTCCATTCCGTGAAGATGAACGACGCCGAGATGCGCCACCAAGCAACGCATCAAGAATTGCTTGCGCTTGTCGTATGCTAAGAATTTGGAGGCACTACCTCTTGGGAAGGAAGTTCCAACTGGATACAGACCATCAGAGCCTCCAGTATGTATTTACGCAACCACACCTTAACCTGAGACAACGAAGGTGGATGGAGTTCCTTGAAGAGTATGACTTCGATATAGTCTACAAGCCGGGGAAGCTCAATGTGGTAGCGGATGCGCTTTCAAGGCATCCCCTGACAACTAGAGTGCATTGCAATGCAATTTCGATGCTCTCCAGCAATTTTGGGAAGAAGATTGAAGAGACCTTGCCAACAGATGTGGACTTCAAGGAAGTATGGGCAAGCGTATGCAGGGAAGCAAGAACGGATAACGAGAGAGAGACCTTCAAAAATTTTAAGAAGGAAGGTAATCTCTTGTACCATAAGAACAAGTTGTGCGTGCCGGAATCATCAGGTGTAAGGAAGTTGATTCTCCACGACACCCACAACAGTCCAATAGCTGGCCATGCAGGATTTATGAAGACATATTTCAAAGTGCGCAGCAGCTATTATTGGCCAGGAATGAAGAAGCAGGTAGCTCGCTACATCAAGGAATGTCAGCTATGTCAGCAGACGAAGGCAGAGCAGCTTCGAATTCCAGGAGCATTGGAACCATTAGCGGTGCCGAACGCTAAGTGGGAGGTCATCAGCATGGACTTCATCACAGGGCTCCCAAGGACAATAAGAGGGAAGGATGCCTTGATGGTAGTGGTCGACAAGTTGTCGAAGATGGCACATTTTGTGCCTTGCAGGACCACAGACACGGCTATGGATACAGCGAAGCTCTTCACCAAAGAAATCTTCAGGCTTCATGGCATGCCAAGGGAGATCATCTCCGACAGGATCCGAAGTTCATGAGCGCCTTTTGGCAAGACCTCTTTGCGACAATTCAGACGAAGCTATCCATGAGCACGGCCTATCATCCTCAGACGGATGGCCAAACGGAGCGGACCAACAAGATTTTGGAGGATATGCTACGAAACTATGTCTGGAACAAGCAAGGTATGTGGGAAGAATTTATTCACTTGGTGGAGTTTGCCTATAATAGCACCAAGCAAGAATCATCCCAAATGTTGCCGTTTATGATCAATTACGGCTATCAATGCCTAACTCCAGACACTTGGCACAACCCCGTGTCAAAAGTAGAGGTTTCGCAGCAGATGTTGTCCGACATGCAGCAACTCGTGGAAGAAGTGCGAGGGTATCTTCTAGCAGCAAGGAGTCGACAAAAGAGCATCGCCGACAAGCATCGGACAGTCAGAGAGTTCCAAGTTGGAGATGATGTATGGCTCAAGATCAAGGTAAAGCAGGCGAAGCTCCGCATCGGTAATTGTAAGAAGCTTGCTCCAAGGTGGGCTGGACCCTTCAGAATAGTCAAGAGAATAGGTAATCAATCCTACAGATTGGATCTACCAGCACAGTCTTCCACGTGAGTTTGTTGAAGAAGCATACTCCAAATCCAGACGAAGTCTTAGACACTCCAACGTTGTTGGAAATGACGGAGGAGCAGCTGGAAATAGTTCCAGAATTGATTCTTGATAAAGCCTTCAAGAAAACGAGGAGATCAGAGTTTCTCCAATATTTGGTCAAGTGGAAACACTTGCCAGTGGAAGACGCGACATGGGTACTTAAGAAAGATCTAGTAAAGCAGTACCCACAGTTTATGGAGCAATGGGACGGCAAGGTCATCTCCGAAGAAATCGGCTCAGGCATGTCGATTTGTGTAGATTAATTCTATGTGTAGTTAAGATTAATCTATGCATGCAACCTATGCTAGGTATGGGTTGCATGCATTGTTACTGATGATGAGACCACTACGGTGATCTCTAGGGCGTGGTGTAATGTCAATGTAGGCATGACCGCGTTTCCGCTTGGATGAGTGGAAGGTAGATTAGAAAGTCTACTTCTGTTCCACGGAAGTAGACGACCTCAAGAGAAAGGAGGTCATTAAGGAATGCATTGATAGGAAAGGCACCTGTAGGAAAGGCACCATATATGCATTGATAGGAGGAATCTGGCCTTCACGCCCCATATGCGGGAAGGACCTATCCTCCATGCTGGGCAACTAAAGGTGTAGGCATGAGCGACATATAGGCATTATAGGCGCTGTCTCCTCGGCCACGATGGGAGAATCATCCTCTTCCTACGCCGGGAGATTAGCCATGCATTCATGTAGATAGGTGGGGTGGTCACCACATAACCAAAATTTTATTAATAATTAAAATGGTACTAACGTAGTGTCGACCTGCAGGCCAATAGAGCGCTCCGGAGCAAGGAGGTCGAGCTACGAAGACTTGCAACACAAATTTTTTTGGAATGTGTTGCAAGGAATGAAGAGTACCTCGAACATTAATTATATATATGAAATATTAAAATTTTGATAAACTAAATTGTCGTGATAAGAGTAACTTGTTTTAATGATGTTAAGAATTGATAAGTTATTTCATAAGTTAAGGGCGTAATAATGTTATAAAGATATTACCTTAAGGTAATCATAATAAATATGCAAGTATCATAGTAGTATATTGTATGCATCAAGTTGATTGCAGGTTAGGAAGATTCCAAGGTGGGGAGACCCACGATGCTGCGGACAGCATTATTTCAAGGTGGGGAGAATGTGACGTTCCAGCACAGTATACGGTTCCAGGACGTATACTGTACTGCCTCGTCACGCGTACAGCCACCCCGACTGACGTGTACACCGACGTGTAGCTAGGCGGGTAGTCCCTAGGGGGCAACTTGCAAGGTATGTGCATTTATTAATGTGCACATTTACCAATGTGCACATTTATCTAGGTGCACATTTTCCCATGTGGACACCTTTATGCCACCTTGCCATTAAAGGCAAGTGGACCATACCCAATTATCCCACATGCTTAAAGGGATAATTGGAAACCCTAGCCCTAACCCCTTGTCTATTTAGGTTAGGGAAACCCTAACTTGCTATCTTCGTCCATAGGGTTTTAGAGTTCTGTTTTGCTCACTCAAAGGGTCAAAACCGCCTCCCAGACTCTGTCTGAGTGAATTGCACCATTAGCAGGATGGTCGAACTCAGGTCAGGAGGAGCAACACAAGGATCAGGTATTTGGTCATTTTAATAGCCTAAACCGTCTTCCAGTCATTGTATCAGTAGGTTTAGCCTATTAATTGCCCATAGCAGCCATTTAGATTCTCAGATACCAGACACTAACTAAAGGACCTAACTCTATGATATAGATTAGATTTAGTTCTTTAGTTCTTCTGTGATGTATATGGATGATGTATCTCTGTGAACTCCTTGTATTGGGAAGGGGGGTAGAGACCCTAAAGCTTGGTAGTTGATGCTCCTAGATTAGCCTCTCTAGCACACTGTAGATTCGGCCTGTGTACAAGAACCACACCTGGTTGTGGGTGGAGAAGCCAGACTGGCTAAGAAGGAGGTTCGTGTTCTGACTCCTGAACGATCCCTCTGGTGTGTAAGGCCTACCGGGGATCATTGTGACTAGGTCTAATGGCTTGCCACTGAGTGCGGGCAAGGCATGGGCTCGACACCCGTGGAGTGGTGTTCACTTTCCAGTGGGTTCAGTCGAACAAGGGCAGTGGCCCTCTAGTTACCTTGAGTCAGCATGTAGATCTTTGGAGGGAGTGATCCCTACCTGCCCCATCAGAACTGGGGAGATGCAACCCAGGAATAGCCCCTTTGGCTATGCATCCGACGGGCTACAGTCAGGTCCCCACACTTTTCAACCTACTCTGCAAAGTGTGCACAGGAGGGGCTGATCTTTGTCTATGCAGATGTGATGTACCACCCTTCGAGGTGGATATGTGATTATGTTGTATACTGACATGTATGTTTACGCTTCCGCAGCTAGGTAGGCCTTGAGGGAGACAGGGTAAAATGACCCCTTCGCTCTTCCCACTGGGACTCGTTATGGGTGCAGTGATATGTGGAGGGCCCTGTATCAGTATGGAGCTGGTATGGGGGATGAACTCCTGTTTGTATACGGTGAGTGCACCGTATACGAGTAGGGGACGTCACAGTGGTATCAGAGCAATGTTCTTGGAGACCAAGAGCAAAGCACTGGCCATGCTCCCAGTAGTACTAACTTGATAGGATCCTCAAACCTCGAAAAGTGGGAAATTTTTTTTCTCATTTTTGTAGTATATGCTAAGCTAGTAACAGTTAAGTGAATAGTGAGCCAAAACCTTCTAAGGCAAGGTGGTCTCACACGTCGCGCCTGGTCTAAAAACAAAACTTCAGTTTTTGAACGAGGCGCAACGTGTGAGACATTGGGCCAAGAACACATTAAAACTTGATGAATTTTAGAAAAGTAACATGGTAAATCGAGTTCTAAGGTAAGATTTAGTTAGAATAGTATGTTTCAATCATATAAATTAATCAAAAATGTACAATGTCTCACACGTCGCGCCTGGTCTAAAAACAAAACTCTAGTTTTTGAATGAGGCGCAACGTGTGAGACCAGTGCTTATAAAAACTCTGAAATAAGTGTATGTTTTAAGTCAATAGGTGCCCTGGCACGTTAAATAGAGCAACTTGAATTTTGACCTAAAATTGCCCAAGCTATAAATAGATGTAGACCCTACCCATTTGTACCAGTGTTGTCCCGTACGCGTACCGTACCGTACGTACTGTACGTATTTTTTAAAAAATACGTTTTTTTCAGCCATACGTACCTTACGTACGTTTGGAGTATTTTTTAAAAGTCAAAAAACAGTGTTTAAATAGATAAAACAGTGAAATAAAACATAAAACTGATGTAGGAAAAGTTGGTTAGCATGTTAGTTTGCTATGTAGAAGGCCCAGGTTCAATTCTTGGTAAGTGCAAGTTTATTGTTTTGTGAAAAACAAGTAGTATTTAAAAAAAAAAACGTCAGGAGTATTTTTTAAAAATACGTACGTACGTACAAGTACGGTACGGTATGGATCCTTTTCAAAAAATACGCGTATTTTTGCAACACTGATTTGTACGTTCCCGCCCTAGAAATCCGCTCCCGCTCCCTAAGGCGATCTTTGGGCGCTGACATCGGATTGACGAGCCGTCAAACATGGCAAGGACCAAACAGACTGCCAGGAAGCCCCGCCCAGGCAAAACCACCAGCGCCAGCGATGCTAGCCTCATACAGCAGATGCTTCGGGAGAGGCTCGTCGCGAGGGGAGGTCGACCATCTTCGAGCGAGGAGAGCATCTCAGGGGAAGAGGACCAAGACACATCCGAGCTGATTGGCATCTTCAACCAGCAGCTGGACCAAGAGGATGTGACGTCACCAACTTCCATGGATGAGGAGACCAAGGACGTCTACGAAGAAATAGAGCGAGAAATACAGGAGCAGGAGAGAGAAGAGGAGGTGCACTCAGATGCAGGGACAGAGCTGCTCGAGGAAGAAGAGGAGGGAGCAGAACGAGAAAGGAGAACCAAGGCTAGTGAAGAAAAGAGACTGCCGACTCCCGAGCTCGAGCCAAGCGAAGCACAGGACCTCGCGGCGTGGATCAAAAAGCACGAAGCAAAAGAACGCCGCCAAGAAAGGAAGAGGGAAGAGAGGAAGAGGAAGAGGAAGAGGGAAGAGGAGGAGGCGAAAGCAGCCGAGGAGCTGAAGAAGAAGAAGAAGGGGAAGTTCGTGGTAGGCCAAAGAAAACTCAAGGAAGTTCCACGAAGCAAGACCCCCAACCCCAAGGTCGTCATCACCAAACGGCCAGCTGACCAGCCCCTGCCCTCCTCCGACGACTCTGAAGACGAAGACTTCAACCCCAACACTGAAGGTGGAAGCTCTTCTAAACCCCCAGGTGACGAGCAGGCAATACCCGACCAGGAGCACCCCGACCTGGAGCAGCCGGACCAATTGCAGAAGCCCCCTCCATACCCGACTTGGGACAGGAAGAAATAGCCACGGCCTGCCCGAGAATCCTATGTCACGGACCCCGTCAAGATCTATGAGAGAAAGATGAGGGAACACGAGGCTTACATGAAGAAGTGGGAGGCTTACAACTCCTACTACCAGGAGAACAGGGTCACGATTGTTGAAGGTGGACGTCCAACAAAGGAGCAGACCTTAAGGCCGCCACCACAGAAGCCCAAGCCCCTCAAGAGGCCAGCCAAGAAGAAAGCCGACAGAAAGGAAACCGAGAGAAGGGCACTGAGGGAGATCAGACACTTCCAGCGCAACTACGGCTTCCTAATCCCCCGTGCCCCCTTTGCCCGCCTAGTCAGAGAAGTGATGCAGGATTTTAACACCGGCATGAGGGTAACAGATGAGATGCTGCTGGCACTTCAGGAAGCAGCTGAGCAGAAGATAGTGCAGCACTTTGAAGATTCCATAGCCTGCACCGTACATGCAAAGCGAGTAACCCTAATGAGGAAAGATATGCAGTTGGCTAGCATAATCAAGGGAGATCCCCATTAGAAATTTTGTAAATAATGAAAATTTTGTTAATACAAAAGAATTTTGAGTAGATTATATGTGTAATCTTACCTAATTAGGCTGAGTTAGCAAGTAATAGCTTTTGTTTTACTGAAATAGGACATCTCTAGAGCAAAAAGTGAGATGTCTCACACGTCGCGCCTGGTCTAAAAACAAAACTCCAGTTTTTGAACGAGGCGCAACGTGTGAGACCTTGCCCAAAGTTGTCCAAATCTCCTCCAAATCGGGGGTCAATTCGGCCTAACTCGACGACCCTAGCATGTTTAGACCCTTAGATCAACCAAATTGGATAAGTTTTGACCAAAATAGAGCAGATGTCTCACACGTCGCGCCTGGTCTAAAAACAAAACTCCAGTTTTTGAACGAGGCGCAACGTGTGAGACCTCCTAGTATTTTCTCCACCATAGCATATCCAATTGATCTCTAGCTTGTTGCAATAGGTTCCTTAGATAATCCAGTCATGCTCAAACCCTCAAATTAGTCTTCCAATTCCCATTTGGACCTCAATATAGGCTAGAATTGCCCAACCTCAAGAGCTTTTCAAGTCACCCAAAAATTAGGGTTTCCCCCCCTTCTCTATAAAAAAAGGTCCCCATTTCTCACCTAGCACCCTACAAGTTTGCTCTTGACCTTTTAGGCGATTTTCCAGCTCCCTGAGGCGCTTTTGCATCCGTTTGTTAGTCTCATCTTCCCTAGATCCATGGCAACTGCTGACTTCAGGCGATGGTACAGCGCCAGTGCCCATGCTGCCGAGGCCGATGTCAATGACTTTTTCCGAGTCTTCCGAAAAGAAATAGATATCCAAGCCACTCTGCACGCAACCCCAGCATATAGACAAGTTCTGTCTGAGTTCCAAGCTAGGGTAGGACCGCCATTAGTGCAGCTCCCCCCTTGTACAGGCTACTTTGTTCCCAGGCAATCCCTTCAAGCAGCCTTGGGCGATGTTCCAAACATTGCCAAATACCTGACCAACAAGGCCCAGAGGTTGCCAGACTACATGGTCTTGACAGTTGACAGGGCCAAGTATTTCTCCTACACCGCCGCCTTAGCAATTTTTCTTTCCCACCGTGCTGAAAACCCCATGGGGGAAACCTCTATCCCTCCCATGGATGTAGACCCCTTAGCCTCCTCAGCAGCAGAGCAGCTCCTCTTGCAGTACCAACAGGAGCGAGAAGGAAGAGCAGAAGACGAAGAATCAGAAGAAGAGGACTACGTCGAGCTCGATCCAGCAGAAGAGCAGCGGTTAGCAGAACAGCAATTGCAGGAATTCGAACGGAGCCGGCAGACCCTCAGGATCGCCCCACCCCTTGGGCTAGGTATCACAAGCCTAGCCCCCATTATCATCGACGGCGAGGAGTACCTGCTCCTCAGCGACATCCAGAACCTCCCCGAGTGCAGGGAAAGGGAGTATCGACTCGACGAGCTACTGCACCAACTGCGGCAATCAGAGCTGGATGATTTCATCGTCCGGGGAGCTTCCGACTTTCCACTTCAAGTAAGAGAAGCCGACACTTACACAGGAGAGTCGACTTCTGACATCCAAGCCTACAGCAACATCAGGCAGATAATGGAAGCTCGGGAACTACCAACGGAAGAGGAGTTTTATGCCATCCAGGAACAGATGGGAATCCGTGGCAAGAGCTCAAACATTTTAATGCCGAGCTCTTCGACACCAGCCCCCAGAGAGAGAAGAGGCGAGTTCGACCTCAGGCGAGCTTCAACAACAGTTAGGGATTACAGAGAGCTCACCGAGGTGGAAGTCGACGAATATGCCGGGAGACACAGAGTTGGTGGCCGAGGAGGCGAAGAATCAACGATGACGCACAACGACAGGTCGCTGCGATACTATCTCCCCCTGCTGATGGACGGGAGAATAGCGGTAATCCACCGCAAATTCACCCCTAGGGGCGAGGAAGGAGTATTCATGCTCATCGCGCTCTCAGGATTTGGCCGGCACGCTCGGCTAGCTGCCTACACCGACTATGCCGTCTTAAGTCAAGAGAGCGGTGGCACTCGACATCTTCGACTTTGCCATACCTTACCGACGGCAGGGAAGACTGGCAGTGACCGCAGCTTACACCTCCGACCGCAGGGTAGAGGAATTAGTGAGAGCCTTGCAGGGCGGGTCGTCAACCAACGTCCTCAGGAACTTGGGACGCTCGGTAGGAACGGCCCAAGTTAAGAAGTTCCTCGAAGACAACCCATCCTACCGGCGATTTCAAGAATAGTTAGACTCTTGATCCCGGAGGTTTTGTATTAAGATACTACATAATATAAATGTAATTTCTTTTGCACTTTAAATGTTTTGTTGATGTGATTTGTCCGCAACTATACCAACAAACACATATAATGCAAGAGAATAAATAAAGCTAACCATAAGGCCATGACCTACTTGTGTATGCAGCTAGAGGCCCAGGCTCAGGGGAACGACAACGCCGAGACCTTAGAGAGGAACAGACCCCGCCTAGACCACCCCCGGCAAGGAGCCTGTATGAAGCATTCGGCGCAATGTCCCCAGAGGAAGAAATGACGCAGATGAGAACGGACCTCGAGCAGATAAAGGCTTTCTTAGCAGCACAATCAGAGAGTGGCCCAAACAACAATGTCCAATTGCCAGAGGCACCACCTAGGAAGACGGGTAAGGACAAGAGGAGGAGCAAGAGAAGGAGGTCCACCAGCACGGAATCCTCCGACACAAGCTCAGATTCGGACTCCGACTCCGAGGAAGAGGAAGAGCAGGCGCAAGACCGTAGGGATGGAAGGCAAAGGGACGCCACAGATGGAAGGCAAAGGGACGCCACAGATGGACGGCAAAGGGACACAAAAGCCTCTGATTACCAGAAGAAGGTAGATTCAGCATTGGGAAACGTATGGAAGGCCAGGAAGCTCAAGCAATTCTCAGGCAAAAACAGGTCAGGCATGGAGGCAGAGGCTTGGCTCGATGAAATGAGTGAGTATGGTAACGCCTACGGTATGAAGGACAAAGATAAAGGCAGAGTGGCAACAGCCAACCTGAAGGGGGCCGCACGCATTTGGTGGAAAGGGTATGCCAAGGCCCATGGCTTAAGCAGGGATGCTTGCAGATTCAGAAAGTTTGCTAAAGCTTTCAAGCGCCATTACGTCCCAAGAGAGCACAAGTCCAGCATGATGCAGCAGTTCTACAGGTTGCAACAGGGAAACAAATCAGTCCAGAAATATACAGAGGAATTCATGAGACTAAGGCTTTATGTGCCAAAGTTGGGTGAAAAGCATGCAGTGGAGAGCTATATTGAAGGGCTGAATGAAGAGATCCGCAAGCTTGTAAGGGCAATAAACCCTAAGACAGTATCAGAAGCAGAGTCCAAAGCAATAAGCTTGCAAGGAACGGGACCTCAGAATAGCGGGCAGAGGCAGCAGTATTACCAGGATAAAGGCAAGGCAACAGGGAGTTATAGCCCTAGAGCAGCCAGCCCAGGTCCAGCTAGAGCCCCATATGGTGGCAATCAGGGGAAGCAGCAGGAGAAGAAGCAGGTGTCCTTCAAGGACAAGCAGGAAGGGTCAAACTACTCCAAAGCAGTGCAGTCCTTTTTGCAGGCAATGCCCAAGGAAAAGAGGCAGGAGTGCATAGAAAAGCAGCTTTGCTTCAGGTGCTTCCAGCCAGGCCATAGGACAGCAAACTGCCCCTACGTCATGAATGCAGCGCTAGTGGAGCTGAGAGATTGGGACACTCCGTCTGACGACGACGGCGAGGCAGCCCGCGACTACATTCAGGGTGAGTGTCATATCTTTGCCGCAATAGACACAGAACAAGTAGAGAACCAGTATAAGGTAATTTCCACAGTAGGGAAGGCCAAGGCCAAGTCCTTCATAGTCCTGATAGACTCGGGAAGTAGCCATAACTTTGCATCCCCCAAAATGGTTGAAATATTGAAGTTGAAACCACTAAAGTCGAAGCCAAGGCCCGTCGTCTTAGCAAGTGGAGCAGTAAGGCAGACAGCAGGCAAGAGGATCAACTTTGACATCGACTTGCCAGGGATTAATATCCAGATGGGGGCAGAAGTAATGGGCATTGGCAAGTATGACTTGATCATAGGAATGGAGTACCTTGGACCAGCAGGGGCCATCATTGATTGTGGGAAGCGGAAGGTGACCTTTCCAACGCCCGACGGCAAGATCATTGAGATCACAGGTAAAAAAGTTGTTCCCATCATGCGGTGTATGTCCTCTAAGCAGCTGCTCAAGTGCATCAAGAGCGAGCAGGTAGCATATATCTTCAAGCTCGAGATCGAAGAGCCCGAGCCAGAAGAAAGTGAGGAAGATAAAGTGCTCAACAAGTTGCCCAAACACATAGCTAAGTTGATCGCAGAGTTTCACGATCTCTTCCCGGATGAGATCGAGCACCTCCCTCCTTACAGGGGAGTCGAGTGTGAGATAGCACTCAAACCAGGAACGAAGCCGACAAGCAAGGCCCCATATAGAATGACGACGCAGGAGCTGACGGAGCTAAAGAAGCAATTGCAGGAGTTGCTAGACCTAAGCTTCATTAGACCTAGCGTCTCGCCATTTGGAGTGCCCATTCTTTTTGTCAAGAAGAAGGATGGCAGTTTGAGGATGTGCATAGACTATAGGCAGTTGAACAAGCACACCATCAAGAACAAGTATGCACTCCCCAGATCAGATGACTTGATGGATCAGCTCCAAGGGGCAAAGGTCTTCTCCAAAATCGACTTAAGGTCAGGTTATCATCAGACCCGGATAAAGGAAGAACATATCCATAAAACCGCCTTCAGAACGCGGTATGGGCATTATGAATTCACAGTAATGCCTTTCGGCTTATCGAATACCCCCGCGACGTTCATGAGGCTCATGAACGACATCTTCAGGGAGTTCCTAGACACCTTTGTGATAGTATTCTTTGACGACATTTTGGTGTATAGCAGATCCCTTGAAGAGCACGTACAACACTTAAGGAGAGTGCTGGAGAAGTTGAAGAGGCACCAGTTGTACGCCAAGTTGTCGAAGTGCCACTTCGCAACGGAGAAGGTGGAATACCTGGGTCATGTGATCTCAGCAGAAGGAATCTCGACGGATCCCGCCAAGATTGAAGCAGTGATTCAGTGGCCGGCACCGAAGAATGTGCATGAGGTTAGAAGTTTCCTTGGCCTAGCAGGGTACTACAGGAAGTTTGTGAAGAACTTTGCAAAGATAGCGGCCCCGCTAACATACTTGACGAGGGTGGAGAAGGTGAAAGATTGGGCAGAGCATTGGCACAAGAATGCCCAAGCGGGGTTTGAATTGTTGAAGGAAGCTCTGACGACCGCCCCCGTCTTGACCCTGCCAGACCCAGGGAAAGATAAGCTTGTAGCCACAGATGCGAGTAAGATAGCTACAGGTGCAGTGCTCATGCAAGAAGAGCGTGTGGTAGCGTACGATTCCAGGAAGATGAACGACGTCGAGACGCGCTACCCGAAGCACGATCAAGAATTGCTTGCAGTTGTCAGGGCGTTAAGAATTTGGAGGCACTACCTCTTGGGAAGGAAGTTCCAACTGGATACAGACCATCAGAGCCTCCAGTATGTATTTACGCAACCACACCTTAACCTGAGACAGCGAAGGTGGATGGAGTTCCTTGAAGAGTATGACTTCGATATAGTCTACAAGCCGGGGAAGCTCAATGTGGTAGCGGATGCGCTTTCAAGGCATCCCCTGACAACTAGAGTGCATTGCAATGCAATTTCGACGCTCTCCAGCGATTTTGGGAAGAAGATTGAAGAGACCTTGCCAACAGATGTGGACTTCAAGGAAGTATGGGCAAGCGTATGCAGGGAAGCAAGAACGGATAACGAGAGAGAGACCTTCAAAAATTTTAAGAAGGAAGGTAATCTCTTGTACCATAAGAACAAGTTGTGCGTGCCGGAATCATCAGGTGTAAGGAAGTTGATTCTCCACGACACCCACACCAGTCCAATAGCTGGCCATGTAGGACTTATGAAGACATATTTCAAAGTGCGCAGCAGCTATTATTGGCCAGGAATGAAGAAGCAGGTAGCTCGCTACATCAAGGAATGTCAGCTATGTCAGCAGACGAAGGCAGAGCAGCTTCGAATTCCAGGAGCATTGGAACCATTAGCGGTGCCGAACGCTAAGTGGGAGGTCATCAGCATGGACTTCATCACAGGGCTCCCAAGGACAATAAGAGGGAAAGATGCCTTGATGGTAGTGGTCGACAAGTTGTCGAAGATGGCACATTTTGTGCCTTGCAGGACGACAGACACGGCTATGGATACATCGAAGCTCTTCACCAAAGAAATCTCCAGGCTTCATGGCATGCTAAGGGAGATCATCTCCGACAGGGATCCGAAGTTCATGAGCGCCTTTTGGCAAGACCTCTTTGCGACAATTCAGACGAAGCTATCCATGAGCACGGCCTATCATCCTCAGACGGATGGCCAAACGGAGCGGACCAACAGGATTTTGGAGGATATGCTACGAAACTATGTCTGGAACAAGCAAGGTATGTGGGAAGAATTTATTCACTTGGTGGAGTTTGCCTATAATAGCACCAAGCAAGAATCATCCCAAATGTTGCCATTTATGATCAATTACGGCCATCAATGCCTAACTCCAGACACTTGGCACAACCCCGTGTCAAAAGTAGAGGTTTCGCAGCAGATGTTGTCCGACATGCAGCAACTCGTGGAAGAAGTGCGAGGGTATCTTCTGGCAGCAAGGAGTCGACAAAAGAGCATCGCCGACAAGCATCGGACAGTCAGAGAGTTCCAAGTTGGAGATGATGTATGGCTCAAGATCAAGGTAAAGCAGGCGAAGCTCCGCATCGGTAATTGTAAGAAGCTTGCTCCAAGGTGGGCTGGACCCTTCAGAATAGTCAAGAGAATAGGTAATCAATCCTACAGATTGGATCTACCAGCACACCTAAAGATTCATAAGGTCTTCCACGTGAGTTTGTTGAAGAAGCATACTCCAAATCCAGACGAAGTCTTGGACACTCCAACGTTGTTGGAAATGACGGAGGAGCAAAAAAATAGTTCCGCAATTGATTCTTGATAAAGCCTTCAAGAAAACGAGGAGATCAGAGTTTCTCCAATATTTGGTCAAGTGGAAACACTTGCCAGTGGAAGACGCGACATGGGTACTTAAGAAAGATCTAGTAAAGCAGTACCCACAGTTTATGGAGCAATGGGACGGCAAGGTCATCTCCGAAGAAATCGGCTCAGGCATGTCGATTTGTGTAGATTAATTCTATGTGTAGTTAAGATTAATCTACGCATGCAACCTATGCTAGGTATGGGTTGCATGCGTTGTTACCGATGATGAGACCACTACGGTGATCTCTAGGGCGTGGTGTAATGTCAATGTAGGCATGACCGCGTTTCCGCTTGGATGAGTGGAAGGTAGATTAGAAAGTATACTTCTGTTCCACGGAAGTAGACGACCTCAAGAGAAAGGAGGTCATTAAGGAATGCATTGATAGGAAAGGCACCTCTAGTCCCATATATGCATTGATAGGAGGAATCTGGCCTTCACGCCCCATATGCGGGAAGGACCTATCCTCCATGCTGGGCAACTAAAGGTGTAGGCATGAGCGACATATAGGCATTATAGGCGCTGTCTCCTCGGCCACGATGGGAGAATCATCCTCTTCCTACGCCGGGAGATTAGCCATGCATTCATATAGATAGGTGGGGTGGTCACCACATAACCAAAATTTTATTAATAATTAAAATGGTACTAACGTAGTGTCGACCTGCAGGCCAATAGAGCGCTCCGGAGGGCAAGGAGGTCGAGCTACGAAGACTTGCAACACAAATTTTTTTGGAATGTGTTGCAAGGAATGAAGAGTACCTCGAACATTAATTATATATATGAAATATTAAAATTTTGATAAACTAAATTGTCGTGATAAGTGAATTATTGAGTAACTTGTTTTAATGATGTTAAGAATTGATAATTTATTTCATAAGTTAAGGGCGTAATAATGTTATAAAGATATTACCTTAAGGTAATCACTAGTAATGGTGCCCAGCGTTGCTGGGCATAATTTGGGAGCCTATAAAAGTTCTAGCTGCAATGAGAAAATTGTGCAGTATTAATTTAACATCTGTACTCTTTTCTCGTAATTTCTGTACAAAGGATAAAAAATGAACAGGTGCCAAGAATATGCTGTTGGATTCGTTCATTTAGGTGTTGGCAAAGTATAGCTTGAAATGCCTTCAATTGCAGGAGGGTGATGTCTCATTCATTCAAGTTCACATCAAATAACGTCATTGAACCATATAAATCATCGGTTGATTGCTCCAGCTGAGCAATGTGTTCAAGCACATCATCTGCATCATTTTTTGTAGGTGCCTGTAAAGCAAAAGCATGATGCTAATTGATATATTTTTCTAGATGCCTGTAAAACAAAAGCATGACGTTAATTGATGCCCAACATTGTTGGGTGTTGGTTGAGAACCTATAAATGTTTTGGCTGAGTTTGTTAAATGTTTAGTTATGTGTAAAGTTGATAATCGCCTTTGATAAGTGCATTGGCTATATGTTACTGTGGCTATCATGCTTTGGCTCTCATATGAATAGTTATATCAAATAACCGTGTCTATGATGACAAATTGAAAGCTAACATAGCTTATGTGGATGGATATTTGATGTTGCACATTAGATGAAAACCGAAAAGCCACTCGTAGCTTTTGTGGATGGGTATTAGACCCTGCATGTTAGATTATGTATTTACATGGCTTATAGCTTATGTGGATGGATAGTTGACCTTGCATGTTAGATTTTGTATCTTAAAAAGAGTGTATTCTAGTTTCATTAAATGTGTTCTATATTTTGATAGAACAATGTAATCACAACATATTGCAATAGTCTACTATTGTCGACTGTAGTGTTTCTTGATGAAGTTGTGGAAAAACGCATTGTCATGAAAGAGACAATGCTTCTGCATACACAATCTCCTTTTCAGTGATAGATCTCAATGTGAATGCAGTTATATGCATTTTCGAAGCTCAAGATTGAAGCATTTCCAGTCGGTTCCTTAGGCAGATTTCCTTGTGCCACATATCATCATAAATAGCTCTGCATGAAGCTTCCACATATCAACATAAATAGCTCTATATGATTCATTCTGATGTTCCATAATGGCAGAGTATTTGGATGTGGCCTAGTGCCGGAATTGCTATTAGAAAATATAAGAAACAAATATGCCTTATCTAGAATCTGTATGCCATGGCGAGCTCTTCAGCTCTGCAATATAAATCAGTAATATGTTCATACCTTCACATCTTCAAATGAAAGAGGAGCTGGTATTGAGTAGCTTCATTCTAAGTAAGACCATTAAATAATATGTAAGTTTTCTACTGTACAACATCATTGAAGCAAGATCTCGTTTCTATTACAATTAGGGTATGAAGTCCGACCTTGCTGATGCCCAGGTGCCAACTCTGTCTCTGTTGCCAGCAGGCGTTTCTACCATAAGAATCAAAAAGATGCTAGAATTTTATTTTCTAGGATTTATGAACCACAATGCTCATATTTTTTTCACTTTATGGAAAAGAGCAACAAACAGATTAACCATCAAAAGAAAGTTGCGCATTCTTACTTGAATACCGCAGAGAAATTATTTCATCCATTCTCGGCATGCAATGCACAAAAAGCAAAAGACATTTATCCGATGCAACCTTGCCCATAAAGCCGAACTGCCATAACCCAAATCACGTCAAATCCGGAAAACTTAACTTAAGAACATATGCTCAATGTATGATATATAACAACAAGAAGAAAATTAGGTTTAAAACTCTACCATTCTTCGAAGTTCTCAATTTAGAAGAAACTTTCTCGAGCCGATTCATCATTGTGAGCAACTTTTCTCGAGATATAGAAAAATAAGAAACTTATAGTTTGAAAGAAAAGAAGCTACCATATCGCACTGTGGAGAGAGACTGCTTTGGGAATGGTTGCCATAGCCAAATGGCTTTCACCATCTAGATAAGGGATACCCTTAAGAAATCAATGGCGTGGATGGCTGGCCATGTTCTCTTAGTCAAGATTTGCGATATGCCAAGGCCCCAAAATGACCGGCGGTTCAGATTTTTGGCGCTTCGATTTTTGTCTATTCAATATAGACAATCCGATAGAGAAGGGACGCACCAAAGAAAATCGTGAGGACCGACATCTCACCTACCGACTTGCAACGACTTTAGACACGGGTGATCCGGCTAAATCGGGGCGGTGTTGCTTGTGTTTTCCGCAAGAACTCACCCTCTGTGGCCAATGGAATTCTGGAAACCAGAATAAAATAAAACATGTCTTTCCATAGCCAGCCCAAGCACCCTATAGAATCCACCTTAGTGCAAACCCTGTGAGGCATAAATCCTGTAAGCAATGGTTCATCGACCAAGCCAAACACTATGAGGCATAAATCTGCAAAGATCCGTGCCTTATAAGCATCGATCCCCGCTTTATAGTGCCCAAATAGCAAGCTCCCATGTTGGCGCTTTGCTTCTTTAGCATCATATTGATTCAGTTGGTAATAGATCAGATGGACGTAATGCAACGGAAGAAGGTGAAGCCGAAAACAGAGGAAGAGAAAAAATTGCAGCGGAAACAAAAAGAACCCTAGAAAAAAAAATCTAGGGGTGAAAGATCTCGGCCTTTGGTTCGAAAGATCTGAGCCGTCCAAAGTTTTAGGGTTTTATGCACGACATACACTAAAACTTTATAATAAAGGATAATAAATATGCAAGTATCATAGTAGTATATTGTATGCATCAAGTTGATTGCAGGTTAGGAAGATTCCAAGGTGGGGAGACCCACGATGCTGTGGACAGCATCATTTCAAGGTGGGGAGAATGTGACATTCCAAAGACGATTATACGGTTCCGGGATCGATCTCGCATCGCCTGCCTAACGCCTGCGTCTGACCCCGGGACCGACGTGTACACCGACGTGTAGTTAGGCGGGTAGCCCCTAGGGGGCAACTTGCAAGGTATGTGCATTTATTAATGTGCACATTTACCAATGTGCACATTTATCTAGGTGCACATTTTCCCATGTGGACACCTTTATGCCACCTTGCCATTAAAGGCAAGTGGACCATACCCAATTATCCCACATGCTTAAAGGGATAATTGGAAACCCTAGCCCTAACCCCTTGTCTATTTAGGTTAGGGAAACCCTAACTTGCTATTTTCATCCATAGGGTTTTAGAGCTCTGTTTTGCTCACTCAAAGGGTCAAAACCGCCTCCCAGACTCTGTCTGAGTGAATTGCACCATTAGTTTTCCTTGTTGGCTCCAGCCTCAAGCAGTTCAGCAGGATGGTCGAACTCAGGTCAGGAGGAGCAACCCAAGGATCAGGTATTTGGTCAATTTAATAGCCTAAACTGTCTTCCAGTCATTGTATCAGTAGGTTTAGCCTATTAAATTGCCCATAGCAGCCATTTAGATTCTCAGATACCAGATACTAACTAAAGGACCTAACTCTATGATATAGATTAGATTTAGTTCTTTAGTTCTTCTGTGATGTATATGGATGATGTATCTCTGTGAACTCCTTGTATAGGGAAGGGGGGTAGAGACCCTAAAGCTTGGTAGTTGATGCTCCTAGATTAGCCTCTCTAGCACACTGTAGATTCGGCCTGTGTACAAGAACCACACCTGGTCGTGGGTGGAGGGGCTAGACTGGCTAAGAAGGAGGTTCGTGTTCTGACTCCTGAACGATCCCTCTGGTGTGTAAGGCCTATCGGGGATCATTGTGACTAGGTCTAATGGCTTGCCACTGAGTGCGGGCAAGGCATGGGCTCGACACCCGTGGAGTGGTGTTCACTTTCCAGTGGGTTCAGTCGAACAAGGGCAGTGGCCCTCTAGTCACCTTGAGTCAGCATGTAGATCTCTGGAGGGAGTGATCCCTACCTGCCCCATCGGAACTGGGGAGATGCAACCCAGGAATAGCCCCTTTGGCTATGCATCCGGCGGGCTACAGTCAGGTCCCCACACTTTTCAACCTACTCTGCAAAGTGTGCACAGGAGGGGCGGATGGAGTGGACAACCCTAAACCATGTTCTTATGCCAGCCAAATCCATTGCCATGAATTCTGTCTACAATGAACTCTGGAGACCCAAGCTGTCAGTCATTCCTTCGAGTCCGAGCCTTGGGTAGGAACCCATATGTTTTGTGCTGATCTTTGTCTCTGCAGATGTGATGTACCACCCTTCGAGGTGGATATGTGATTATGTTGTATACTGACATGTATGTTTACGCTTCCGCAGCTAGGTAGGCCCTGAGGGAGACAGGGTAAAATGACCCCTTCACTCTTCCCACTGGGACTCGTTACGGGTGCAGTGATATGTGGAGGGCCCTGTATCAGTATGGAGCTGGTATGGGGGATGAACTCCTGTTTGTATACGGTGAGTGCACCGTATACGAGTAGGGGACGTCACAGTGATCAGATTCTAAGTTTTCTTCTCCAACTCGAAAATCTGATATTTGATTTAGTGTGCGATCTGCCATCATGACATAATCGACTGTGCTCTTAGCACGGCATGTATTCCTATGTGATGCTGGAAATCGTTCTAAGCCATTGCATATCAGTAAGTTTGCGCTGCAGCATAATGTAAGCAAGTATCGACCTGTTTTTGTTACAATTTTATCATGAGATTGCCTGCTCCATCCTTTATCCATTAAATCATCTTTATCCATTTGATCCAGCCAAAGAGAATCATCCATCTCGGTATATATTGCTGCTTGCTTGCTTCCTGTTCTTCCATTAAAGTCCCCAGCCAAAATGATTTCGCCCTTGGATTGGAAACATATGATATTCTGTACAAGATTAAAGAATATATCGTCTTTAGAGGCATCTGTTACATCATAAATTCTTTTGTGTCTTGGTGCAAAATAGCATATAGCCATATAATAGGAAGCATGCAGCCCATTAATTTCAATCCAGATGTATTGCCCATTCTTATCTTGCTTAATCCCTTTCACAAAGTTTCTGTAACATGGTCTTGTGTAGCATGCAATTCCACCATTTCCATTATCCATTGTCTTAAACCTCTGACGTCTTACTGAATATGTTAATTCAAAACCCGGTATTTCCGGTAAAGCATACAATTCATGTTCCTTAGTCTCCATAAAGCATAGCAGATCTATTTTCTCTAGATTATCCTACATAGTTACCACTTTATCAACCGTCAATCTTGTGACGTTCCAGGGGAATATACGCTATAAATACGTATATTCCTGGACCCGTCACTATACAAGTCTATCTTCATAGCCTTGTATACCATAGATTGTGGCACTAGGGGGCATGACTAAGTTATTCATATAACTTAGCCAACCTTAGGTTAAGACCATTTTCCACGTGGCCTTAACCTATTGGGCACCCACCACACGGTCTTACCCTATTGGAGCCACGTGGCATAACATGTGAACCCTAACCTATAAAGGCCTAAACCCTAACCCTAGGCCTCTTTTCTGGCTCCAACAGTCTGGGAACCTTCTTCGCGCTCGAAACTCCGTTTCGAGAATCGTCTGCTGTGGCATAGCCTAGCACAGCAGCCCCCGGAGCGTGAGCGCATCAGCAGGAGTGGGAGCTACCTCGAACACTTCGAAGACCATGGAGACGCCAGGATTGGGAGGGAGTGCTTCAGGAGCAGGTATGTAGAGTAGTAGTCATAGTAGTTCATCTGGAATTAACATTCCAGATGAGTTAGTATCTTGTATCTAGAGTAGAGCCATCCTAGAACCCTCATGCATCATCTTGAACCCTAATCAAGGAACCCTAACTGTAAGTTAGATTTGTATGATTAGGTTAAGATGTTCTTATGATTATTCTCATGATGTGATGATTATGTGACGATGGTTGATCATGTTTGCTCCTCTTGTATTGGGAAGGGGGGGTAGAGACCTAGAGCCATATGTAGTATGCTCCTAGATTAGATCCCTTAGTTCCTATTAGTTGCGGCCTGTGCATAGGAACCCACCGGGCTATGGAGGCTATGATGTGACTCAAAGACTACACAACGGGGCTAGAGGCAATGCGGAGGGAGGATCCCCGCCGAGTGGGGGGGCTACGGGGATCCCATAGTGGGCTAGGCTTATGGTCGGTCACTTCGTGTGGGCCGAGCATGGGTCTGACACCTCCTGGGGCGATGGTGTCGCCCTGCCTCTCAAGAGTTGCAAGTGTCGGCTTGGCTCTTGTTTTGGGGGGTTCAGTCGGGTATGAATCGTGTGTCGCCACGATTCTCTAGCCGCCCGTGGAACCTCTAGACCCCGGGAAGGGGAGATGCAACCCTTCCTGCCTTGACGGACCAGGGAGATGCAACCTGGAGTAGTCCCGATGGGTGATGCCATGGGATTGCGTATCCGGAAGGCTAGAGTCATGCCAGAGCCTGATTGAGCCCATCTGCAAAGTATGCACAGGAGGGGCGGATGGAGTGGTCAACCCTAGCCATTGTCTTATGCCAGCCCTCGCCATTGTTATGACTCGGTCTGCTCTATCTTGAGGCCTAGCCAGTCAGTCATCCTCCTTATGAGTCAGAGCCATGGGTAGGAGCTCTTATGTTTTATGGTTTATGATTATCTTCTTTGCTCTTATGGATATGTGATGGAATACCCTTCGAGGTAGGATGCTGTATTGTTATTGCTAGTTCTGACGTTGTTTATGCTTCCGCTGTGATAGGAGCCCATAGGGGAAGGGCGCGCAAGACACCTTCGTGTCCCCTGCCCGCACTAGGATTCTCTCAGAGTGCGGGTTAGACGGAGGGCCCATGCGGTTGATGGACCGGATGGGGGATTTCCTGCCGAGTGTACGGCCAAGGGCCAGATATTTAGCGTGGAGTCACAATGGTATCAGAGCAATGTTCTTGGTTGACCAAGAGCTAGCACTGACCATATCTCTGAATAGGTAGTCTAACTGGCCTAGCTAATGAATGGAATGAGAATTCCAGTCTTGAACCGCGAAAGGTGGGAAAATTTTTTTTTTCCCATTAGTAGGGTCGTAATTAGATTAAGTATAGTCTAAGTGGTAGAAATAATATAGTCAAAAGAAACATTCTAGTAAATTTGAGCTCAAGTTGTGCATGAACCGCACCTTTTAAGTGAAAAATTGAATGAGAAATCACTCAAAATAAAGCTTGAAAGAAATGGCGTGAAATGACCACTACTTAGCCCAAAAGGAATTAGGAAATTTTGAGAAATAGTTAAGTAATTAGGGAAAGTACCTTAATTAATAACCCATAGTTATAATAAAATTTACTCTTAAGAAAAAGTAGCTATTAAACCTATAGAAGCACCTCTACTCCCTAGAAGTTCTAAATGGTAGCTTGAACCTCTCCTTTACCCTTGTAAGGCGAATTATAAGCTAATCTCCGAAGCTGCCATAAGAGTGTCCACCGAACGAACAGCCGACGAGATCGATCCAAAGGAGCCATGGAGATAGAGGCAAGATCGCTCGAAGAGGCCACCATCAAGGAAGCTAAGCTGTTGGGAGGATCAAACAAGTAGCTAGGAAGGTTGGAAGCTCCAGCTTGCACCGGAACGTTGAAGCACTCATGGTGGGCGGCGACAAGCAAATTCTTGAGGCCCCGCGACCTAGGCCAGACGACGAACTTAGCCACTCAAACTCTTCAGACGAATCGTTTCACTCGTGGAGGAGCAACGACTTAGCACTTCAGGTGAATGATCGCAAGGGTCTGGGAAATTGAGATCGCGGGCGCCTGCTTTTTACAGAGGAAGAGCAAGTAGCGAGAGCAACCCTCGGCAATGTGAGCAACCCCAAAGAATAGGGAGAGCAGTGAAGAAGAGCAAGTAGCAAGAGCAACTTTGACAAGAGGGAGCAACCGCAACACCAGGAAGAATAGGGGAGCAAAGAAGCGAGGGAGCAACCTCGGGAATACGAAAGCAACCCCAAATGCAGAAACAAAGAAGTTGTGCGAGCAATCAACGCGGAAGAAAAGGAAGGAAGAGACGCAGGCAAGGAGAGAACCACAACTAGACGAACTGGAGGAGGATGAGCCCGAAGAAGAAGGACCGCAACAACAAGAAGAGAGGGGGGAGCAAGAGGCTAAAGAACAAGAGGAGAAGGAGGTCAAGAACGTACCGTGCCTACGCCAACAACCATATCCAATGCAAAATTAAGGGGCAACATCAAATGAGAAGCTACTTAAAGTCTGAAGCAAGATATGGAGTACGAGAAGAAGAAGGCAGCATGCAGGATTTATCTCCGCCAATGGATCTGACAAGGTAGCCAACCAGGGTCGAAAAGCAAGCCTCCACCACCTCGACTCGATTCTCCGAAGAAGGTTCGCCATGGGCCAAATCCCCCAAGACAAGAGAGTCGCCAAAGATATTTGGCATTGCCAATAGCGCATCAACCGATGATCCGAAAAGTCTCTTTTCGAAAGCCCTACATCAAATGTCTATCCAGGTTCAAGATGGGCCACGACTACCGAACCACATCAACGACGGCGGGATCTCACCAGGAAGCGGCCAAAGCCGAGGAGACCAAGATCTGCACCCTTGATGGTCCGAGCCCTGCAGGAGGCAGTAGAAGTGGAGCTGGTACAACTTTTTGAAGAAGGCAACCTCTGCGCGATCCATACCAAGCAGGCCCAAAGACCTCCACCCGGCGAGGAGAATTCGCAAGGAGAAGCCGTGAAGAGCCCCAGTCTAGCAAACTATATAAATATAAGTTTTCATGTACATTGTTTTACTCATTAGAAGTAAATTTACTCTAAATTAATTGCTTGTAGGATATAAAAATATTCTTGTATAAATTAATTGTAGTAGAATCCTTTGCATCTTACTTAAAATGCTCTTAATTGGCTAAGTAGCATAGTCCTAAGTAGCATAGTCACTTGATTTAGGGCAAAATTGATCCAAATTTCGTACTAAAAGTTGCTAGAATGCTTAGAAATTGTCTAGAAATGCAGTGTAGCACTTTAAATTTGTTAAAAATATCCAAAAATAGCTAGAATTGGCCCACCCGGGTGAGACTGCGCCAAACACGTCTGCGTTCGCGACGCAGAGGCCATCCGCGCGGATTCACCCGGTTTGCCCATATTTGCACTTTTAGATATCTTTTTGGTATGAAATAAGTTGCTAGTTAGTTTAGAATTGGCCCAAATAAGCATTTTAAGCTCTTATAGTTCCTGAAATTGTTGAATCTTGGTGGAAATCACGGTGCCAGGGTGAGACCGCGCCAAATGGGTGTGCGTTCTCAACGCAGGTGCCTTTGGCGCACTCTTACCCGGGTCATATGATTCGAAGCCAAAATTTAGCAAAATTGCATTGAAAAGGGTCTTAGTACATATGCTAGTCTTCTACCCTGCACTCTAATGTCTTGTAGTACCCCATTCTAGCTTTTCAATCCATTTGAACCTCATCTTAAAAGAATTCCCACAGTAGCGGGAATCAAACCTCCCACCCACAGGGTTGAACCCCCCCAAACCCCCCCCCGTGCCAACCACTGAGGGCGGGCATCGTTTGTGTTTGAATTATAATTCTTAATTAAATTTAAGCTTTAATAATGTTAGATAATATTAATGGCCAAGCCCTAGACTTAGAACCAAGATCCTTAAGCTAGATAGAGACAACATCTGCACTCATGATAGCTTAGTTGTCGCTCTTATCTTGCTAAGTGTCTTCTTGTCTACATATATAGATAGTATAATTAAACATTTTTCTTAGGAAACCCAGCTAGTTGCCAGGGCCTTAGAAATTGTTGTCACACGTTGGTATGATACACCAACACACGTTATAGGTGCACTATCATCAAGTGTCTTCAGCCATGCCTTTGTATCATAGATAATTATCTAGGAATTCATTCTTTCTAAGTAATTTAGTCTAGCACACCAAGTATACCCAAAGTGAGTCTCCTTCTACCACCCCATAATAGTAAATAAGTACCTTTCTTAGTGCCTAGTAAAGTGCCAAGTGGGTCAATTGAGGTAGAGGGGATAAAGGTATAAAAATAGGGTTTGTAGAGCAAATAGATATAAGTAATTGTTGTTATGGTAGTATTAGTTGCCTTGTGCTTAGGGCAATAATATAGGTCAGGAGAACCTTCGCTGCGATCCTCGGGAGCCTCGACGGTGGAGCCACTCGACAACATCAATGAATCGAAAGCAGAGGGCAACTTATGGAGGAAACTTCAGCAAAGCAAAAGCCAAGACGGTGTACAGGGAAGCCGAACAAAAATAAAGGAGAACCTATAGGATGGATGATTGCGACATCAAGGATAGACACAAGACTTGCCGAGAGGGCTATGCAACAGCCAATGGGCATCATGGCACTTACAAAATTGATCACATTAGGGGAGGAACACCTCCTAGTCAAGGATATTCTCCAAGTGCCATATTTTCTCGAGGAACGGCCCCACATCGATGACTAATGTCACAGCTACACCACCAACAAGTACACTTCATCGACTTATGGTATCATGAGCCCTAAAGGATGAGACTGGACATACCTCCTCGGAAGGGCAACTATCATAGATATCCAGGCCATAGTAGTATCAGATTTGGACTTCAAGCAAACATGCTTTGACTAAGGAGGTATTACAAGCGAGCAAGGGTGGGCTCCTCAGGAATAGAAATATGGCGAGACTGCAACAAACTTCTTCCTCATCAGCCCCGATACTTGTGAGAGCGGTTGCATCAACCTCGGCGATCATCTCAAGATCACGACAATCTTCTACCTTAGAGATTGGAGGTCAAACACCATCAAGAAGAGGCATCATGGGGGACAAAATACCAGCATTATTAATTGATCAGTCAAGATTAGTCCCTGCAGATGGATGCACATAAACTCCTCTAAGCAAGAGAAGTTGCACAGTTAGAAGTGGTAAAGCACTCGACATTGTCTTCAGCCTTATAACAACAGCATGTGGCCGCCAGGATGAAGAATCAAATCGACAAGTTCAACACAACAATATCAATGCAGGAGTTAAAAGAATCATCCTCGAATCTAATAACCTTCAAGGCAGATGAGTTAAACACGAAAGATTCTACGCAGTGGTGAACATTATCTTCAAGCTCTTGGGATGCGACACCGAGCGTTATGTTATCTACATCAGCAAGTCCACTAAGAGGGATAATGTTAATGAAGATAGTCAACATCAACATTAAGGACGATCAGAGTCAGAATATGTTTGACAAAAAGAAGCAGGGCACAGGAATGATTATACAGCAACTCCAAGGATACCACATTCTTTTCAATAAATTATGGACCATCACCTTGCTACTCCAACGATTAATGACTACACCAGCTTTGAGCAAGCTAGAGGACCTATCAGATAGTTGAGTTTCTTAGAATTATGGGTGATAACATCCATGATGGGATTGGGACGAATTTTCGAGTAGATTTTTTTTATTATTTATTTTATTTTCTTTTAGAAGGGATGTACCCAAGAATTGAGCAAAGCTTCAAGGATTGGGAAGAAAATGTATGGAGTACAACAATTGTATACATTGCTGGCAGATATCCAACATATTGGAACCTCTTTGTGAGCTTGATCACCTCGCTAAGAAGGATTCAATAATAGGATAACCGTCGACCACGTATATGACGAGTACTTCCGCAGCATAAGGAATAATCCGACCAAATGAAGGGAAGCAATCTAATAAGTCCAGCCAACTTCTTAAATGGCATCAACTCAAAGGTGGGACTATTTCAAGAGGGCAATAAGTAAGGAAGGGGGATCCTAGAGTATAGATTAGATCTAAAACAAGAATAATTATCTAATCATATAGTTTTCTATGTGTGCCCAAAGTAATGTCATGCCGACTAAATTTGTGGCCATAGGATTTATGTAAGCAGTTCTTTAACTTGTAAGTTTGCACCTTCTAGATGGCGGACATCTTTAAGAGCAAGACTCTTAAGTCTAAATCTAGGCCTGTAAATATGGCAAGGCCGAGTAATTAGCAGCACCAACGGAACAAGAGTCAAGTTCGACATCAACCTAAAGCGAAGCAAAGTAGAGCATCGGCACCAACTTATGTACATTGGCAATTATGACCTCACAATAAGCATGCAATATTAAAGCTGGCTAAAGCAATAATTGATTATTATAAGCAAGAGATACTTATCCCAGCACCAAAGGGCAAGTAACTTATAATTTAAGTTTAATTCCAATCGTGCAACGCATGTCAGTAAGGCAATTACTTAAGTGCATCATGAGGAATGAGGTCATACATAAGCTACAAGTTGTCGACTCCGACCGCAATAGTAAGAAGGAAGATGCTACTTCGAAACAGTTGCCTTGGTCAATTTCTAAGTAATTAAGAAGTTCCATGATATATCCCTTGATGAAATTTGAGAGCTTTTGCTCTATAGAAGCATAGAGACTGAAATCACTCTTGCACCGGATGCAGAGCCGATCAGCAAGGCTCTTTATAGAATCAGCACTTCCGAGCTAGCAGAGCTCAAGAAGCAGTTGTAGGAGTTGATTGACTTGGGGACCCTTTCGGCCAAGATGGAAGTCTAAAGATGTATATCAACCATGGGCAGCTCAACAAGCAAACGACATAATAGATCAGCCCCAAGAAGCAGGATTCTTCTACAAAATCGACGTAAGCGCGGGCAATCAGCAAATAAGGATGAAGGGGGAAGATAATTATAAGACTCCTTCAGAACACGGTATAGGCACTATGATTTCACAGTAATGCCCCTAAGTCTATGGAATGCTCCACCAACTTGTATGCATTTGAGGACGACATCTTCGAAGATTCCTTGGATGATTTCTTCATCAATTCTCTTCGACGACATCGTGATCTACAGCAAAATCAATGGAAGAGCATGCAGCCATGGAGATGTTAAGACGTCGCCACTCATTGGCAAGCTTTTGAAGCAACAATTTGCAATGCCATCTCCACTTCGGCAAGCGAATTCGACAAGAAGATAGAAGAAGCCATCTACCCCAACATGGAGTTCAAGCACATAATGGGCTAGTCTTTGCAAGAGTGCAAGGACGGATTAAGAAAGAGAAACCTTCAAATATTTTAAAAAGGAAGGTAATCTCTAATAGCAAAGAAGAATTATGCGTACCCAAAGTATAAGAAGTAAGAAAAATCTTCCAGGACACGCATAATAGCCCTATTTCCGGCCATGCAAAATTTATAAAGGCCTACTTCAAGATTAGAAGTAGCTACGTCTGGCCGGATATGAAGAAGCAGATAATCAGACATATCCAAGAATGTCAGTGCAGCCAGCAGACAAGGGCGGAACAACTTCGAATTCCAGGAGTTTTGGAACCTTGGGCGGTGCCAAACACCAAGTGAGAAGTCATCAGCATGGGTTTTATAGTTGGCCTTCCAAGGACAACAAGAAGCTTTGAAGCCTTGATGGTTGTGGTATATAGCTTAGCACAAGGGCACATACTTGCCATGCCACACCATAAACACCGCCTTGGATCTAGCCGTGTGGTCTACATATGAGTTCTTTTAGGCTGCATGGAATGCACAGGTCGATCATCACCAATAGAGATGCGAAGTTCTTTAGCGACGTTTAGCAAGGCTTCTTCAACATGAGCTGCACCAACTTGTTGATGAGTTTTGTTTATCATTTGCAGTCAATCGGCAAAGGAACCGCACCAACATATTTTTGGAGAGCACGTTGGGAAACTATGATTGGAACAAGTAATCCAAATGAGCCGAGTACATCCACCTGGTCAATTATGTACAATAATATGAAGCAAGAGTCATCGAAGATGTCTCCCCCATGATCAGTTACAGTTATCAATGCTTGACCCTAGTTATGTGGCATAATCTAGTGCCCAAGGTGGAAGTTTCTCAACAACGACAGCATATATGCGGTAGCTTTTGGAAGAAGTGTGAGAGTATCTTCAACAGCATGGGCATATCTGAAGAGTCTAGCAGATAGACATAAAACTCCTCGAGAGTTATTTTGTTGTGAGGGATAAAGTTTGGCTCAAGTAAAGGTTAAGCAAGGGAAGCTTCGCATCGGCAATTGTAAGAAGCTCGCCCCTAGGTGGGCCGGTCCGTTCAAGATCTTGGAGAAGAGTGGGCTCCCAAGCCTACAAGTTGGATCTCTCAGCCCACCTTAAGGTCTTCCATGTGAGTTTATTGAAAAGGCACGATCCTAACCTTGATGAGGTTTTGGATACTCCAACTTTGTTGGAAATGACGGACGAACAAGTTGAAATTGTGCCTGAATTACTTCTTGATAAGTCATTCAAGAAGACTAGGAGGTCCTAATTCCTCCAGTATTTGGTCAAGTGGAAGCACTTGCCCGTGGAAGACGCGACATGGGTATTGAAGCAGGATTTGGAGAAGCAATACCCAGAGTTTAGGAAGGAGTTTGATGGGCGAGTCGTCTCCGATTTGATCGACGCCGACTTGCCAGGAGGTTAGCTTAGTATGTTTCTTAGTTAGCCTTAAGTTCTGGCTCATGTATTCTAGTTAGTAGAGTGCATGTGCCAGAATCTTGGAACGTGTGGGCGATGATGGGATACGCCTTTAAGGCATTCTCTAGGCCAACACGCACCAAGAGGTGCGCATGACCATTAGGGTCATGTGAGTGAGGAATGAGGCATGGTGGGCGATGATGGGACATCGATCGGATGCTCTCTATGCCGCGATGCGGGGTACGCACACCTGGCCGTAGGAGGGTCATGGTGAAGGTCAAAGTGATCATGCGCGATGATGGGATCGTGAGACGTTCCCTAGCTTAAAACCCTTGGGGCATGATGCATTAGGGGTACCGAGTACAAGGTAGCACTTGATCATGGGCAATGATAGGATCATCTTAAATGGTCCTTAAGCTCAAATCCGAAAGGGCCATGATCGAGTGCAAGGTAGTAGGGTAACCTTGAGTTAGTAGTTCGGCTCAAGGAGGTAGGTAAGGGGGGTGGTCCCCTAAAACCACAAACTTATTAACTTATATAACGTAATGTGCTACTTGTGCAGGCCAGTGAAGGGAAGCATGAAGGAGGGAGCACGTTACGAGAAGATAGGAGTCATAGATTTTAGACTAACTATGAGCTCCTAAATTTGTTGTAATAATATTATGTGTACTCTTTGATAATAATAGTTGTTATAGCTATATAATTTTGTATAACTTATAAATATAGCTTTATAATTACATAATAAGTAATTAACGAAAAGTTGATCTTTTCAACAAAGTTAAGTTCATATATTCTTGTTGTGTGCTTTTGCAGGATTAGAGTAGGTTCGTCACCTTAGCGCAATGCTGAGGACAGCATTGTCCTAAGGGGGGGAGAATGTGACGTTCCAGGGGAATATACGCTTATAAATACGATATTCCTCGACTCGTCACTATACAAGTCTATCTTCATAGCCTTGTATACCATAGATTGTGGCACTAGGGGGCATGACTAAGTTATTCATATAACTTAGCCAACCTTAGGTTAAGACCATTTTCCACGTGGCCTTAACCTATTGGGCACCCGCCACACCTGCCTTACCCTATTGGAGCCACGTGGCATAACATGTGAACCCTAACCTATAAAGGCCTAAACCCTAACCCTAGGCCTCTTTTCCGGCTCCAACAAATGCAGGAACCTTCTTGGCGCCGAAACTCCGTTTTCGAGAATGCGTCCTCATTGTGGCATAGCCTAGCACAAAGAGCCCCCGAGCGTGAGCGCATCAGCCAGGAGTGGGAGCTACCTCGAACACTTCAAGACCATGGAGACGCCAGATTGGGAGGGAGTGCTTCAGAGCGGTATGTAGAGTAGTAGTCATAGTAGTTCATCCGAATTAACATTCCGGATGAGTTAGTATCTTGTATCTAGAGTAGAGCCATCCTAGAACCCTCATGCATCATCTTGAACCCTAATCAAGGAACCCTAACCGTAAGTTAGATTTGTATGATTAGGTTAAGATGTTCTTATGATTATTCTCATGATGTGATGATTATGTGACGATGGTTGATCATGTTTGCTCCTCTTGTATTGGGAAGGGGGGGTAGAGACCTAGAGCCATATGTAGTATGCTCCTAGATTAGATCCCTTAGTTCCTATTAGTTGCGGCCTGTGCATAGGAACCCACCGGGCTATGGAGGCTATGATGTGACTCAAAGACTACACAACGGGCTAGAGGCAATGCGAGAAGGATCCCCGCCGAGTGGGGGCTACGGGGATCCCATAGTGGGCTAGGCTTATGGTCGGTCATTTCGCAGGGGCCGAGCATGGGTCCGACACCTCCCGGGCGATGGTGTCACCGCCTCTCAAGAGTTGCAAGTGTCGGCTTGGCTCTTGTTTTGGGGGGTTCAGTCGGGTATGAATCGTGTGTCGCCACGATTCTCTAGCTGCCCGTGGAACCTCTAGACCCCGAGAAGGGGAGATGCAACCCTTCCTGCCTTGTCGGACCAGGGAGATGCAACCTGGAGTAGTCCCGATGGGTGATGCCATGGGATTGCGTGATCCGGAAGGCTAGAGTCATGCCGTAGCCCCGATTGAGCCCATCCGCAAAGTATGCATGTGAGGGGCGGATGGAGTGGTCAACCCTAGCCATTGTCTTATGCCAGCCCTCGCCATTGTTATGACTCTGTTCAGCTTCTATCTTGAGGCCTAGCCAGTCAGTCATCCTCCTTATGAGTCAGAGCCATGGGTAGGAGCTCTTATGTTTTATGGTTTATGATTATCTTCTTTGCTCTTATGGATATGTGATGGAATACCCTTCGAGGTAGGTTGCTGTATTGTTATTGCTAGTTCTGACGTTGTTTATGCTTCCGCTGTGATAGGAGCCCATAGGGGAAGGGCGCGCAAGACACCTTCGTGTCCCCTGCCCGCACTAGGATTCTCTCAGAGTGCGGGTTAGACGGAGGGCCCATGCGGTTGATGGACCGGATGGGGGATTTCCTGCCGAGTGTACGGCCGGGCGCCGTATATTTAGCAGGGAGCGTCACAAATCTGTTAATATTCCATACAGCTATGTTCAAGCCTCCCACGCTTTCCTATGCTGTGATTATTGCCTTGCCATTTTCCCATTTAACTTTCTGATTCTTTTGCTTGGCTTCTTTGAATTTCAGCAATTCCTGTTTTTTCTCTTGCATCTGTTCCTTGGTTAAGTCATCATTTATCCAGATAAATTTTCCTTTCAGAGTATATCTTTGTTTCAAAACTTGGAACCTAGCATCTCGGTTGGCGAATTTCAGCAATATGTTCTTGTACCCATGCCTTGCTTGCCAATCCGGAATGCTTCTGCTATCTGAGGGCTGTCCATAAGCATATCATTCTTCAGAAATGTTTCTACTACCTCTTTAGTATTTTCATTATCCTTTTCGGACAGTCCAACGATCCGGAGGTTTAGGGAACGCTGTTTTCTCTTTTGAGATTCAACATATTCATCAAATACATTTCTCAAAGTCCCTATCTCTTCCAATGCAGTTTCGACTCCTGATTCTGAGTTTTTTTCCTTCAGCTCTTGTAGTTCACCTTTGACCTCGTTTAGTTCATCCTGGAGTACTACGAAATTTGCACGCAAAGCCTCATTCTCCAGTCTCAAACTCTTCATTTCTTCAATCAATCTTATTTCCCTTAAAGCAGACTCTTGTCGAAACTGAACAATTTCTGCCATGATAGTGGTAAGTGAAACCTCCATGGATTCAGAAGCCTCACCATCTGAATCAACAGGGTTGGGTCGAGCAGTTTTCTCTTCGATATCTGTCACAGCTTTTATCTTTTTCGCCCTATCCTTCTGCGCCATAGAGAGAGAGACGAGAGAGAGCACCGAAATCCTGTAAATTGCAAAGACCGCCAAAACCACCGCTTGTCAAGCTTTTTTTTTTTTTTTGTGCACTGCACTGCTGCAGCCACGCACCCTGCACTGCTTGTAACCGAAAGATGCAAAAGTGCAGACCACTAGACCTGCATGGCCCGAAACCCAGCACGAAAACCCATCAACTGCCCCGGAACCTACCGAAACCCAAAGACTGCCGGAAAGTGCACGACTCACCAGGTTGAAGCACCACTAAACACTTGCACAGATTCGCAGGTGAGCATTAATGACAGAGGATCCTGCCTCGAATCAAGGGCCAGGTCAAAAACACAGAAGCTTGTTTACCCTAGTGCCCAAAACTAGCGACGAGAGAGAGAGAGAGAGAGAGAGAGAGAGAGAGAGAGAGAGAGAGAGAGAGAGAGAGAGAGAGAGAGAGAGAGAGAGAGAGAGAGAGAGAGAGAGAGAGAGAGAGAGAGAGAGAGAGAGAGAGAGAGAGAGAGAAATGAAATGAAATGAAATCTATTATTCCGCCTTCGAGACCACCAGGTCTATGAGACGCTTACAAGTTACATTCAAAATTATAAAAACAAGTCATCCAAAGGCGCCTCGAGAGTAACACACCGGGCTCCTCTATCTCAATCTCTCGCACCTTCCGATTTTTCAAACAAGCATCTCTATGTTTAAGAATGTAAACAATATATCCCCCAATGGATGCCCCCTGGTACCGAAAGAACTCCTCAAGGGAGGTAGCACTCGATCCCATGTATGACTCTTAAGTCCTAATAAGCACGACAACAAAGTAAGATATGAGCCTCATCCTCCACCACACCGCCACTACACACAAGTTACAATGTCTAAGATCATGAGCGATGTCTCCGCCCATCTCCCTACCTCCACACCAAGATGGTGCGAGCTTAACCGGATCCTCGCAATTGCTTGCCTATGCTTCATAGATATGGGTTCACTAAGATATCATACGCCTTCAATGTGGGATTCATCCGAGTCCGATAGTACTCTTTCTTCACAAATGGGCGTATCCATGTCTTAGTGAGAACACTCTTCCTAACCCCATCCCTCAATATCTTCCCCGATTCAACCGCACTTGTGGAATATCCATCCCCATTTCACCAGCCATCTACTAATATCCGCGATACCAACCTTTGTCACTACTCTCCGCAGCAATTCTTGGCAAGCTATTCCCTGGCATATCATATAAAACCTTATGCATAACGTAAGGTTTTGCAAAGAGCTTCAGCTTCAAGGGGTATCATCCCCAAGACTCTCCTAACATCATATCATATGGCGCTTGCATTTTAGTGCCAGCCGGTGTGAAAAAATTTCTTTTGTATTTTTTCCACCTTTTTCCACCCATCATTAGCGAGGGCCCTACCCCTGTGCTTCACAAACCATACAAGATATCCATTTGTACCAATACTTTAAAGAGCATGCTTTCATTTCAAAGTTCCAAATGTCAAGATTCACACACCTTCTCTCATTGCATATAGTGCCTTTAAGCTCAAGATTCACTCTATGTTTGACCACCGATTCCAATTCGGACTCTTGTCTACAAATAAACCCGTATACTTATAGCTTTCAACGACCTCAACTTGCTTACCCTTGTAAAATAGCCGACATGATCTGTTTTATTCGCCCCAAAAACAAATGCCTTTAGTCTTTTCCAGATTCACCGCATACTTTTAGCATCACAAAACCGCAAGCACATCCAAATGTCTTTGCATCCCCTCAGATGTTCGAGAGATAGCAACACAATATCATCAAAGATATAGCAAGAGCATAAGTACATACCCATTCAAGGATGTACCATCCCCTCCATGTGCTCTTATCCACCCCTCCAAATTGATCTATGAACAATCCAAACAAGGTAGGTGACAAAGGACACCCCTTTTTGACTCCCATATTACTCTCTACTACATCATCACACATTCCAACAAAAGGGAAAGAGAGTTGCACGAAAGTACTTTTTTATAAAGAACACTTACCGCATGCCTAAGCCCCATCTGGATGCCCAAATCTACCATCCTATGCCACGTATTTTTGCCTATTCACCATGTCAAAGGCCTTGCTGAAATCCACAAATACAAAGATACAAAGGTTTCCTTTTTCCCACCACCAATCCATCATAGCACGAAGGGTGACCAAATGGTCGGGTTGTAGACTTTTTAGGTCTAAAGCCCGCTTTGGCCTATTGCTCTAGCATTGTGACCCTCCTCCCAGCTTGCTTATCTTGCCCTCAAGTATAGAGGCATACAGCTTTTGCATAAAGGTCGCCAATCATAATGGTACGGTAGTTACCCTGATCGATGTATCCCCCGACTTGTGCAATGGCACAACCCTATTAACCCGCCAGGCCCTAGGAAACCCATCTCTCAAAGCCATATTGAACATGTCGACCAGCCTATTCAGAATCGCTTCTCCAGCCCACTTAAGCATTTCGCCTTAAGGTCACAAGCATCCGCCGCTTTGCCATTAGCAAGTCTCTTGAGTCCCATCCAACATCCTCCGTGGTAAAGGTAAGCATATCATCCATCTCACATGTCTCTTCGCCATCTTATCCTCAACTCCATGGACATGGTATAAATTATGCGACATGCTCCATTAGTGCCTCCGCTTGCAACACACATTACCCCATGCTTCAAGGGTTTAAGCCTATTCCAAAATTTCTTTGATCAACCAAGAGTTCTTCCACCATTCGCCTATGTTTACGATGTAAATATGCCTTCTTCTTATTTTTGACCAGCTTGGTATACACTTTCCTTTCCCCAGACTTTAGTCGCCCTTTGTGTCGCTTCTAAATTTTTGCCTCTCACTGCTTACATTCCATGTCAAACCATCCATTACATGGCAGCCCCCTCCCGCTGCTTGGGATACAAAACATTCATTCACTGATTCAAGCAAAACCCTAGACAACGCCTCACTCATATCCCCTATCGATGTGGGCCATGCAAAAGATGCCATTTTCTCGCCGCATATCTCGCTATATTCATGAGCTTTATCATACTTGAGAGACATCCATTTACCTTTATATGTATCTTCTTGTCGCCTATGATGCCACTTGTACATGAAGTTCAATGAGCAAAGGTACATGATCCGAAGCTTTCATTCTCATCTCCAATGCGTAAGCTAATAACATGTTCTCGCAAAAGTAGGTTTGGCAATAACATAATCCACCACACTAGCATTTTTACAAGTGCGCTTTACCGTAGAGCTCTGGTACCTATCCGTGCCATTGAAGATCACCATCTCAAAACCACTACACATATGTAAGACATGACGCCCCTAGCGGTGTCACCATTTCACATTGTCTTCTCGATGTTCTCGCTCCATCCAATTGTCTTCACCAAGATCATCCAAAGATTTCCAACCATTCTCGCTTCTCCATCTAGGTCCACCAAAGCCGCTTGATGGTTTCCCCGTGACGCCCATTAAAGTCTCCTAACAATAGCACTTCCCCGCCAAACCCAAAGCTAGTATATCCCGCTCTAAGTGAAAGAATGGGTCATCCTTATCCGGATCTCCTTTGTTATACGGGGAAATAACAACCAGCCTACATATATCTTGTTGCCCCTACCGGCAATTCAATCCAAATGTATTGTGCAGCTTGCCTTATGTGTCAAAACACACACCGCATGCACAATTTCATTAAGCGAGCATAGCATGCAATACCACCGCATTCCTTTGAGATTCCAGCCCTTCTTATTCCATAATCGAATGCAATAGCGTAAAACCAAAATATCCGAAGAGCCTTTTCCTCATGCTCACACGCTTCCAAAAAGAAAACTATGTCTACATTTGCTAGCAAGTCATCCATAGCACATACCTTACTACTTTTAACGTATTTACATTCCAAGAAACTAACTAAACTACTCCCTCGAGAGAGAGAGAGAGAGAGAGAGAGAGAGAGAGAGAGAGAGAGAGAGAGAGAGAGAGAGAGAGAGAGAGAGAGAGAGAGAGAGAGAGAGAGAGAGAGAGAGAGAGAGAGAGAGAGAGAGAGAGAGAGAGAGAGAGAGAGAGAGAGAGGAGAGAGGAGAGAGGAGAGAGGAGAGAGGAGAGAGAAGTGAAGTGAAGTGAAGTGAAGTGAAGTGTTTATTACGTCTATTGAGACCATCAGGTCTATTAGACGTTTACAGTAATTACATAATCCTCATACAAGGCATCTGTATCAGATGGGCCTTCATCAAGGTCCCCATCATCCCTCTCTATCTCGTCATCACTACATTCTTAAGTATTTCTACTGATACATGGATCTCTTATTTTTAACAGTTGTACCAAAAAGCTACCAGTAATAGAAGCATCAAGCTCAAAAAACTGCCAAAGCATTTGTGATTGAATGGCATATCTATCTCGGAGCGTTTGATATGCTGGGCACTGTAGGATCGAATGTGTCTCATCCTCTACCTCATCCCACACCACACGCCTGCAAGTCCTCAGATTCTCTTTGAATATTGTACCATCTACCTACTTCAACCCCAAGATGGTGCGCACTTAGCCTTATATATATATATATATATATATATATATATATATATATATATATATATATATATATATATATATATATATATATATATATATATATATATATATATATATATATATATATATATATATATATATATATATATATAGAGAGAGAGAGAGAGAGAGAGAGAGAGAGAGAGAGAGAGAGAGAGAGAGAGAGAGAGAGAGAGAGAGAGAGAGAGAGAGAGAGAGAGAGATGAAATGTATATAAAAATTGTCTGTGAGACCATCAGGTCTAGAAGACATACAACTTTCCCATACATATTTTTGACATAAATCATTTACTTCTAGCATGTTACTTGTAGAGTGTAGTATGATGGCTCTAGAGGAAGAGGCTCTATGCAGGATGCTTACATACCTTTGTAAGGTACAATTTGATATGGAAACTGAGAGTCTACGAAGATGGACCTTAGATGAAGATGGACCTTAGATGGTATGCAGATATTGTGGTGTGGACAAGGAAATGGAGTCTAGACATATATCATCTAGACATACATCAACTACAGGTGCATCACTCTCAAGGTATTCGGTGAGGGGGTATGAACATGTCATTGGAAGAAACTGGAGGGTCCCATAGACTAAGAAGGAGTTTTACAGGAGATTTATTAACCCCTCTCTGCATGAAGCTAAATATCTTAAAGAAGGTGTGTATGTTTGTTCAAGACAAACCACTCAATGGGATAATATTGACAACCATGCACCGAATTTCCTTCCATCATTTGAAGATGACATGTGGCATCAGTTTTAGAGAATGAAGAGAGGGTCATTCAAGAAACTGATAGGTCTTATTGTACCATACCTCGTTCTGTAGACCATAGGAAAGTTGTACCTATGGTGCTCTACTTTCTTGCTCATGGTGAGATGCCTTTACATGTAGGCCAAAGATCTTATGTGGAAAAGCCATTGTCCAGAAATATACGAAGAATGTGACAATAGCTTTCGCTTCCAAGATCATTCTTTACAAGAAATTCATTGCCTTACCTTCGGGCTAGAGACTACTTGATATCATGAAGGAATTTGAAGATGACACAGGTCTGCCTAATATTGATGGTGTTGTTGATGGTTCTCACATATTATTGTATAGCAAAACCATGGAAAAAAGACAAGGGGGATGGCACAACAGACATGCATGCCTAATGCAAGGTATAGGAACACATTCTAGAATCTTTATTAACGTTTGCATAAGTAAGACAGACTCTGTGCATGAATCCAGTTAGTTCAAGAAGAGTCTACCATACAAGAGGATTGTAGCAAAACAGATTTTCCAACAACCTATTGTGAATATGAATGACAAGAAAATTAATAGGGGAGGTGACATTCGTGATGCAGAATATTCCTCCAGTGCTGTAGTATGCGTAAAGAATGGTTTTGGAATTGTAAAGGAGAAATTCAGAATCCTTAAGGCTTTGCCTGTTCATTGGCAGGGCAGCCAAGATCTTCGTGGACGATAAAAATTCTATTCTATTCTATTCTATTCTATTCTAATAGAAATTTCCTAAATTATTTATTCTTGATTGTCCTTGACCTTATCAAATCGATCCTTCAATGTTGCTTTACCTCCTCAAATCTCAAGTTATTTTTTTGCTTAATTCAAGCAGAATCTTAAAAGGTAATTTCTACCTCTTTTTTAAGTATGTAATTCATACCAACCAACTTATGGTTCATTTGAGGGTCCAAAATGTTAAAAAAAAAACCAAACACCATTAAGCTTATTTACATCAGAAAGTATGCCATTTTGAAAACAGAGCCAATTTTTCAAGAGGAATCTTGAAACGGGAGTGCTGCAACACTTCAATATATAACGTCGTTGGCATCTCAGTATCTAGAAAGCCTTGCTCGAAAAGCAACCCTATTGGAGATACCCTTTGGGTTCCATAATAGACTGGAATTTCCTTAATTTCCATGGCCATATATGTAATCCACAGGTTGAAATGTTATCCAAGTGTCTGAGAAAACATAGCTGGCTGCAACGTGGATAGCTTCAAAATACTCAAAGCCCTGGACGGGCATTTGCGCAAAAGTGCTAAAAGTATAAATTATAAAGAATAAGGAATAAGGAATAAGGAATAAAGAATAAAGTAATACAAAATACAAAATAAAGAAAAAAAATAAAGGATGGGCATGTGTACAAAAGTGCTAAAAATAAAACATAAAAAATAAAAAATAAAATATAAAAGATAAAAATAATCATGCCACATTGACAAAATTTGATTAGACATAAGATATAAACTACACCAACATGGCTTATTATAAGTTGTCCCCAATCACCTTACATTAAATGCAACGAATGGTCTTGAACTCGAGATATATTTGTTAATAAAAAGCATGATGTATCGTAATCCAATTCTCTTGATACATAAAGCTCATGGAATGTTATGTCTAGATTTCATATATACAATACTAGATATTTCATAAACGTCAATAATTAAAGGCAAAAGTAGGTGCAAATGAAGAATTGTATAGGCTTGGTGGATCGTGGAATATTTAGCAAAGAGAAATGTTATACAACAACCAATTAGCTTAGTTTTTATTTATATGGTTGGTTATGGAACCACTAGTCTTCATTCTGATTAAGCTTCCACTTAACATCGCAACCTTCCATTTTACCTGCAGTCAAAATGGCAAGTACAAAAATGATAATTGCTTGGATCTCGAAAGGATAAGGTTATTTTTTGACATTAAACTTGCCACTTGACCTTAGCTCCCACTTAACATCAACCTTCCATTTGCACAAGATACAATTCATTGGATAAGGTTATCCTTTGAAATTTTTATACAAAATAAAGTCTCTAAAAGCACGTAATAGTTTATCCAAAATGAGGTTGCGTGCATGTATTCATCATGGAGATGCTGATCCAAGATTTCTAGCAATTCCAACTTCATGTTCTTGAGTTGCAGAGGATAATACAGATGTTTTTCAGAATTTTTCTTGATTTGCTTTGACATGTCAAAATCAATTGGTTCCACCTAGACACTTTGTGTAACGAAAAATTTATCACCCTTCTAGAACTTTAGGAAAATCGTGCAATTCCCTATGACTATATAGTATAGATATATATATGAACACGAAGAGAATAAAGGCATAATATGCTCTAGTTTCTGAAACCATTCTCAAAGTTTTGGCAAGAGCAACTGCACTTTGATTTGTCGTATATCTCCCTCACTTACAGAGGACTACCTATGATATACTAGAAGAAGGTGGGGATGACGTGAAGTTCGCATGAGCCATCCGTTTTCGTAGCTTGTTGCCAAGCCATTCTTGACCTTTCGTGCCATTAGTAAAGTCCATCGTGGTAGTCCCACAAATTCGGAAGTAATAACCATAATGGTCGCCCAATAACAGGTTCTGAAACTGTTATTGGAGAGCATTCAACTACAATATATAGGTAAATTTGACTATGTTACACGCTTCACTTAAATTAGCCATTCACATAAGTGTCACGTTATGAAAAGGTTGACTTAATGACTCTACTTGGCTTTGAAAAGGCCAAGATACGCAATGGTCGAATATGTATGAATGGAAAGCATGATGTATGCCTAATTCAATACTCTTGATTGGTAAAGTTCATAAGTTTGTTACGTTTGTGTATACTATACTAGGTATTCCATCAATCATTAATTAGAGGTAAAAGTAGGTGCAAATAAACAATTGTATATGCTTAGTATATAGGATGTATTTATTTAAGATAGGTAGTTCCATGGAACTTTCGAAAAGAGAATAATCCGATAGTACTAGCATTGCATAAAGTCTTAGCTATCAATGAAGTAGGTTATTTTTTGACATATTCTATCCAAGATGAAGGCACGTAGCCTTCTGCTTTTGCAAGTTATTGACATAATAGTCCAGAGTGAGGCCCATAAGCATGCAAGTTATTGACATAATAGCCCAATAAGGCCTTTATCAACGCAAGTCATGACATAACAGTCCAGAGTGAGGCCTATATCAATGGTAGTTCTAGAGGTGGAAAAGTAAAAGAAAAGAACAGTTTCCACAGGAGCAGCAACAATGAAGGTATTCTTGTACAGCATGGTACTTATGATGTTATTTCCATGGGCGCTCTCCATGAGCACTTTGAAACCTATATCCAGAGTCACTTACTTGGTCTTCTATATCCACACCAAAATTTCCGAACCTAATGAGACGGTGGAGATTGTGGCCGGGCAAAATGGTATAACCAATTCTACCAATTTTGGCACAATTTCCATAGGTGACTTGCTCCTCACTGAACAACAATCTAACATCTCCAAAGCTGTGGGTAGGCTAAAAAGCATGGTAATCAATGCAGATATCACATATACCAATTATGGCCATCCTCAAGAAATTATGACAGCAGTAATAGAAACAGAGAAGTACAATGGTACTTTTATTATCAATGGTAGAGATATTGCAGATGGTGCAGAGCTTGCTATACTGGGTGGAACAGGAGATTTTAGGAGAGTTAAAGGTTGGGCTCATTTCATTCACGTTGAAGTCGATCCCCCAAATTCTATAACTTATGTTAATGCTACTCTAATGCATCCACACTCGTTTGTTTCTTTTCGCATCTAATTTTGTATGGGTCCAGATAATACCTTACTACTATATACAAGAAAAGGTTGTGGTTCAGCAACTATGGTAACATACTATCAATATGCTTAATTATACAATAAGTACGCCCCATTGGGTCTCCTTGGACATAAAAAAAACTTTATCTTTATCTTTATCTTTATCTTTATCTTTATCTTTATCTTGTTTTTCAGAGTATATATTCAAAATTGATTGTCAGTTGCATAAGAAAAGAATAAAACTAGCAGTAGGGCAAGCTTGGGACAAAGAGAATTCTACGGAGGATGGTGCTTGTTAAATCAAGAATTGCTTTTTTTCATTTTATCAAATTTAATGGTTCTTTTAAACAGGTCCCTCTTTCCACAATCTCTCAAGTAGCGATCAACATTTTAAATTATATTTCTAAAGCCTACAAGAAGTTTGCAAATGCTAGTCCAGTGTGAGATTGCTATGCCATTAAGAGTAGCATTATTACTAAATTATTAACACATTTGCCTGTTAAAAAGATGATAATGCTTGCTAAGGTAGATGGGCTCGTGCAACTGATCCATAAATACGTGCTAAATATTGTGATGGATGGAAAGAAAAACAATTTTTACTTCATGCCACATTGGCAGCATCCAATTTGATATATGATGTGCACACTACTACAACATTGTTTAGGGGATCTTGTCCTCAAAAGAAAGAAAAATAATTTTTAGATAATGTCACATTGGCAGCATCCATTGGATACACCACACCAACATTGATTCAAGGGTCCTATCATCAATCACCTTACATTGAATGCAACTCTGAGCAACCTCGAACTCAACATTTGTTCTACGACCGGCGACCATCAGAGCAATGATTCTACAAATACTAAAATGAATGTAAAAAAAGCTCTTAGCTAATAAAAGATTTAATCGGTGGAGTAAGCCATTTCTTGAAGACACAATGAAATAGAGAATTCAAACAAATGATGAAATGAGGAGTTGACAGGAGGAAACATGTTAGAGTGATGCTAGATTTTAGTGCTTTATATATTTATCCATCTAACTATATATAAGATTATTCCAAACGTAATGAACGGGAGGTTCAAATTACGGCATTATTCGGCGCTAATTAAAAGCTGTAATTGTGCTCCTGATTTTCCGGAGCGGCGCCGCCTCCTCTGCAACCAATTTTCTTGCTGGCCATAGCTCCTTCTTCCGGCTCTTCTTGGATAATACCTTCTTGGCGGCTCTTCTTGGCGGCTCTTCTTGGCTTCAGCCTCGCCATAGTCGCATGGAACATGCTTGTCTTGCATATCTGATCTGTCAGTTCTGTAAATATGGCTCCTTGCATGTTGTCCCTTCTGGACATACTGCTAAATCCCCTTCTTGCAGCAGATTTGCCATGGTTTTTACATCTTGAGCCCTGCATCTTGTTGATCTTGCAGTTTTTATCGGAGATATGGCCTCCAAAAGCCTGCTCACAGTTCTTATGTTTCTCATTCTTGCAAAGGATATGAATACTGGATCTAGCAGTGTTTTGCATGTGCAGACGAAGAGGACGCCCTATTTTTCGTCGGATTCTTCTTTGATGGAGGTATGGCCACTTTTACCCTGACAGAAACTAAGAATTGCTTCTACTGCCAGCCGAATTTTTGCCAAGATTATGCCAAATGGCATCCATAATAAAATTACCACACAGTTTAATGGTGTTGGTGCATGTAATACTAACGGAGTTGGATATTCATCCTTCTGTACAGAGGGAACATAACTTTTCTGAAGTATGTAGGATCTCTGTAACAGAGCACCGGAACAGAGCACGTCACCAGAACAGAGCATGGAGGGGTAATTTGAACCTCCCGTCCATTACGCACGGGAAAATACCCCTCTCGGGTTTTCCGAGGGGAATTTGCTCGGCGGCGCCGCCAGCGAAGGCGGACGCACCGCTTGTGCGCCGTCACCGCTGGCGGCGCTGCCTCGCAAATTACCCCCCGAAAAACCCTCGAGGGGTATTTTTCTTATTCAGAAAAGTTTTTGGAATTATCTATATTTTCCGGCTATCCTTTCCGGCCTGCACATCGAAGCCATTTCGGATTAGCTTTCGCTATTTTTGCGGGCAGGAATGTGAAGTAAAATTTTATTTTGGAATTATCTATTCCTTTCAGGCGGCCCTCTTCTGGCTATATGGCTATGCCCTCGTTGCCTCTTCTCCTCTGGGTTTGGCGCTGACCTTTTGTGTTGTTGCATGGCACAAAGAAGAGCTTTGTTTGTGTTCTCATGTCTTGTTTAGTTCTGCAGAGGTTAGCTACTGCCTCTATTTTCCGCTGCTCATCTTCGTATTTTTTCTTCTTCTATCTGCCCAGTTCGGATGTTGCTTTACTCCGCTTCAGATCTTTTTCGCTCATCCTATTTAGGTCGTTTCTTCTGATGTTAGGTTCAACCTGCTTCAACAGGGTTTCTAGAAGCAGGCTGCAGAGATTACCGAAAAAAAGGTTCTACATCTTACTAAGATGCAGAAGAAAATTTGTCCTCAAAGCCCCGTCCTCAGATTTCTATCTTAAAAGACATAAGCCCGATTTGGGTCAAAACAAAAGCCTGTTTCAAATTTCTAAACTTCCAATCAGACAAGATTCATATGTGTTTCTGTGATCAACTGGCTGAGAATCTAGAATCTATTGATTTCCAGCTCTGGCGCCCCCTAAAGACCTTTCCCACATGAATGTGCAAAAACACAGTTTTAGGAACAGAGCATTCAAGTATCATAATACAAATAAGCATGAAATAGGTTCGTGGTTAGCCATATAGTGCAGAAACTACTAGCAACTGAGTAAAAGTTACCAATGATTCGGTGTTGTTCGGAAATATAGTTTTTACAGCTCATGCAAAGGTTCATCGTGAGTAGAATGTAGTAGGAGGCAATGCTCTATCTTATCGCAAGGATCGCGAACGCGATCTTTCGCAGCAGAAAAGAGACAAAATAATGACCTTTTTATTAAAACCGTATGAGAGTATTACGTACAAAATAGGTACACTGGAGCTAGCATAGCACAAGCATTTCAGTATTTAAAGCTATGTATTTGCCCTTACGAGGATCGCGACCGCGATTATTTTTAACATTAAACATGCACGAAGTAGTAGTAAGGACAAAAAAATAAGGTAATACATATTTCAGAAACAAAAATTTCCATTGAAGGAAGTAATGTACAGTAATCATTCTTGAGGAATGCAATTATAATTCTTGTGATTGTGTTTCAGATACACTATCAGGTTTCACACCCATTTCATTGGCCATGCGGATGACATGCGCTCTACCCAATTCTATAGTTTGTGTTGTGTCCATCTCTGAATAACCTGTGACCTCTGGAATCTCAACACCCATGGCCTTTGCGATGCGCTCCACATGTGAATCAGGCACCGCATTTTCACTCTCCCCTGCACTGTTCACGCCTATAAGTTCCTTCTCCAATTGAGTAGCAATCTCGTGTGGATGAAAGAGCTTCTGCTTCTTGCAGTGTACCTGATGCTCTTGTGTCCCAACAACCTCATCTTGGTCTGTTTCCATGTGTTGTTGGTCTGTTTCCATGTGCTGTTGGTCTATTTCCATGTGCTCTACGCCCATGTGTTCAAACTTATGTTCGCCTGTCAAGAATGGCATGTACCCATCAATCTTCTCATTCAGTGCACTTAATTTTTGAAAAGTGGGCTCGAGAGCTTCAATACCTTTTTCCGTCGCTTCCAGCAAGCACTTTGTTTCTTGCATTCTCTCCTCGTAGGATTTAGCATCGAGGTTATCCAAAATGTTATCCAACCCTGATATATCTGTGTTTTGGGTAATACTGATGTTGGGCAGCAAAGGAGTAGGCTCTGCATTCTCTTGTTTCTCCTCTTCTTCAGATCCCCCCGTAGTTTGACTGGCCATTTTCTCAAGCGTTTCCAAGAAGGACCTCAGAAAATGGCACACTTTACCTGAACTTTCAAAGGCCACGCTCTTTTTGCCTTGCATAAGAGCGACACGAGAAGCTGTCCCAAAAAGAAATCCAAGACGCGAACCGTTTGTGGGCACCAAATGATCAACAATATAGTAGGCATAGGAGGTTTTCACCGGCATTTCAATACAAGATCTCCTTCCATTACCGCCCATTTGTATCTTGGTTTGCCTCAGTAAAAAGAGTTTGAAACTTCTTTTTATCTTCTCATCGGCATCCTCATTCCCCGTTAGCGGCATTGGAGGCAATGGTGTTGCTTTAGGAGCCTTGTCGTGGAGATAGATGAAGCTCCAAACAAGTTGCACAAAGCCACACGAACATCATGTTAATGCACATATGACTAATATAGTAATGATATTCTTTCACCCTTCGCTTGTTCTCCCAACCCATTTCTTCATAAGAACCTAAGGACAGTGGCCACCTCCCTGAATTTGCTTCCCTCGATTGCATAAGCAATTGGGCAAATTCACGAGCGCATGATAATAACCAAGTGATAAACTTTGGCAAGAGTCATGGTAGCTATCCTTGTAAATAGGTCCGTGTATTTCTTGCAATCCCATACCTTGTTCATCCCTCTGATGTCAATAAATATCGGTGTGGCATTCTCCCGACACCGGGAGGAAGTAGGGATGCCATCCTTTGTCACCGCTATGACAATGTTTTTCTTCTTTTTCTTTTCTAGCCTCTTCCGGCTTTTAGAATATTTCTGATTGGCTCCGGAAAAGGCTACGTGTAGGTTACCTAGTGTATGATCCTTGTTATAGTTAGCCTTCACGCACTATGTATCCAGATTCGATACATCAAGTATTCTCTGTTCACCAAATCGGGAAAAGCCGAAGCAATTCCTCCCAGCCTATCGAAATCCTTCGCAAAGAAATTTGTGGCATAAGATAAAATTTCGCTACCATAAAAGTTAGGGTTCTGATGTCACCGCCCGTTTTGCAATCAAATCTCCCGCTATACCCCTCGATCGCACCTTTAAATATGTCTTGCCTTCTATAATCTCATCGAAAGCAACCTGTGGACACCTCTCAGATTCGACATCCCTCGTGAGCAACCGGAGCCGTGTCTTGTTAAAGAAGTCTTTGGATGGCTTGTCCTGAACTCACCATGGTCGCCACTGAAGCTTACGGTTCACCCACAACCCGGCAACTTCCATTAACTTCTTGAAAACCTTTCTCATCCATAAAGATGAATTGTTTTTCATCTTTAAGCTCCCGTGACTTTCAAAGTGGTCGCTGCAATTTCATGAAAATCCTCGCGAAGCAAAGGTCATCAAGATTGCGGCGCGATGTTGGCGAGTAGAAAATGAATAAATACCTTCCAAGCTGAAGTTGTAGCCGTCCCCTATCGGTCCTTGTGGAGGACAGCCATAAGCCTTGTGGCCGGGTGTGACGGTTGTTGCGCTTTTTCAATCGCTGGCTCTCTCAGAGATGTGTTTGCAATTACTTCATTGCATTGAATACTCAACTCTATATATTCCTTGTTCAGTAAGATTTCCGTTGAGCACTCGCGATCTTCTTCTAGCATATACTTTAGCAAATTCTAGTTGCTTTGCTCCAACCGCCTCGACTTAATCGAACAAAGGAGTTGTGCCACGCGAATGCCGTGATTGCCGTAAATAATGTAAAATTTCTTGCCCTTTAAATCCTCCTCGATTGCTCCATGTTACCCTCCTCCTCCTGAAAACGCACAACCATCAAGTCAAATCTAAACAACGAGTGTTCAAAAGATAAAGAATCGCTTATCCGGGTAATAGGGTCAAATGGCACGACATCGCAGTGTGAGGACCTCTCATGGGTATGTCTTGAAGCTTTTAACCGAGTTTGAACATGGTCATTTGATCGCATTTGGTGTGTCGATTTGTTGGTGCGTGGTTCACAATCAAAAATAGAAATCTTGGTAAACCAATTAACCCCTAAGGAATAAAACCGCTTAAACTGCTCAAGCTTTTGAGTAGTTTGCTCGCCATCTTATGCGTTCCTCTTCCTGATTGAACTTCAACTCGACCGAAATGGCGGTCGCGGAGGCCATGTCAATGCTAGTCTAGAGGAGGCTTCCATAATGTAGGGGGTTTGAAAACCCTTTGGTCAAGGGCTATCGCCGTTCAGATTTCTAAGGTTAATTTTGAAAGTAGTAAGTTTTTTGAATAAATCCACCGATGTAGTGCTATCTCGGGGCCTTTAAAGCAAGAGGAAGAGTAGGGTTAATAATACCGAGGGGTTTATCGTGGATTGTGGTTCTTCAACAATCGCTTTTGATGCCAAGGCTCTCCCAAAGTAGCAATTGGCTTCATACTTTTTTTTTTTTCTTGGCCACGGCTCTTAGCCAATTGGTGTCCATCACCGAGGGCATTTTCTCGTCCCGAATCGCTTTCAAAGCACAAAATGGAGGCTTCTTGTCTGTGGACAAACCATTTCTGCATGCCGAGAACCCTACCAAGATGTCTCTGCTTCCCTTTATACCCTACAAAGAGAGATTCATAAGATGGCAACACCCATCCATAACCCTTAGCTGATGTTGGGATGTTTTTCCCCTCGTATCGGCTTGTTCATTTTGGTTTGGTCGTCATCATAGATGGGTCATAATTGCGCCATTTCGTAATGTACCCAGAACCGCAATTGGTGTGTGTCCTCGATGCTGCATATGATAGCATCTTGCACATTGTTCTTCGTGGCCTTCCCACATTGCCACCACTATGCCAACTTGTTCAACGCCCTCGTTTTCTTTCCCCGGCGCAGAACAGCACGTGTCCTTTCTCATGGGTCACCTTTAATGTGTGGTATTGCTTGTGCAATCTCTATACACCATTTGCGTTCATTAGAAGGGGTTATAATACGGATGGGTTCGACATCCGGTCCACGAAACAGAGCAAGGGCTGTAAACAAAAGCCTGTGGTGAGTGTCTGACAGGCTGCATAATGTTGTACAACAAAAAGTATAAACTACTCAAGAGAACCGCGACCACGATCTTTCCAAGCAACTATAATAGTACTCCACACTATCGCGGCCGCGATGTTGTGTAGCAGCTAAGCAGGGCAAGAAAACAATACAACTGCTCACGAGCATCGCGGTCGCGATCCTGGTGAGCTACTATACTACTACTCAGAAAAGAAAAACTATGCTCAGCAAGACCGCGGCCGCGATCTTGCTGAGCAGCTATAGCAATCAAAACATTACAAAATCTAGTAAGCAAGATCGCGGCGGCGATCTTGCTGAGCTGAAATGTTAGAATTTACCTTCTCTGATGGAGTCCTTAGGTGCCATGGGATCGCGGACGCCGGCTGAATACGAAAATTTGGTCATTTTAGGGAGGTTCTTGAAGGCGCTGCAAGCTCGAAGGCGCTAGGCGCTGAAGAAATCGCGGTCGCCGAAAACTGTCTGAGATGATATGAGATAGCTCGGAGGTGAATTTATATAGGAACGCGGCCGCGGAAATTAAATACCCGCCGAGCATAATGATGCGTGGATTGGCGTGCCAGCCATAATGACGCCGTACGTGCGGGCGCATTAATTACACGCCGGCCGCATTAATTACCGGCCGGCGGGCTTTATTGAGTACCGGCCATAAATGCGACCGTGCGAAAATACCCTATGCAAAAAGCACGCAATCCGTACAAGAGGTCTTTATCTACTTGGACGTCCACGTTCAAATTCCTCCCGTACAGTCAGTTCATTAAATGAACCTGACATATTAAGCAGCCATAAAGGCCAGAAAAAGAAACTAGATTACTGGATGGACAAAGGATGAAAATTTGAATTCGCAACAAACATTTGGAGGAAAAGCGGAAAAGCCAATTCAAATTTGTTTGTTTTGCAAGATCTCGAGACACTCGAAGCGCCTTAAAGCCGTGCCAAGTTCTCCAAAGGTTTTGCTGCAGAATCCCACATCAATTGAAGGCGCTGACAAGGGCGCTGATAATCCGCTTGGCATTCGCCACTATACATTTCGATTTCTTCCACTGCTTCGACTTGTGTCTTTCGAGCGAGGTAAAAGGCCTATCCTGATGCATATCTCTCAGTGAAGTGAACTCAAAGTTAATGTTCCAATGAATTTCAATGATAACTACAACCTGTTAAGAATCTGTTGTTAGTTCATGATCAGTAATAAATAATTCTTCCTTAAAGAATGTTTCCTTACATGGTCCTCGGCATTGCATTGATTCTACTGAAACATCACTATGTATTATATGGATTTATCAGATACCTGCTGATACTTTGGATTAGAATATTTAAAAATAGATGTTCTCAAAGAAACCCGTGTTGTTCCGGCCAGTATTTATTATACAATGTTCACGTGTTTCAAATATATGCTTTCTTTCTCCTTGTGGATGATACAAAACATGTTTTTATGGCAATCGCAGCCTTCCTCGACGGGTCATTGGCTACAAGAAGACGCTGACGCCACCATTTCCGTGATCCGTGAGGTAAGAGTAATGCTTTTAGTCCGAAGTCAATGCTTTAACTCTTGTGCTCGACGAGATAGGGGTCGCGATATCTTCAATCATCTACACTTGCTATTTACTTAAGAACTCCGATATATTAACAAGTATGAGTCGAAACCACATGCTAATCTCGACATGTGTTTTCCACATGAGTTCTTATCTAAACAGCTAGTGTGAATGCTTGCAGGAAGCCATAGAATTAGAAACTTTTGTGGATCGTTAATCAAAACCAAAGATTTGATAAAGGCGAGTTGATGAAATTCTAAATCTTACTGTTGACAAGATGAAGCTCCAGAGTAATTTCTTGCTAGCCGAACATTGAATAACCTGGCATGCACTTACTTAGGTCAATTCTCCCGTTAAATCCCAAAATTTCTGTGCCTAATTCTGGATTGGCAGAGACGCACTGCTCTGTATCAAATTTAAAGTCAGATTCAATTCGACTTTCTGCTCCAGAAATCGATTTTTCCCCAACTCAAGCTTTTAGTATATTCGACTTGATTGCTCATCAACACATCTCGAATAAGTTCACAGCCTCGTGGGCCTCGGCAAATATCCGTTTGTTCACAGCTCCAGGGGCCTTGGCAAATTTTCGAGGCGCGGAAAGAGGGTTCAATGCCCCCTATGTTACTAGAGCTAGATCTCTATAATAGAATTTGTTGTCTGCCTGCAGCCGAGTTCACCAGAAACCCGGCCCCAAATCCACAACACGGATCAATGCTCCAGCAGATTTCGCCCCCTAAATCGGGCAGCATGAGCCCACCCGCTTTATCGGTGCTCACACTTTTACTTCATGGTATTCAAACCATTGAAAGCTAAATTACCAGCGTTGGGGAAACCTTTTGGCCCCTATCCGAAATTTTCCTGTAGTTTCCTCATCCAATCGGAATTTTTTATCTTGAATCGGATCGTTCCTCGCAAGCAAAACTCACAATCGGATCCCCTTTCACAAAGACAAGGAGAATTTAAAGCTTATTACAACCTATTCATTACCACTTTCGACCAAGCATCCAATACTAATGCTATAATATATCAAGTATGCCGCCTAAAGACAAAGAGAAAAAGGGCAAATAGAAATCTTCGACTAACGAGGCTGCTACATGGTAAGAGATGTCAACATTTCGACCAAGAACCCAATTTGGTCGCCACGTAAGAAAATCCGGATGCTACAAAGGTGCGAAATCTCAAGAAATTGATGTTTGCCATTTGTCCGCTTAAAGCGCATCGAAATTTGCGACCGGAGAATTGCTTGAGGTCGATGTCGCTATGAGTGATGCTTTGAATGCCTTAAAGGTATGTCGGCCTCGATATGTTTATGAAAAAATCGAATGCAAAGAGAAAACTCCGAGAGCACAGTGACTAGTTTGCAAAAAGAGAATTGTCAATTGAAAACAGAATTGATTTCTTTGCGCGAGGCGAAAGAATGTAAGCTAAGCAAGCAAAGGGTTATGTCACACCAAGAGATCAAGGATTTGAGAGCGTACAGAGGGATGTGAATGATCCTAAGCCGATGAATTAACATCCGATCATATCGTGGAAGAAGTGGAGACTATAGTATCCACTCTTCTAGACGAAAAGAGCAAAAGAAGAACAAAGTGCACGCATATCGCCAATTAAATCTGAAATTAACCGGTTTGGTCAAGAAGAACCGAAGATGTGGCTAAAACAAGAAATGAATTCTTTTAAGGATGTAATGTTCTTGCACGATCCCGGTGTTCAAAGCCGCGTAAGAGTTGGGAAAAAGCTAGAAGGTAAGCCTAGGCCTGTAATCATGCGCTTTCGAGATGTGGAAGCTCGAAATAGAGTCTTGCATAATAGAAGTGCTCTGAAAGGGCAAAAGCTATGGATAAACGAGGATCTAACTCCCAAGCAGCAAATGGAATTGCGAAGTTTACTGACTGAAGTGAAGGAAATTAAAGCGATGGGCAAAAATGCATATATCCAGGGGGGTAGAGTTATAGTACGTGATCGCTTCTAGGAACTCAAGACCCTCAGGCTTGGTGTATGGAACATCCATAGTCTCACCGCGGCAAAAGTTGATCAATCGCTCAAGAAGCAATAAAGGATTTTGATGTCATTATTTTTGTAGAAACCTGGGAACACGAAGGTGCTAGGATTGGAGAGATCAATGGCTTTGAGAAAGTGCATACGCTATGGAATGAGAAAAGAGGAGTTAGAGGGAGAGGCTTTGGTGGCATAACTTTCTTTCCGCGAAAACAGGTTTGTAAAAATATTACAGTTGTTAAGGCTAGCAGGCACAATCAGTTTATGTGGATTGAAATTAAAGGAGGGGCCTCACTTATATATATTGCAGCAGTTTATTTTGCTCCCTTAGTCTCTGGAGGGGTTTATGATGAAGAGGATTTAAGTTTGAATGACCCGTTCACTCACTTGGCAAATGATATAGCAGAATTTAAGCAAAAAGGCATAGTATTTTTGATGGGGGATTTTAATGCAAGGGTGAAAGATTCTCAAGCAAATGTTTTTCTAGGAGACTTGGATAATATTTGGCTAGATGAAATCCCTGCTAAAAGTATTGGTTGGGAGAGGACCTCTGCAGATCACGATAATAATCCTATGGGAGAGCATTTACTGCAACTCTGTGAGACATTTGATATGGTGATATATAATGGAACAAACCAATTCCCCAAGACTGATGTTTTCACTTGTAATACCCCTCAAGGTTCTAGTGTTGTGGATTATGTTATTGGAATGCCAGATGCTGCCGCTTCGCTTAAAAGCTTTCAGATATTAGATCAGCCAGATTCTGATCATGCTTTATTGTGCGTTACTTTCCGAGGGGTTTTCCGAGGGGAATTTGCTCGGCGGCGCCGCCAGCGAAGGCGGACGCACCGCTTGTGCGCCGTCACCGCTGGCGGCGCTGCCTCGCAAATTACCCCCCGAAAAACCCTCGAGGGGTATTTTTCTTATTCAGAAAAGTTTTTGGAATTATCTATATTTTCCGGCTATCCTTTCCGGCCTGCACATCGAAGCCATTTCGGATTAGCTTTCGCTATTTTTGCGGGCAGGAATGTGAAGTAAAATTTTATTTTGGAATTATCTATTCCTTTCAGGCGGCCCTCTTCTGGCTATATGGCTATGCCCTCGTTGCCTCTTCTCCTCTGGGTTTGGCGCTGACCTTTTGTGTTGTTGCATGGCACAAAGAAGAGCTTTGTTTGTGTTCTCATGTCTTGTTTAGTTCTGCAGAGGTTAGCTACTGCCTCTATTTTCCGCTGCTCATCTTCGTATTTTTTCTTCTTCTATCTGCCCAGTTCGGATGTTGCTTTACTCCGCTCGTATCTTTTTCTGCTCATCCTATTTAGGTCGTTTCTTCTGATGTTAGGTTCAACCTGCTTCAACAGGGTTTCTAGAAGCAGGCTGCAGAGATTACCGAAAAAAAGGTTCTACATCTTACTAAGATGCAGAAGAAAATTTGTCCTCAAAGCCCCGTCCTCAGATTTCTATCTTAAAAGACATAAGCCCGATTTGGGTCAAAACAAAAGCCTGTTTCAAATTTCTAAACTTCCAATCAGACAAGATTCATATGTGTTTCTGTGATCAACTGGCTGAGAATCTAGAATCTATTGATTTCCAGCTCTGGCGCCCCCTAAAGACCTTTCCCACATGAATGTGCAAAAACACAGTTTTAGGAACAGAGCATTCAAGTATCATAATACAAATAAGCATGAAATAGGTTCGTGGTTAGCCATATAGTGCAGAAACTACTAGCAACTGAGTAAAAGTTACCAATGATTCGGTGTTGTTCGGAAATATAGTTTTTACAGCTCATGCAAAGGTTCATCGTGAGTAGAATGTAGTAGGAGGCAATGCTCTATCTTATCGCAAGGATCGCGAACGCGATCTTTCGCAGCAGAAAAGAGACAAAATAATGACCTTTTTATTAAAACCGTATGAGAGTATTACGTACAAAATAGGTACACTGGAGCTAGCATAGCACAAGCATTTCAGTATTTAAAGCTATGTATTTGCCACAGAGGATCGCGACCGCGATTATTTTTAACATTAAACATGCACGAAGTAGTAGTAAGGACAAAAAAATAAGGTAATACATATTTCTGAAACAAAAATTTCCATTGAAGGAAGTAATGTACAGTAATCATTCTTGAGGAATGCAATTATAATTCTTGTGATTGTGTTTCAGATACACTATCAGGTTTCACACCCATTTCATTGGCCATGCGGATGACATGCGCTCTACCCAATTCTATAGTTTGTGTTGTGTCCATCTCTGAATAACCTGTGACCTCTGGAATCTCAACACCCATGGCCTTTGCGATGCGCTCCACATGTGAATCAGGCACCGCATTTTCACTCTCCCCTGCACTGTTCACGCCTATAAGTTCCTTCTCCAATTGAGTAGCAATCTCGTGTGGATGAAAGAGCTTCTGCTTCTTGCAGTGTACCTGATGCTCTTGTGTCCCAACAACCTCATCTTGGTCTGTTTCCATGTGTTGTTGGTCTGTTTCCATGTGCTGTTGGTCTATTTCCATGTGCTCTACGCCCATGTGTTCAAACTTATGTTCGCCTGTCAAGAATGGCATGTACCCATCAATCTTCTCATTCAGTGCACTTAATTTTTGAAAAGTGGGCTCGAGAGCTTCAATACCTTTTTCCGTCGCTTCCAGCAAGCACTTTGTTTCTTGCATTCTCTCCTCGTAGGATTTAGCATCGAGGTTATCCAAAATGTTATCCAACCCTGATATATCTGTGTTTTGGGTAATACTGATGTTGGGCAGCAAAGGAGTAGGCTCTGCATTCTCTTGTTTCTCCTCTTCTTCAGATCCCCCCGTAGTTTGACTGGCCATTTTCTCAAGCGTTTCCAAGAAGGACCTCAGAAAATGGCACACTTTACCTGAACTTTCAAAGGCCACGCTCTTTTTGCCTTGCATAAGAGCGACACGAGAAGCTGTCCCAGCCGAAAAGAAATCCAGTACGCAACCGTCGGTGGGCACCAGCTGATCAACAATATAGTAGGCATAGGAGGTTTTCAGCTGGCATTTCAATACAAGATCTCCTTCCATTACCGCCCATTTGTATCTTGGTTTGCCTGTAAAAAGAGTTTGAAACTTCTTTTTTATCTTCTCATCGGCATCCTCATTCCCTGTTAGCGGCATTGGAGGCAATGGTGTTGCTTTAGGAGCCTTGCTGTGTGGAGATAGATGAAGCTCCAGCTCAGGTTGCACAGGTGCCACACGAACATCATGTTAATGCACATATGACTAATATAGTACTGATATTCTTTCACCCTTCGTTTGTTCTCCCAACCCATTTCTTCATAAGAACCTAAGGACAGGTGGCCACCTCCCTGAATTTGCTTCTGACTGTACAAGCAATTGGGCAAATTCACAGAGCGCATGATAATAACCAAGTGATAAACTTTGGCAGTAGTCATGGTAGCTATCCTTGTAAATAGGTCTGTGTATTTCTTGCAATCCCATACCTTGTTCATCCCTCGGATGTCAATAAATATCAGTGTGGCATTCTCTGACACTGGGGAGGAAGTAGGGATGCCATCCTTTGTCACTGCTATGACAATGTTTTTCTTCTCTTTTCTTTTTCTAGCCTCTTCTGGCTTTAGAATATTTCTGATTGGCTCCAGAAAGGCTACAGGTAGGTTACCTAGTGTATGATCCTTGTTATAGTTAGCCTTCACGTACTATGTATCGGTATCTGATACATCAAGTATTCTCTGTTCAGTCAAATCAGGAAAAGCCTGAAGCAATTCCTCCCAGCTATCGAAATCCTTCTGCAGCAAATTTGTGGCATAAGATAAAATTTCGCGCCTCATAAAAGTTAGGGTTCTGATGTCAGTCGCCCGTTGTTTGCAATCAAATCTCCCGCTATACCCTGACTGCACCTTTAAATATGTCTTGCCTTCTATAATCTCATCGAGCAACTGTGACACCTCTGCATTCGACATCCCTCGTAGCAACCGGAGCCAGGTCTTGTTAAAGAAGTCTTTGGATGGCTTGTCCGGAAACTCACCATGGTCGTCACTGAGCTTACGGTTCACCCACAGTCCGGCAACTTCCATTAACTTCTTGAAAACCTTCTCATCCATAAAGATGAATTGTTTTTCATCTTTAAGCTCCTGCACTTTCAAAGTGGTCGTTGCAATTTCATGAAAATCCTGCAGAAGCAAAGGTCATCAAGATTGCGGCTGCGATGTTGGCGAGTAGAAAATGAATAAATACCTTCCAAGCTGAAGTTGTAGCCGTCCCTATCGGTCCTTGTGGAGGACAGCCATAAGCCTTGTGCTGGTGACGAAGTTGTTGCAGTTTTTCAATCAGTGGCTCTCTGTAGACGGTGTTTGCAATTACTTCATTGCATTGAATACTCAACTCTATATATTCCTTGTCTGTAAGATTTCCGTTGAGCACTCGCGATCTTCTTCTAGCATATACTTTAGCAAATTCTAGTTGCTGCTCCAACTGCCCGACGACCGAACAAAGGAGTTGTGCCACGCAAATGCTGTGATTGCCAGAAATAATGTAAAATTTCTTGCCCTTTAAATCCTCTGGATTGCTCCATGTTACCCTCCTCCTGAAAAACAGACAACCATCAAGTCAAATCTAAACAACGAGTGTTCAAAAGATAAAGAATCAGTTATCTGGTAATAGGGTCAAATGGCACGACATCAGCAGGTGTGAGGACCTCTGTTGGGTATGTCTTGAAGCTTTTAACCAGAGTTTGAACATGGTCATTTGATCGCATTTGGTGTGTCAGATTTGTTGGTGCAGGGTTCACAATCAAAAATAGAAATCTTGGTAAACCAATTAACCCCTAAGGAATAAAACCGCTTAAACTGTTCAAGCTTTTGAGTAGTTTGCTCTGCCATCTTGCGTTCCTCTTCCGGATTGAACTTCAACTCGACTGGAATGGCAGGTGCGTGAGGCCATGTCAATGCTAGTCTAGAGGAGGCTTCCATAACAGAAGGGGGTTTGAAAAACTTCTTTGGTCAAGGGCTATCGTCAGTGTTCAGATTTCTAAGGTTAATTTTGAAAGTAGTAAGTTTTTTTGGAATAAATCCACCAGATGTAGTGCTATCTGGGGCCTTTAAAGCAAGAGGAAGAGTAGGGTTAATAATACCGGAGGGGTTTATCGTGGATTGTGGTTCTTCAACAACTGTTTTTGATGCTGAAGGCTCTCCCAAAGTAGCAATTGGCTTCATACTTTTTTTCTTGGCCACGGCTCTTAGCCAATTGGTGTCCATCACCGAGGGCATTTTCTCGTCCGGAACTGCTTTCAAAGCACAGCTCGGAGGCTTCTTGTGCGTGGACAAACCATTTACGCATCTTGAGAACCCTACCAAGATGTCTCTGTTTTCCCTTTTATACCGACAAAGAGAGATTCATAAGATGGCAACACCCATCCATAACCCTTAGCTGATGTTGGGATGTTTTTCCCCGTATTATGGCTTGTTCATTTTGTTTGGTCATCATCATAGATGGGTCATAATTGCGCCATTTCAGAATGTACTCCAGGAACTGCAATTGGTGTGTGTCCTCGATGCTGCATATGATAGCATCTTGCACATTGTTCTTCGTGCCTTCCCACATTGCCACCACTATGCCAACTTGTTCAACGTCCTCAGGTTTCTTTCACGATTGGCGCTGGAACGAGCCGCGTGTCCTTTCTCAGGTCACCTTTAATGTGTGGTATTGCTTGTGCAATCTCTATACACCATTTGCGTTCATTAGAAGGGGTTATAATACGGATGGGTTCGACATCCGGTCCACGAAACAGAGCAAGGGCTGTAAACAAAAGCCTGTGGTGAGTGTCTGACAGGCTGCATAATGTTGTACAACAAAAAGTATAAACTACTCAAGAGAACCGCGACCCGCGATCTTTCCAAGCAACTATAATAGTACTCCACACTATCAGCGGCCGCTGATGTTGTATAGCTTCAGCGAGGGCAAGAAAACAATACAATCCCCGCGAAAGCATCGCGCGGTCGCGATCTGGTGAGCTACTATACTACTACTTTCGGAAAAAGAAAACTATGCTTTCGGCAAGACCAAGCGGCCCGATCTTGCCGAAAGCAGCTATAGCAATCAAAACATTACAAAATCTAGTAAGCAAGATCGCGGCGATCTTCTTTGTGAAATGTTAGAATTTACCTTCTCGATGGAGTCCTTAGGTGCCATGGGATCGTGGACGCCGGGCTGAATCTGAAAAATTTGGTCATTTTAGGGGAGGTTCTTGAAGGCCACCAAGCTTCGGCGCTAAGGCCCAAGAAATCGCCCGATCGCCCAAAAATCCGAGATGATATGAGATAGCTTCGGAGGTGAATTTATATAGAAGGCTGCCCCCCTTGAAATTAAATACCCGCCGAGCATAATGATGCGTGGATTGGCGTGCCAGCCATAATGACGCCGTACGTGCGGGCGCATTAATTACACGCCGGCCGCATTAATTACCGGCCGGCGGGCTTTATTGAGTACCGGCCATAAATGCGACCGTGCGAAAATACCCTATGCAAAAAGCACGCAATCCGTACAAGAGGTCTTTATCTACTTGGACGTCCACGTTCAAATTCCTCCCGTACAGTCAGTTCATTAAATGAACCTGACATATTAAGCAGCCATAAAGGCCAGAAAAAGAAACTAGATTACGGATGGACAGTGACAGGAAAATTTGAATTCGGCAACAAACATTTGGAGTGAAAGCGGGAAAAGCCAATTCAAATTTGTTTGTTTTGCAAGATCTCGGAGACACTCGAGCTGCGCCTAAGCTGTGCCAAGTTCTCCAAAGGTTTTGCTGCAGAATCCCACATCAATTGAAGGCGCTGACAAGGGCGCTGATAATCCGCTTGCACTGCGCCACTATACATTTCGATTTCTTCCACTGCTTCGACTTGTGTCTTTCGAGCGAGGTAAAAGGCCTATCCTGATGCATATCTCTCAGTGAAGTGAACTCAAAGTTAATGTTCCAATGAATTTCAATGATAACTACAACCTGTTAAGAATCTGTTGTTAGTTCATGATCAGTAATAAATAATTCTTCCTTAAAGAATGTTTCCTTACATGGTCCTCGGCATTGCATTGATTCTACTGAAACATCACTATGTATTATATGGATTTATCAGATACCTGCTGATACTTTGGATTAGAATATTTAAAAATAGATGTTCTCAGCAAACCTGTGTTGTCTGCTGTATTTATTATACAATGTTCACGTGTTTCAAATATATGCTTTCTTTCTCCTTGTGGATGATACAAAACATGTTTTTATGGCACTGCAGCTACTGCCGGGGTCATTGGCTACAAGAAGACGTTGACGCCACCATTTCCAGATCTGTGAGGTAAGAGTAATGCTTTAGTCTGGAAGTCAATGCTTTAACTCTTGTGCTCGACGAGATAGGGGTCGCGATATCTTCAATCATCTACACTTGCTATTTACTTAAGAACTCCGATATATTAACAAGTATGAGTCGAAACCACATGCTAATCTCGACATGTGTTTTCCACATGAGTTCTTATCTAAACAGCTAGTGTGAATGCTTGCAGGAAGCCATAGAATTAGAAACTTTTGTGGATCGTTAATCAAAACCAAAGATTTGATAAAGGCGAGTTGATGAAATTCTAAATCTTACTGTTGACAAGATGAAGCTCCAGAGTAATTTCTTGCTAGCCGAACATTGAATAACCTGGCATGCACTTACTTAGGTCAATTCTCCCGTTAAATCCCAAAATTTCTGTGCCTAATTCTGGATTGGCAGAGACGCACTGCTCTGTATCAAATTTAAAGTCAGATTCAATTCGACTTTCTGCTCCAGAAATCGATTTTTCCCCAACTCAAGCTTTTAGTATATTCGACTTGATTGCTCTGTCAACACATCTGTAACAAGTTCACAGCTCCAGGGGCCTCGGCAAATATCCGTTTGTTCACAGCTCCAGGGGCCTTGGCAAATTTTCGAGGCGCGGAAAGAGGGTTCAATGCCCCCTATGTTACTAGAGCTAGATCTCTATAATAGAATTTGTTGTCTGCCTGCCTCTGTCAGAGTTCACCTGTAAAACCCGTCTGCCAAATCCACAACACAGATCACGTTCCAGCAGATTTCGCTCCCTAAATCGCTGTTAGCGAGCCCACCCGCTTATCGGGTGCTCACACTTTTACTTCATGGTATTCAAACCATTGAAAGCTAAATTACCAGCGTTGGGGAAACCTTTTGGCCCCTATCCGAAATTTTCCTGTAGTTTCCTCATCCAATCGGAATTTTTTATCTTGAATCGGATCGTTCCTGCAAGCAAAACTCACAATCGGATCCCCTTTCACAAAGACAAGGAGAATTTAAAGCTTATTACAACCTATTCATTACCACTTTCGACCAAGCATCCAATACTAATGCTATAATATATCAAGTATGCCGCCTAAAGACAAAGAGAAAAAGGGCAAATAGAAATCTTCGACTAACGAGGCTTTCTGATTGGCGATGTCAACATTTCGGACCAAGAACACAATTAGTCGTCCGCGAGAAGAAAATCCGGATGCTACAAAGCGAAATCTCAAGAAATTGATGTTTGTCGTTTGCCGTTTAAAGCGAGGCGTAAATTTGCGTGACCGAGAATTGCTTGAGGCCGTCTTTGCTATGAGTGATCTTTGAATGCCTTAAAAGGTATGTCGGGTTCACGATATGTTTATGAAAATCTCGAATGCATTAGAAACTCCGAGAGCCGCGACTGACTAGTTTGCAAAAAGAGAATTGTCAATTGAAAATGAAATTGATTTCTTTTTCGCGAGGCGATGCTGAAGCTAAGCAAGCGGTGGTTATGTCACACCAAGAGATCAAGGATTTGAGAGCGATGCAGAGGGATGTGAATGATCCTAAGCGGATGAATTAACATCCGATCATATATCGTGGAAGAAGTGGAGACTATAGTATCCACTCTTCTATGGAACGAAAGAAAAAAAGAAGAAACGAGCACGGCATATCGCCAATTAAATCTAAAATTAACCGGTTTGGCTGAAGAAGAACCGGAAGATGTGGCTAAAAGCAGTAAATGAATTCTTTAAGGATGTAATGTTCTTACCGCGATCCTCGTGTTCAAAGCTAGAAGAGTTGGGAAAAAGCTAGAAGGTAAGCCTAGGCACAGAATCATGCGCTTTTTGAGATGTGGAAGCTCGAAATAGAGTCTTGCATAATAGAAGTGCTCTGAAAGGGCAAAAGCTATGGATAAACGAGGATCTAACTCCCAAGCAGCAAATGGAATTGCGAAGTTTACTGACTGAAGTGAAGGAAATTAAAGCGATGGGCAAAAATGCATATATCCAGGGGGGTAGAGTTATAGTACGTGATCGCTTCTAGGAACTCAAGACCCTCAGGCTTGGTGTATGGAACATCCATAGTCTCAGCTGCAGAAAGTTGATCACTGTTCAAGAAGCAATAAAGGATTTTGATGTCATTATTTTTGTAGAAACCTGGGAACACGAAGGTGCTAGGATTGGAGAGATCAATGGCTTTGAGAAAGTGCATACGCTATGGAATGAGAAAAGAGGAGTTAGAGGGAGAGGCTTTGGTGGCATAACTTTCTTTCCGCGAAAACAGGTTTGTAAAAATATTACGGTTGTTAAGGCTAGCGAGCTGTCGGTTTATGTGGATTGAAATTAAAGGAGGGGCCTCACTTATATATATTGCAGCAGTTTATTGTGCTCCCTTAGTCTCTGGAGGGGTTTATGATGAAGAGGATTTAAGTTTGAATGACCCGTTCACTCACTTGGCAAATGATATAGCAGAATTTAAGCAAAAAGGCATAGTATTTTTGATGGGGGATTTTAATGCAAGGGTGAAAGATTCTCAAGCAAATGTTTTTCTAGGAGACTTGGATAATATTTGGCTAGATGAAATCCCTGCTAAAAGTATTGGTTGGGAGAGGACCTCTGCAGATTACGATAATAATCCTATGGGAGAGCATTTACTGCAACTCTATGAGACATTTGATATGGTGATATATAATGGAACAAACCAATTCCCCAAGACTGATGTTTTCACTTGTAATACCCCTCAAGGTTCTAGTGTTGTGGATTATGTTATTGGAATGCGGATCTTGCCCGCTTAAAAAAGCTTTGAATATTAGATCAGCCCGATTCGATCATGCTTTTATTGTCGCGTTACTTTTCAGGGTTTCAGAATTTACTTCAGCGGCGCCCGCCAAAAGCGGGCCTTGCACCAATGCTTATCGTCTAAAATCCCCGGCCCCTTCATAATTACCTCCCGAAAAAAAACGAGGGTATTTTTTCTTATTGAAAAGTTTTGGAATTATCTATATTTTCGGCTATCCTTTCCGGCCTGCACATGAAGCCATTTGGGATTAGCTTTAAGCTATTTTTCGCGGGCGAGGAATGTGAAGTAAAATTTTATTTTGGAATTATCTATTCCTTTCGGTGACCCTCTTACGGCTATATGGCTATGCCCTCGTTGCCTCTTCTCCTCTGGGTTTGGCGCTGACCTTTTGTGTTGTTGCATGGCACAAAGAAGAGCTTTGTTTGTGTTCTCATGTCTTGTTTAGTTCTGAGAGGTTAGCCTCTTGCCTCTATTTTCCATTTGCTCATCTTAGTATTTTTTCTTCTTCTATCGCCCGGTTCGGATGTTGCTTTACTCATTTCGTATCTTTTTCTGCTCATCCTATTTAGGTGGTTTCTTGATGTTAGGTTCAACACAGCTTCAAGCGGGGTTTCTAGAAGCGGCTGCTGAGATTACCGAAAAAAGGTTCTACATCTTACTAAGATCTGAGAAGAAAATTTGTCCTCAAAGCCCGTCCTCCTGATTTCTATCTTAAAAGACATAAGCCCGATTTGGGTCAAAACAAAAGCTTGTTTCAAATTTCTAAACTTCCAATCGGACAAGATTCATATGTGTTTACGTGATCAAGCGGCTGAGAATCTAGAATCTATTGATTTCCGGCTCATGGCCCCCTAAAGACCTTTCCCACATGAATGTGCAAAACAGTTTTAGGAGCGAGCATTCAAGTATCATAATACAAATAAGCATGAAATAGGTTAGGTGGTTAGCCATATAGTCAAGAAACTACTAGCAAGCGAGTAAAAGTTACCAATGATTCGGTGTTGTTGAATATAGTTTTCTGACTCATGCAAAGGTTCATCGTGAGTAGAATGTAGTAGGAGGCAATGCTCTATCTTATCGCAAGGATCGCGAGCACGCGATCTTTTCAGAAAAAGAGACAAAATAATGACCTTTTATTAAAACCCGTATGAGAGTATTACATTACAAAATAGGTACACTTTGGAGCTAGCATAGCACAAGCATTTCGATATTTAAAGCTATGTATTTGCCACGAGGGATCGCGACCCATGATTATTTTTAACATTAAACATGCCGCAGTAGTAGTAAGGACACAAAAAATAAGGTAATACATATTTCTGAAACAAAATTTCCATTGAAGGAAAATGTACAGTTAATCATTCTTGAGGAATGCAATTATAATTCTTGTGATTGTGTTTCGGATACACTATCGGGTTTCACACCCATTTCATTGGCCATCGCGGATGACATGCGCTCTACCCAATTCTATAGTTTGTGTTGTGTCCATCTCACGAATAACACTGTGACCTCACGGAATCTCAACACCCATGGCCTTTAAGATCGCTCCACATGTGAATCGGGCACGCGCATTTTCACTCTCCCCCACCTTGCTTGTTCAGCCTATAAGTTCCTTCTCCAATTGAGTAGCAATCTCCGTGTGGATGAAAGAGCTTACGCTTCTTGCGGTGTACGATGCTCTTGTGTCCCAACAACCTCATCTTGATTACGTTTCCATGTGTTGTTGAGTACATTTCCATGTCTTTGTTGGTCTATTTCCATGTGCTCTCGCCCATGTGTTCAAACTTATGTTAAGCTGTCAAAGAATGGCATGTACCCATCAATCTTCTCATTGATTGCACTTAATTTTTTTTGAAAAGTGGGCTCGAGGCTTCAATACCTTTTTTCGTAAACTTCCGGCCAAGCACTTTGTTTCTTGCATTCTCTCCTCGTAGGATTTAGCATCGAGGTTATCAAAATGTTATCCAACCCTGATATATCGTGTTTTGGGTATCTTACGATGTTGGGCAGCAAAGGAGTAGGCTCTGCATTCTCTTGTTTCTCCTCTTCTTGGATCCCCGTAGTTTGGTGGCCATTTTTCTCAAAGCGTTTCCAAGAAGGACCTCGAGAAAATGGCACACTTTACCTGAACTTTCAAAGGCCACGCTCTTTTTGCCTTGCATAAAGGCGACCGAAAAAAATGTCCCAGCCGAAAAAAGAAATCCGATGCATAGCCGTCGGTTGGGCACCGGTGATCAACAATATAGTAGGCATAGGAGGTTTTCAGTGGCATTTCAATACAAGATCTCCTTCCATTACCGCCCATTTGTATCTTGGTTTTGCACTTTTGTAAAAGAGTTTGAAACTTCTTTTTTATCTTCTCATCGGCATCCTCATTCCACTGTTAGCGGCATTGGAGGCAATGGTGTTGCTTTAGGAGCCTTCTTTGTGTGGAGATAGATGAAGCTCCATTTCGGGTTGCCGCAGTGCCACCACGAACATCATGTTAATGCACATATGACTAATATAGTCTTGATATTCTTTCACCCTTAGTTTGTTCTCCCAACCCATTTCTTCATAAGAACCTAAGGACGGTGGCCACCTCCCGAATTTGCTTCCATTGTACAAGCAATTGGGCAAATTCACGAGGCGCATGATAATAACCAAGTGATAAACTTTGGCGGTAGTCATGGTAGCTATCCTTGTAAATAGGTTACGTGTATTTCTTGCAATCCCATACCTTGTTCATCCCTCGGATGTCAATAAATATCGATGTGGCATTCTCGACCTTTGGGGAGGAAATAGGGATGCCATCCTTTGTCCTTTGCTATGACAATGTTTTTCTTCTCTTTTCTTTTTCTAGCCTCTTACGGCTTTAGAATATTTCGATTGGCTCGAGAAAAGGCTACGGTGGAGGTTACCTAGTGTATGATCCTTGTTATAGTTAGCCTTCCGCATTACTATGTATCGGTATCGATACATCAAGTATTCTCTGTTCATCAAATCGGGGAAAAGCACGAAGCAATTCCTCCCGACTATCGAAATCCTTCGCAGCAAAATTTGTGGCATAAGATAAAATTTCGCGCCTCATAAAGTTAGGGTTACGATGTCGATCGCCCGTTGTTTGCAATCAAATCTCCCGCTATACCACATCTGCACCTTTAAATATGTCTTGCCTTCTATAATCTCATCGAGCAACTGTGACACCTCTGCATTCGACATCCCTCGTAGCAACCGGGCCAGGTCTTGTTAAAGAAGTCTTTGGATGGCTTGTCCGGAAACTCACCATGGTAGATCACGAGCTTACGGTTCACCCACAGTCCGGCAACTTCCATTAACTTCTTGAAAACCTTCTCATCCATAAAGATGAATTGTTTTTCATCTTTAAGCTCCTGCACTTTCAAAGTGGTCGTTGCAATTTCATGAAAATCCTGCAGAAGCAAAGGTCATCAAGATTGCGGCTGCGATGTTGGCCCAGTAGAAAATGAATAAATACCTTCCAAGCTGAAGTTGTAGCCGTCCCTATCGGTCCTTGTGGAGGACAGCCATAAGCCTTGTGCTGGTGACGAAGTTGTTGCAGTTTTTCAATCAGTGGCTCTCTGTAGACGGTGTTTGCAATTACTTCATTGCATTGAATACTCAACTCTATATATTCCTTGTCTGTAAGATTTCCGTTGAGCACTCGCGATCTTCTTCTAGCATATACTTTAGCAAATTCTAGTTGCTGCTCCAACTGCCCGACGACCGAACAAAGGAGTTGTGCCACGCAAATGCTGTGATTGCCAGAAATAATGTAAAATTTCTTGCCCTTTAAATCCTCTGGATTGCTCCATGTTACCCTCCTCCTGAAAAACAGACAACCATCAAGTCAAATCTAAACAACGAGTGTTCAAAAGATAAAGAATCAGTTATCTGGTAATAGGGTCAAATGGCACGACATCAGCAGGTGTGAGGACCTCTGTTGGGTATGTCTTGAAGCTTTTAACCAGAGTTTGAACATGGTCATTTGATCGCATTTGGTGTGTCAGATTTGTTGGTGCAGGGTTCACAATCAAAAATAGAAATCTTGGTAAACCAATTAACCCCTAAGGAATAAAACCGCTTAAACTGTTCAAGCTTTTGAGTAGTTTGCTCTGCCATCTTGCGTTCCTCTTCCGGATTGAACTTCAACTCGACTGGAATGGCAGGTGCGTGAGGCCATGTCAATGCTAGTCTAGAGGAGGCTTCCATAACAGAAGGGGGGGTTTGAAAACTGCTGGGCTGCGGGCTATCGTCAGTGTTCAGATTTCTAAGGTTAATTTTGAAAGTAGTAAGTTTTTTTGGAATAAATCCACCAGATGTAGTGCTATCTGGGGCCTTTAAAGCAAGAGGAAGAGTAGGGTTAATAATACGGAGGGTTTATAAGTGGATTGTGGTTCTTCAACAACTGTTTTTGATGCTGAAGGCTCTCCCAAAGTAGCAATTGGCTTCATACTTTTTTTCTTGGCCACGGCTCTTAGCCAATTGGTGTCCATCACCGAGGGCATTTTCTCGTCCGGAACTGCTTTCAAAGCACAGCTCGGAGGCTTCTTGTCTGTGGACAAACCATTTACGCATCTTGAGAACCCTACCAAGATGTCTCTGTTCCCTTTATACGACAAAGAGAGATTCATAAGATGGCAACACCCATCCATAACCCTTAGCTGATGTTGGGATGTTTTTCCCTGTGGCTGGCTTGTTCATTTTGCTGGCTGTCATCATAGATGGGTCATAATTGCGCCATTTCAGAATGTACTCCAGGAACTGCAATTGGTGTGTGTCCTCGATGCTGCATATGATAGCATCTTGCACATTGTTCTTCGTGCCTTCCCACATTGCCACCACTATGCCAACTTGTTCAACGTCCTCAGGTTTTCTTTCACGTGCGGCGAGGAGCGAACCTGAGGTCCTTCTGCGGTCACCTTTAATGTGTGGTATTGCTTGTGCAATCTCTATACACCATTTCGTTCATTAGAAGGGGTTATAATACGGATGGGTTCGACATCCGGTCCACGAAAAAAGGCAAAGGGCTGTAAACAAAAGCACATGGTGAGTGTCGGCAGTACATAATGTTGTACAACAAAAAGTATAAACTACTCAAAGAACGCGACCCGCGATCTTTCAAGCAACTATAATAGTACTCCACACTATCGCGGCCGCGATGTTTGTATGCTTATAAGCGGGGCAAGAAAACAATACAACTGCTCCACGAGCATCGCGCGGTCAGCGATCTGGTGAGCTACTATACTACTATTCGGAAAAGAAAAACTATGCTCGGACCCGCGACCGCGCCGCTTCTTGAGCAGCTATAGCAATCAAAACATTACAAAATCTAGTAAGCAAGATCGCGCGGCGATCTTGCCGAAACTAAATGTTAGAATTTACCTTCTCGATGGAGTCCTTAGGTGCCATGGGATCGCTGGACCCGGCTGAATCTGAAAATTTGGTCATTTTAGGGAGGTTCTTGAAGTATTTAAAAGCTTCGAAGCTTAGGCTGAAAAAGAAATCGCTGATCAAAAACTGCGAGATGATATGAGATAGCTTCGGAGGTGAATTTATATAGAACGCGGCCGCGAAATTAAATACCAGCCGAAAGCATAATGATGCGTGGATTGGCGTGCCAAAATAATAATGACGCCGCGTCGCGATGCGCATTAATTACACGCCGGCCGCATTAATTACCGGCCGGGCGGGCTTTATTGAGTACCGGCCATAAATGCGACCGTGCGAAAATACCCTATGCAAAAAGCACGCAATCCGTACAAGAGGTCTTTATCTACTTGGACGTCCACGTTCAAATTCCTCCCGTCAGTCAGTTCATTAAATGAACCTGACATATTAAGCAGCCATAAAGGCCAGAAAAAGAAACTAGATTACGGATGGACAGTGACAGGAAAATTTGAATTCGGCAACAAACATTTGGAGTGAAAGCGGGAAAAGCCAATTCAAATTTGTTTGTTTTGCAAGATCTCGGAGACACTCGAGCTGCGCCTAAGCTGTGCCAAGTTCTCCAAAGGTTTTGCTGCAGAATCCCACATCAATTGAAGGCGCTGACAAGGGCGCTGATAATCCGCTTGCACTGCGCCACTATACATTTCGATTTCTTCCACTGCTTCGACTTGTGTCTTTCGAGCGAGGTAAAAGGCCTATCCTGATGCATATCTCTCAGTGAAGTGAACTCAAAGTTAATGTTCCAATGAATTTCAATGATAACTACAACCTGTTAAGAATCTGTTGTTAGTTCATGATCAGTAATAAATAATTCTTCCTTAAAGAATGTTTCCTTACATGGTCCTCGGCATTGCATTGATTCTACTGAAACATCACTATGTATTATATGGATTTATCAGATACCTGCTGATACTTTGGATTAGAATATTTAAAAATAGATGTTCTCAGCAAACCTGTGTTGTCTGCTGTATTTATTATACAATGTTCACGTGTTTCAAATATATGCTTTCTTTCTCCTTGTGGATGATACAAAACATGTTTTTATGGCACTGCAGCTTCTGACGGGTCATTGGCTACAAGAAGACGTTGACGCCACCATTTCCAGATCTGTGAGGTAAGAGTAATGCTTTAGTCTGGAAGTCAATGCTTTAACTCTTGTGCTCGACGAGATAGGGGTCGCGATATCTTCAATCATCTACACTTGCTATTTACTTAAGAACTCCGATATATTAACAAGTATGAGTCGAAACCACATGCTAATCTCGACATGTGTTTTCCACATGAGTTCTTATCTAAACAGCTAGTGTGAATGCTTGCAGGAAGCCATAGAATTAGAAACTTTTGTGGATCGTTAATCAAAACCAAAGATTTGATAAAGGCGAGTTGATGAAATTCTAAATCTTACTGTTGACAAGATGAAGCTCCAGAGTAATTTCTTGCTAGCCGAACATTGAATAACCTGGCATGCACTTACTTAGGTCAATTCTCCCGTTAAATCCCAAAATTTCTGTGCCTAATTCTGGATTGGCAGAGACGCACTGCTCTGTATCAAATTTAAAGTCAGATTCAATTCGACTTTCTGCTCCAGAAATCGATTTTTCCCCAACTCAAGCTTTTAGTATATTCGACTTGATTGCTCTGTCAACACATCTGTAACAAGTTCCGCGACTCGGGGGCCTCGGCAAATATCCGTTTGTTCACAGCTCCAGGGGCCTTGGCAAATTTTCGAGGCGCGGAAAGAGGGTTCAATGCCCCCTATGTTACTAGAGCTAGATCTCTATAATAGAATTTGTTGTCTGCCTGCCTCTGTCAGAGTTCACCTGTAAAACCCGTCTGCCAAATCCACAACACAGATCACGTTCCGTGATTTGGCTCCCCTAAATGCATTGTTAGCGAGCCCACCCGCTTATCGGGTGCTCACACTTTTACTTCATGGTATTCAAACCATTGAAAGCTAAATTACCAGCGTTGGGGAAACCTTTTGGCCCCTATCCGAAATTTTCCTGTAGTTTCCTCATCCAATCGGAATTTTTTATCTTGAATCGGATCGTTCCTGCAAGCAAAACTCACAATCGGATCCCCTTTCACAAAGACAAGGAGAATTTAAAGCTTATTACAACCTATTCATTACCACTTTCGACCAAGCATCCAATACTAATGCTATAATATATCAAGTATGCCGCCTAAAGACAAAGAGAAAAAGGGCAAATAGAAATCTTCGACTAACGAGGCTGCTACAGTGGCAGATGTCAACATTTCGGACCAAGAACCTGAATTCGTCGTCACAGAAGAAAATCCGGATGCTACAGTGCCGAAATCTCAAGAAATTGATGCTGTCGCTGTGCCGTTTAAAGCAGACGTAAATTTGCAGACTGGAGAATTGCTTGAGGCTGATGCTGCTATGAGTGATGCTGAATGCCTTAAAGGTATGTCAGTTCCTGATATGTTTATGAAAATCCTGAATGCAGTAGAAACTCTGAGAGCACAGGTGACTAGTTTGCAAAAAGAGAATTGTCAATTGAAAACAGAATTGATTTCTTTGCGCGAGGCAGTAACAGAAGCTAAGCAAGCAGTGGTTATGTCACACCAAGAGATCAAGGATTTGAGAGCGGTACAGAGGGATGTGAATGATCCTAAGCCAGATGAATTAACATCTGATCATATCGTGGAAGAAGTGGAGACTATAGTATCCACTCTTCTAGACGAAAGAGCAAAAGAAGAACAGGCACGGGCATATCGCCAATTAAATCTGAAATTAACTGGTTTGGCTGAAGAAGAACCGGAAGATGTGGCTAAAACAGTAAATGAATTCTTTAAGGATGTAATGTTCTTGCACGATCCTGGTGTTCAAAGCTGCAGAAGAGTTGGGAAAAAGCTAGAAGGTAAGCCTAGGCCTGTAATCATGCGCTTTCGAGATGTGGAAGCTCGAAATAGAGTCTTGCATAATAGAAGTGCTCTGAAAGGGCAAAAGCTATGGATAAACGAGGATCTAACTCCCAAGCAGCAAATGGAATTGCGAAGTTTACTGACTGAAGTGAAGGAAATTAAAGCGATGGGCAAAAATGCATATATCCAGGGGGGTAGAGTTATAGTACGTGATCGCTTCTAGGAACTCAAGACCCTCAGGCTTGGTGTATGGAACATCCATAGTCTCAGCTGCAGAAAGTTGATCACTGTTCAAGAAGCAATAAAGGATTTTGATGTCATTATTTTTGTAGAAACCTGGGAACACGAAGGTGCTAGGATTGGAGAGATCAATGGCTTTGAGAAAGTGCATACGCTATGGAATGAGAAAAGAGGAGTTAGAGGGAGAGGCTTTGGTGGCATAACTTTCTTTCCGCGAAAACAGGTTTGTAAAAATATTACAGTTGTTAAGGCTAGCAGGCACAATCAGTTTATGTGGATTGAAATTAAAGGAGGGGCCTCACTTATATATATTGCAGCAGTTTATTTTGCTCCCTTAGTCTCTGGAGGGGTTTATGATGAAGAGGATTTAAGTTTGAATGACCCGTTCACTCACTTGGCAAATGATATAGCAGAATTTAAGCAAAAAGGCATAGTATTTTTGATGGGGGGTTTTAATGCAAGGGTGAAAGATTCTCAAGCAAATGTTTTTCTAGGAGACTTGGATAATATTTGGCTAGATGACTTGCTAAAAGTATTGGTTGGGAGAGGACCTCTGCAGATTACGATAATAATCCTATGGGAGAGCATTTACTGCAACTCTGTGAGACATTTGATATGGTGATATATAATGGAACAGACCAATTCCCCAAGACTGATGTTTTCACTTGTAATACCCCTCAAGGTTCTAGTGTTGTGGATTATGTTATTGGAATGCCAGATGCTGCCGCTTAAGCAAAAGCTTTCAGATATTAGATCAGCCGTTACGATCATGCTTTTGTCGCGTTACTTTGGAGATAAGAGCTCCAAGGCATCAATCATGGAAAACACAAGGTGGTAAGTTGCTTTGTGTTGGAATAAAGCGAGGACTTTTCGTAAGGAAATTGAAGCGGTTTTGGGAATTTGAATTGGCGAAAAGGCTAGTAGAAACGAGAATCAATTGTTTACGCAGATATTGCTGATCTTTGCAGAAAAAGGTTTTTGGGCGTACCAAAGGGTATATGCATAAGAGAAAAAACCAATCATGGTGGGATGTAGACTGTCACAAAGCTAGAGAGCACTATTTTAATACTCTAGATAAGCGAGAAGCATGAAAAATGTTCAAAAAATTTATGCGTCATAAGCATGCATTGTGGCAAGAGAAATGGCAGCAAAATTTGTTGGGCGATCTGAAAGAAAGACCAAAAAACTTTTGCAACCGATTTAAGGCAAAGGGGGTGCCTCTGGGAAATTTTTCGCGACAGGACCTGTTTGAGTATGTTAAGGATCTGTACAATGTCCCAGGAAGTAAATCATTTGGAGAGGTGAGTGAACAAGTGCCTGATATATTTACAGCTGATGATATTGCATTGTCTCTTAAAAAGATGTCTAATGGCAAAGCAAGGGATTCAGAAGGAATGGCAGTAGAAATTTTGAAATGGGGAGGCGTGCAAGTATGCATAAGGATAGCTAGAATGTTTAATTCAGCTTTAAATGAGGGTTTTCCAGAGAAGTGGTCTCTGAATCGGTTAATACCGATATTTAAGGCTGGAGATAAGGATCGAGTTGAGAATTATAGAACTATTATGGTCAGTAACACTATGGCGAAATTATTTGGGGTAGCACTGGAGAATAAAATTAGCAGTTGGGCAGATGAACATGGGAAGAGGTCCTTAATGCAGGCAGGGTTTCGAAAAAATCATTCTACTGTTGACCATTTGCTAACATTGCGGGTTACTGCTGAAGGGGCAAAAGGGGTCAAAAATTCATTTTTCTCTTTGTGTAGATTTTACCAAAGCCTTTGACAGGGTGTCAAGGCAAAAGTTGAGGAATAGGCTGGAGAATGTGCATGTGCCACATCAACTCCTAAATGGAGTAGCTCGTTTATATGAAAGGGTGTTTATTGAATTATCCTTCCCAATGGAAGGGGCTGGCAAAATAGAAAGCAATGTTGGAGTTAAACAAGGTTGTCCGCTATCTCCTACACTTTTGACTGTTTTTATCGATGAATTAGAGGAATGGTTGGAGAGAGAGGAAGGAACGTGGGGGTGAGATTAGGGCGATATATGATTAAGGCATTGTTCTATCTTTGATGACGTTGTCCTCCTCTCGAAAACGTAAGCCGGGCTTGATTGCTTATTAAATGCTTTAGAATCTTTTGCCATGAGGCGAGAAATGAAAGTAAATGAGAGTAAAACTAAAACTATGGTGGTAGGAAAAAGACAGTTGATACATATGAGATTTGAAGGGCGGGGGAATTGGAGCAATTTTGCTCAAGTATAAATATCTTGGAATAGAATTTACCGATGATTACAAATGGAATGTGGGGGTTGAAAAAAAAAGAATAACCGGAGGTTTGCGAGCTTTATACACGGTGTTTTTAGTATGTGGAGAAATATGGAAGTAAAGGCGGTGGTTCTTACGAAAACTTATGTTCGAACCTTGGTACAACCCGGTGGTGTTATATGGATGCCCGGTTTGGGGGCGGGGTTAGCAAGAAATAAATGGGCTAAGATTGAGAAAGTACAGAAAAGGTTCCTATTACAAGAATTGGGCATAAAGGTTCAAACTCCATATGAAATGATGTTGGCTGAAGTGGGTATGATTCCATTTGAAACTGAAGCGCTATACCAAACACTGGTTTTTTATAATCGACTGATACATACGGATGAGGCTCGCTTACCGCATCAAGCCTTGGTAGAATCACAGTCAGTAGTTGGTCATAATGGATGGTACCAACAACTTGTTTCATGGTCAGAATGGTGGGGCATTAGTCTTACGGACCTGCCAGATACTGATGTGGGCTTACGGGATTTGGTAGTGGACAGAACATGGAAACAATTATGGAGCCAACCAGGAGTTAAGATGGAGTTCTATCGAAATGAAGTGAATCCAATGTTGATTTATGGGGAACAAGATTATTTACATGCATGTATAGGGATGAAGAAGAGACAACTTATATCGCAAATGAGATTAAGTAGCCATCATTTAGAGATAGAAATAGGAAGAGGGAAGGTACCATGGGAACTTCAATTCTGTCCTTGCTGCCGGGAACCTCAAATTGAAGATGAGCATCATGCCTTTTTAAATGTAATATGTTTGCTGGCTTGCGAAAAAAATATGGCATTGATGGAATTAATTTCTCTGAGTTTCTTTCATTAAAACCAACACTTCTAGAAGATTTTCTCCGAGAGTGGTGGGAGCTCCGAAAGGAAACTCTAGATTTGAACCAATATATTGACGAGATCGAGGCTCAAGGCCTCGTTTAGTTGTTTATGTCGCCTATGGACCTGGGGGTCTCAAAGGGCGTGACAAATAAATAAATAAATAAATAAATAAAACCAAATTCAAAATGCTACAAGATACCAAACATGCCTTGGAGACCCTTGTTTTTTTTTTGTTCTTACTTCAGTGCTCATAAATCTTCCATGGGTGAGGCTGACATCGGAGACATACAATACAAATAATCCTTTAAGGATGCTCACAACAAAATGGAACTCCATATGAGATGCATGTATGTTAAAGAAATATGGCTTAAAATAACAAACTGTTTACCTGCACTTGGGCTAACCCCACAATAAGTAACTTCATCTATTCCTTCAGAAGGAACTGGAAAGTCCCAAGACACCCTATTTTTTTATTAGCAAAGCTGTGCAGGAACATGCATAAGAGTATGGAACTCCAAGTCAAACAGGCAAAAGTAAGAAATCATGTCGAATATGCAATGCAAAAGCTTCTGTACCTACAAATAACAACGGAAGTTCTTGATTCCTTCACTGTATTCACCCTGTATTTATCCAGTTTACATGTGTATGCAGAAATACATTCTTCCTTATGCACTAGAAAAATTAACTGATTCACCTCACATGAACCACCAGAGACGATTTATCAGACATTGCATACCGCCATGCATTTGATACCTAATTTGCTCGATCCATCACAATATTACAAGTTCCCAGGTCTTTCGCTTATTGCTTGGCGTGATCATGGCAAAAGCTGGAGTTGCTTAGAATCTTCATGCATAGTATCCTGATAGAAAACCGAAAAACCCAATGCTAAAACCGAAAATCCAATGCTAATTGCTCATATTATGAAGAAACAAATTTCCATGGGCACCTGACTCTGCTGGATTTCGCCATATCTTGGAAGTGGAAGAGCACAAGTAAGCCGTGATTCGATAATGCTTAAGCCCTAAGCCCAAGCCTGCTGCAAAAATAAGAACCGCCCTCCCATTGTATACATTGGGCTAGAAGCGCCGGACCGAGACGGCCGGAGTTTCCCCCAACGTTGCACCTAAGGCATACCTTCTTCGAAACCGATTCCCCATCCTGTACCTGCTAGAAAATTCGTTGAAGTAAAAAGGTCTTTTGTTTCCCTCTGGATTCGCAGATTAGACCCGCACAATGCGGAAGCGAGAGAAATTCGTTGAAGGAAAAAGGTTTCTTTCTTGCTTCCCTCCTTTTTTTCTTTCTTGCTTCCCTTCTTGCATTAAATTTTTGCAAATGAAATGGGCCGAAACTTGTTGGTACAATAACAGGGGGCGAACTTTATTGCTACATAACGGGACATATGCTAGCGGTAGTAAGTGCCGGTTCGATTGAGGTGTCGGCAATATTACGGAAAGCGGTATTTTTATGCGGAAGGTGTTCCGATCACTTTGCCATGCTTGCCGCGCACTTCTTACGGCGTGGGGATGAGCCCGCGAACGACTTCGGGGCTTGTTGGAAGGACAAGAGAGCCCGGTGGCTAACGCTGGCCCGGAACGTAGGCGCACATAGGTGCGTCCCAGGCACACAAAGCCCGGCCGGATAGGGCGAGGGATACTTGGACTCTTGTTTCTGGGGGAAGCTCGGGGACCACCATGCTCGAACAGTGTAAAGGTGGCACACTACAAACGACACATAAACCCCACCCTCGGTTCGAGGCCCACAGCTCTACTGCGTTCTCGGTTGCCCATGAAGAAGCGCCCGGGATCATCGTGGTCCATTGAGCGAGGGGCCCACCATCTTCGGCTTGAGATGGGTCGGTGGGTTGAAGATCCGCGCCAGGACAGGCTTTATCAGTGTTGCCCGCTGGGGGTTGTTGAGGATGAAAGCCATGCCTTCCAGAGCTGTCCAGCCTATAGTCGGTCCGGGCTCGTTACATTCTCTTGGTGTGACACAGTGCGCCCCTGCCCGACGAAGCTACTCAAGATCTGCCGTCGATTCGATCCCTTGGCTCCTACCTCCGGGGAGGTTTTGGATATCTTGGACTCACCTCTCCCCGGCCCTACGAGGTGCTTGGGGAATTCATGTGTATCTCAGATATTTGTGCAGTTGCCCGGCGGAGCTTATTCTTTGCGGCGGTTTTTCCCTCCTAAAGGGGGAGGAGGGGTTTAATCCGGGTAGCAACGGGCTTGCTGCACCCGTGTAATTTGGGTCCCATAGGCCGATTGGCCTCCGCGGACGATAAAAGAACCTTCCTTCCTTCCTTCCTTCCTCAAATCTCAAGTTATTTTTTTGCTTAATTCGTAGCAGAATCTTAAAAGGTAATTTCTACCTCTTTTTTAAGTGTGTAATTCATACAAACCAACTTATGGTTCATTTGAGGGTCCAAAATGTTTTAAAAAACAAGAAATTTATCGCGGCCGCCGCGAACATTTCTCTTTCCCAACCCCTTGTGTGTACGAAAGTGAGTAAAAAGAAAAAACTTGACGGTAGCCAACCGCTACAGTAGGTGGATTTTTGGGTAGTTGTAATGTTGTAGAGTGTAGCTATGAAATAATTTAGTGAGCACGGTGGATAATAGCAACGTTCTTAAAAAATCAAAATTAGAAGGCGAGCACCCCTAAATCAGAATTGGGAATGCAGGACATTTTGGACCCGATAATGGCAACTCAAAATCAAGATGAGGGAAACAAATAAACGAACGGTGCATGTATACATTCACTGTTGCAAATTTGAAAGATTTTGACAACCTAAAAAGAATAATAAAAGCAAAATATAAAGGTTAAGAGAAAGCCATAGATCCATTACCATTGCCCATAGACATGTTTCTAAGTCAATCTCTGAAAAAGAAAAGCTCTGAAGATCTTTTTTGCAAAAGTCACATTTTACACCACAAATAGAAATATTTAGACGGGATGATTATTGTAAAGTAAAATTCGACGAGATACATATTTGACGAGGCAATCTCTTGCAACTCAGATTGCTTTAATGGGTAACCTTGAGAGGTGCAATTTGTTTCCACTAGAAATCAACGAGCTTCCTTGGTTCCAACACAAAAAGTTGGAGACTCATACAATAAGTAACACAATTGATTTTCAGCTGTTGATTTTTAGTTGTTTCCTCTAACAGGGAGAGAAACAACATTTGTACTATATAGAAATAGCCATAATCTTTTCCTTGACAAAAGAAATTTGCAAATGCGGCATTGCAAATGTAGTACAATTGTGTTCACTTCTCAGCCAACTGCAATAGATTACATATCAATCTTCTCAGTGTTGGTAAAGTAAAATGCAATGACCAACCTTACATGTGATATACATGAACCTTTCTCATCAGAATCATAACTACGCACCTTATTCCACCGAGGAGCCAAGAATTCATGGACAACAATAGCAGTTTGCCCATACATTAATGGTGATAACCAATAACCCCAGATCCACCAAGATCTAATGCTATTTGTTCCAATGAACTGTGTGTGAAAAATGGCAAATTTGTTCCTTACATGCAACAATTACTACTCGTATAGCTTACCTCTGGCCACAAAAAATCCACCCAAAACAAACACGGTCAGCAATGCAAAAGAGCCAAATGTATTTGCAACTACCATAGTTTGGCCCAAGGAACCAATAGTACGAAAAAGTCCCATAGCTGCTAGATGTGTGCAGATAAGCAGAAAAAACTGTCGGAAGAACCTAAAGGAGCAAAGGATATAATTAGGGTAATGAATAATAGACATACATAAATTTAATCATAGAGTCGCTTACCTCTCTACTTCAGGTGCATAACCTATGACATAATATGTCAAAATAACCCAGATTGATGATTCTGAAATGGACAATGGAATCTTCATAAGCAAGGTTGGAATTGAAAAAGCCCATGCAGGATAAAACAGGAAATCTCTTTGCTTATAGAATATTGGGAGCCTGCTGACTGTCAATGACAATTCTGCCATCCCATTAAACATGACAATAATCAAGCCATAGAAGAGGGAACCCATTAGCACATTTCCATCGGCTACTGTGATATGGCGTCAACTGCGGAGAAACATTGTCATGGCAATGGTAGACATGACTGAATACTCAACATATCATATTAACCATCTTTACCTGGGCAGTCTTAAAGATGTATATGAACGCATTTCGCTTCTTGAGTGTCCATTCTCTTGCTAAGTATGCTTTGAGAATGTTCCAGCTACTCAACGCATATTTATTGGTAACCAATGCCGCTGGGTGGCTTTTTTATTTATCAAAAGGAACTGCTAACTCAGCCGCAATACTCTTTCCCACTTCAAACTTTGAAAATGTGTCAACAAAATCTGTGACTGTGAAATACTTGTAGACTTTATCTTTGTCCGCCCAGTATTGTTGTTGATCCTTTCTGGATGTAATCTGTTAGGAGAAAATATTTCAGTTCGTAAGTATCAGCATGGAGAAATGATGGCAAATTAGAATTAAGCAAGGTTGGCAAAACCTACTTCTTGTAAGAAATCTGCAACATTTTTCCGTTCTAGGCATCTGAATCCGACTGACTCAGAAAACTTTAAAACAGTGTTACGAGGTCCTTGGTATACAATATGACCTTCCGCCAGCAGAATAAGATCATCAAAGAGGTTATATGTCTCTGGAGCTGGTTGCAGTAAGGAGATCAACACGGTTGCATCCATCAGATGAACATAGTTCATCATACATTTGACAATCTGGTATGTTGTCGAACTATCTAGTCCAGTGGAAATTTCATCCATGAAGAGGGCTTTGGCAGGTCCCACTAACATTTCAGCTGTTGTCGCAGAAAGATGATTTTGTCTTAAGATGCGCACAGCATGTTATACAAAGCTCTGGGCAATTTTGCACTTAAAACTATGTACCAGTTGTCAGCTGATTCTTTTGTCCACCAGAGATTCCTCTCCGCATTTGATCTCCCACTAGTATGTCTGCACATATTTCTAGTCCCAGTATCTGAAAAAACATTTGTGAATTGAAAGCCAAGCGTTAAGCATAGTCAGTCACAATGCTTGTTTCTTGACCTTCCACAACTGCTGCCTGCAAGGATGGAGAAAGCATTTACCAAAAGCATATCTGTATATTCTTTTAAAAAATGTTTGTCTTGTTTATGTATTTCCCATCATCTATCCTACATTTTGACTTGAGTTTGCAATGAGAAACAATAAACCTTAAAAAAGGCATCGATCTGGCTCAATTCCTGCTGCCTTCTCTCTTCTAGAGAGTTCCAATAGCCTTTCTGCAAACTTTATTGAATATATAAAAGCTGACTAGTGAAGGAGCCTAATAAGAGTTTCAAAATGTGATCTCACCATATCTCTGTCCAACACCCTGACAACGGCCTGAAAAGTCTATTGTTTCTCGAACTGTTCATTCTCCAATGTGTAGATAATGCTGGCTGATATATGCTGATGTTCTTTGATGAATAAACTCAGTGAATTCATGGCCATTATAAATGGCCCTTCTAGAGACCTGCACTGCAAAATACCAGGCAATTAAAGCAAATGATGCAAATGATGGATGCTGCAACATTTGCTCATCTTTCTTATCTGCATTCTCTTCCTCATTCACGAAGCTTTATTCCAGCATCTATCTGCTCATAGTGGCGGCACCTATATCATCATCACAATATCAGCGTGCTACCAGAACAGAAACATACGTTTATAAACAAAAAACGGCTGAAGAAGTAACAACGAATGAAGCCACAACGTTGAATAATTCCTGAGCTTCCGCATTGAGGAATGCCAAGGTGGAGCTTCACCGATCAAAGCAACGCCAAACTTGTCAATTTCTGACCTGGATATTCACAATGCTCTCAAGGATGCCCGTACAGCCACTACTAATGACAAAGCTTCAGTCAACGTTTATGCAAGCAGGATAGATAGAGCAAATCTCTGTTATTATAAGCTCAACCCAGATGGAAGCAAGGCAAATAGCATAGCATAGCATCTGATTAACGATCAAAGAATAGCATAGACGAAGGCCATGCATGATCCGCTGGCATTATAAGACGATCCTCCACATGGTCAGGGTGAATCGCACAGCCGAGGTGGCCTTGCAGCAGAGATGCAATGCCGAGGCGCAGATCCGGAACTAGATAAGCTGAAAAATTGGTTGCTTTCTGAAACTTCAAGGTTGGAAGCAATTTTTTGAAGCTTTGAAGCTGGAACCTGTTGCCACAGCCAGACCGAGCCTATCCCATAGCCATAGCCAGACGGAGTTGTCTTGAATCCGTCGGCAAAGCTGTCCTGTTACATGGCTACCGTTTGTCACAAACCCCATTTTCGTCATTTTTTTTAAAATCTCTATTTTTTCCTTCCGGAAATACGTGTCGAATCTAGGAAGAGGCATCAACGCCGAATATGCCTAAAGAATCTTTCCCATAAGAATTATACATGTTAAGAAAGACCAAACACATTAAGCTTATTTACATCAGAAAGTATGCCATTTTGAAAACAGAGCCAATTTTTCAAGAGGAATCTTGAAACGGGAGTGCTGCAACACTTCAATATATAACATCGTTGGCATCTCAGTATCTAGAAAGCCTTGCTCGAAAAGCAACCCTATTGGAGATACCCTTTGGGTTCCGTAATAGACTGGAATTTCCTTAATTTCCATGGCCATATATGTAATTCAAAGGTTGAAATGTTATCCAAGTGTCTGAGAAAACATAGCTGGCTGCAACGTGGATAGCTTCAAAATACTCAAAGCCCTGGACGGGCATTTGCGCAAAAGTGCTAAAGTATAAATTATAAAGAATAAGGAATAAGGAATAAAGTAATACAAAATACAAAATAAAGAAAAAAAATAAAGGATGGGCATGTGTACAAAAGTGCTAAAAATAAAACATAAAAAATAAAATATAAAAGATAAAAATAATCATGCCACATTGACAAAATTTGATTAGACATAAGATATAAACTACACCAACATGGCTTATTATAAGTTGTCCCCAATCACCTTACATGGTCTTGAACTCGAGACATATTTGTTATAGAACTAGTGTGGTTCTAGAAACGCCAAGATATGCAATGTTGACTAATAAAAAGCATGATGTATCGTAATCCAATTCTCTTGATACATAAAGCTCATGGAATGTTATGTCTAGATTTCATATATACAATACTAGATATTTCATAAACGTCAATAATTAAAGGCAAAAGTAGGTGCAAATGAAGTGCTAGGTAACCGGCCGGATCGAGGGGTTTCCGGCCGGCTACCCAGCGTGAACCGACGCTTGGGCAAAATTCCGTTCTTGGGATTCTTGCAAGCAGGGCCGATTTTGGCCTTCAATCTCCGCGGCTATGGCCTGGAACGGGATTTTAAGGAAGGTCTTGGCCCTTCACTCTCTGCGGCTATGGTCTGCAATGTGATTTTAAAGAAGGTCTGGCTATGACCTGGCTATACCCTGGATATGGAACGAACAAGATATTTTAAGGAAGAACAAGAGCAATGCAAGATCTGGCTAGCATGAACTCACAGAGGATCTTGCGAAAAAGGCGCCACTTTGAGGAAGGAAGGAAGGAAGGTACTTTTATCGTCCACGGAGACCAATCGGTCTATGGGACCCAATACAAAAACGCAGCAAGCCAGCGGATTCTTGCCGGATTAAAAACCCCACCGGAAGGGTTTTCGAGGGAAAACTGTGGCGAAGAATCACCTGTGACAAACCGCGGGCTAATCATATAAAATGCGAGAAACATCCCAATATATACAGGTCATGCACCACCCCCAGAGTGCCTAGTCACGGACAGACCCGGTGGGGGCAAATGTGACCTCGCGGGTCCGGTACCTCTGGATGTATGACCCCGTGGCATCGTCTTGGCGGGTGTGTTCATCGGCAAATGCAAGGGCACGTCCGGTAGGTACTAAGGGGAGCCGTGATCCGCCCCTGGACGGACCGAACACCGGGCAACTCGAAAGTGTGAGACTCATCCTCAATGGCACCCGCTTGACAAAGACTGACAGAGCCACGTCTCCGGCGGGGCTCCCCAATCCACCGCCTGCCTCGATCGCGAAGATGGTGGGCACCGTCGCGAATGGAGGCAATGAGTGCGCTTTTTCGCCAGCCGGGGACGCAGGTAGAGCGTGGGCCCCGCTAACACTCTGGTTGATGTGCTCCTTGTAATGGGCCATTTTGACCTGCTCTAGAGCAATGGGGTCCCGAGCTTGCCAAGGAAACAAGCATCTAGGTACTCCCGCAGTCGCCACGATCGGCCACGCTACCGCCAGACGTGCGCATCAGGCTCCCCACGCTCCATCCGGCGAACCACTGATCTCTCTTACCCCTCCAACAGGCCCTAAGCCAAGGACTCATGGCCCACGGTGTAAGCCCGGTCGCGGGGAGCCGAGCATCACCCATAGTAACCACTTTCTCGAAAATAGGCGATGTGTCTATCAAGGGTCGCCACTGAAGCGGCAGAATCCGGTTTCTGCGGCCCAGAATCGATAGGGGATGAAGGTTTCACCCCAAGTGCCCGTGCCAAAAATGCCTTACGCTTTTGCTCCAAGTCATTCCAGTCGCCAAAGAGACGACCGGCCCCAAACCTCGACCCCCGCATGTATGACAGCTCGACCAAGGTCCTAACAGATGTGACCGATGGCCCCAATCATATAGCTCGGCCTCGTGATCAAGTTCTCGCGATGGCATAAAGCGCTTCACACCATTGCCACCAAGTAAGCGGATAGACGCCCCCCAGCCAGAGCGAGGAGGGGAACTCCACCCCTAGGTACTTGTAGGTGGGCGTGACGCCCACAGCCGTCCCCGATATGTGAGTGCAGGAGGCATGGGGTGACGGAAGAGGATATGAGAACCACCGTCGTCTTGGCCGATTGACGCCAAGATGTCCAGAAGCCCGACAAAATGTGTCTAGGGCATCCGTGGAGACCGCATAGCTTCGGGTGTGGGCCACAGCCAACATCGTCCGGCATAGATGAGCCGGGCGGATGACCCGGTGCAAAAGCCAGATGCCATCCCCCATGCTCAAGAAGCCGTGGCTCTAACCGGACAATGTAGAGGCCAAAAGTGTTGGCGAGAGGGGCAACCCCGCCGACTCGACACTACCGGTGAATGCTTGGTCTGGCTACCGCATCCTCGCCAAAACAACTCTCATACAACCCAGATATGGCATTCTCGATACAGCAGCTGGAGCCCCAATTGACGCAATCTAGCCTTACGCCTTTTTCCCTGGGACCAGATCAAAAGCCTTTGCTGGTCCACAAAGCAAAGAATACAAGTCCAAATTGATGATTCCGGGCCGCCTTCAATCGCGGCTCGCAGCCAGAAAGATATGGTCAATCGCTGAGTGGCGGGGTCGAAGCTCCGCTGCAGTGAGGGCTCGCGACATCCGGCCGCGCCCGGGTCAACTGCCGCCGAGAATGCCACCAACTTTGGCAAATACCAAATCACCATGATCGTCCGGTAATTGGCCTCCAAAGGTGGGTCGCCCGCCTTGTGAATGGGAACAACCCCGCTTGGGTCCATTGTCGGGGAAACCCTCCCCGCAATGCTCGCTGAACAGTGGTAGTGAGGGACCCAAGACAAGCGGGCCGCCTGCCCACTTGAGTAACTCGGCCCGCGATACCATCGAGGTCACCGCCTTCCCATTAGCTAGCCGCTAGGTGTGCCCTCCTCAACATCCTCGCCCACGGTGAACCAATGGGGCCATCCCGGGGGGTATAAATCACGCTGCCCCTCGGGCGGTCATAGAGCCGCCGCAAGTACCGCTCCCACGCCCTGTGTGATGTCCCCCAGAGGGTCGGGCCGGGCCTTCAAGCACTCTCAAGGCCAAAAAGGTTCGAGGATGAGTGTCCAAAGCAGCCTAACATCTCCCCGGGATGCTTAAAGGTACCGCCTTTGTGTCCTTCGATGGGCGCAGATCGCGGTGGTGGCCTCGCAAGCTGCACCGATCCGTATCGTGACGGAGCTGCCGGCTATGTTTTTACAACCGTGATCAAACCATCGGTTACGCTGAATGTTGCTGACCCCGAAATACGACGGGGGTCCGCCAAAGCACTCCGTCCACCGCGATCCCGTAATAGCTAAGTCACCGGTCCGCTCACGCTTCTCTAGTGTGGAGGTCCGCAGAATACCGGGAGGGCGCCCATGAGCATCTACAGAAGAGTCCTCCGCCCCGCCATAATCGAAGTCTCAACCGAGGGACGGGGCGAGGGGCTGGTATAGGGGGTTCCGCGCTCGCCAAACCCGTGTCCAAATAAAGTGGGAGGTGATCTCGAGTCGACCTCCTCATCCCGGACCGCCCCTGCGCCCACCCTAAACGACTGGATGAGATGCATATCTTATGCGAACTACAAGCACATAGTCCACCACACTAGACCCTCCCCCGATTGTCCCGCCTCGCATGTGCACTTGGCGAATCGGGCCACCGTGAAAGGCCATTGCAAATTATCAAGTCAAAATGCCACATAGCAGAGCAATCGTCACAAAGCGAAAGTGACCGGCTGTCATCCATCCCACCCGCTGCGGCTGCTACTAGGCGGGAAGCCGCCAGGACATCGCCACCGAGGGGGTCAAGTCGCATGGGCCGCTTTTACTCCCCGTCCGCGCATTGAAATCTCCAAGAAGGACGACCCTACCCAATCGCCGATGCCGGGCCAGATGTCATCATATAGATCGACATACGGTCCATCCTATCCGCATCGGGTGGCTGCGATAGAAGGTGCCGCTCAAGGTGGAGGGAAATAACAAAGCGCCGTAAAAAGAGGGTTGCCACCGGTATTATGCACACGAACCCGTAAGTACCGGTTGTGTCTGGCTCGCCTCGAGGGTAACCGAATGTGCCAAGGTTGTCCTGGTAGAGTAGCAAGCCACTCCCCCATGACCCCCGTCTGTCCCGCATGTATTGAAGACCGAGAAATGTTGGTAACCCGGCAAATCGTAGCTCAGCCCAAAGATGCTCCCATGTCTCCATGAGGAAGATGAGATCCATACCGGCCGCCACGGAAGTTCAGACTGCCCCCTTCTGCCAAGGGAAGCCTCGACAATTCCATGAGACCACCCGGGCACAATTCCTATTTGTCGCCAGGGATGGTATGCGCACCGAGTCGCGGGGAGGACGGGAAGCAGAGGGCCGAAAGTGAGAAGTAGATGGAGCGGAGGCAAAGATGTGGCCGTCAGAGGGCGTGGGCCGCGAGGGAGCAAGGAGTAGGAGCAGGAGAAGGGGGCCGTGGTAGTAGAAGCAGTAGGGGCCGCGCGGCAGCGGGGTTGGGGCTGCAGGGTCTGCAGCTAAGAGCGTGTCAGCTTTAAAAATGTGCATCCCCGCCGAACCAATCTGCCGGCACCCCCGTTGGCGAATGCCTCGACCGACATAAAGCTCCCCGCTCAAGCCTCTCTGCTGCACGGGTGTGAGGTCCCGCCCACGCATGTGGATGTCCCCTTCAACATCCGCCCCCCGCGCAATATGGCATCACGCACTGCATCCGCAACCGTGAATATGACAATGCGTCCACGGCGGCCGAAGCCCATGCCGCCGCTCGAGAAATGTGAACTGCCTCGAAATGTCATCCGTCGAGAATGTGTGTTCGGATGTGGCGCTGAACTCTCCCCTTTACGCATGCCTCGAACTACGGAAGGGCCTCTCCGCTGCTTTCTCCCGGAGTTCGGTCGCGGCTACAAGGTGGGCGAAGGCTGGGTCCGATGCTGGGGGTGGTGGTGGTGGCCGATGGCGTGGAGTGACCGGAGGTGGGCTGGGATGGCGTGGAGTGGCCGGAGAGCCGGGCCAGCGCGGGGCGTGGGCTGCCCGTGTGGGAGGCCGGGCGGATAGCGGCCCCAGCCGCTTCAGCCTGCGGGAGAAGGGGAGGACAGCTTTGCAGAGTACACCGCTGCTGGCCATCTCACCGCCGCGACCGCCGCGGTGACTATGAACCCGGTAGGGGAGACCCCTCTCACTGCGGGCTGGGCGGTTGCCCGCAACCCCGGCCTGTGCCGGGAGTAGCGAGCTGCTTTCGAGCCCCAAAGACACCTGCCGAGGGCGGGCTTTGCTTTAGATCTTACTCAAAGATCCCTGGTAATGCAGTACGGTTGCGCAAGAGGCGACTGTGCTCCCCGTGCCATGGTGGTGGTCTGCCTCTACCTCGGCCAGGCCGGAGCGGGACCATCGTCTCACACGCATTGCGGCTCCCTCTCTGTGTCATGGTGTCCGTGAGTGATGAACCGCGAGTCTAGGGCGGGCCCGCATGTCCAGCGACCTCCTGCGGGCTTCTTTGCCGCTCGAAGTGTGCAAGGCCAAGGCCATCTTCCACATGCGGCGTCTGGGGTCTCCAAGCTTTGTGATACGGTTCTTCTCGACCCGATTGCCTTTTGAGCACATGGGATGCCGAGGACTCCATCTCCAGCGCCATGCCCGGCCGGTGAACCTTGTTAGCCTCAATCTGAGCACCGTTAGCCTCCATTCCCGCTTTGGCGTGGCTACAATTCTGCGGAGGCGGGGAGTTCCTATGTGGTGCGAGCAATTAATCCCTTCCGTAGGGCGGGCCTCGGCGGGGGCCTTAGCCTTAGCCCGAGCCTCCTTCTTCATGGAGGATGACTCTCCCCCTGCCCATGATGGCTGATCGGGCTGTTTGTGCGGGCGGGCCCTCGCCTTGGGTTTCCCAGTGCCCATCTTCTTCTCGTGGGCCATGACTCCCAAAGTTTGAGGGGTCTCTCGGCTGCGAAAGGGTGCCTAGAATTGAATTTGGGGACTCAAGAACGCAGGCAGAGCACCTTTTGGGTTAGTCAACGGAAACCCTAAGTGGTGGGCGGGGGGGGGTGCCTGTGTTTCTAGCGAGCCCAAAGAACACCCTGTAGGGGGTGCCCACCACCTTTGACTTTGACTTTGACCCATCGCCACCGCTTCTCATAGGTCTTTCCAAAGCTTTGTATAACACGACACCATTTAACATGCCAACGCTTTAATCTAATCTCCACTTTGCTTCTCATAGATTAGAATAGAACTTCACTCACAATTATTGCAGGCCAACTACAGCCAGTGTGGGGGTTTTGAGGGCTCCAAAGTCCGAGGGGTCTCGGGTCACCTCAAGGGTGCTTAGAATCCAGCTTTGGGGCTCTGGAAGGCGGTGGAGCGCCTTTGGGGGTTTGGGGGTTTTGGGTCTAGAGAGAGATTGTAAACCCTAGAGAGAGAAAGCCGTAAAGGGGCAAATCAAGGGGGGTCTATGCAAGGGGAGTGAGGGCGCCAGAGAGAGGGAGCCGGGCCCGGGGGGCGCCAGAGAGAGGGAGCCGGGCGCCGGGGGGGCGCTTAGAGAGAGGGCAACATAACCTCCGGCCGGATCAAGGTATTTGCAGAGTTGTTCTTGAATCATGGAGCGGTATCCGCGATGGAGATGTTCTTGAAATTAATGTCCAAGTCGCCTCAATGTCCGGCCGATGAAGCTATGACGGAACCGAAGCTATGAGGAAGCTATATGGCGTAACCGAAGCTCCCATCCGAGGCTATGGCGAACCGGGCTATGGCGAAACGGAAGGTATGGCGGCTATGGCTTTGGCGAAACCGAAGTTCCCATCCGAAGCTCCGACGGTTCGAGACGCCGAGCTCACGCTCACGTCAGCCGCCGATCTTTGCAAGGGAAATTATGGCGGTGCTCCAAGCGGTGCCACTAGCACCCGAAAACCCAAAAATTACCACAATAAACATTTAGGGAATATTCCAGAAATTTTGCCCAAACGGCGGTTTACGAATTGTATAGGCTTGGTGGATCGTGGAATATTTAGCAAAGAGAAATATTATACAACAACCAATTAGCTTAGTTTTTATTTATGTGGTTGGTTATGGAACCATTAGTCTTCATTCTGATTAGAAAGTTTCATGATCTAAAACAAAATCTCAAACTTACCATTTGACCTTAGCTTCCACTTAACATCGCAACCTTCCATTTTACCTGCAGTCAAAATGGCAAGTACAAAAATGATAATTGCTTAGATCTCGAAAGGATGTAGTTATTTTTTGACATTAAACTTGCCACTTGACCTTAGCTCCCACTTAACATCAACCTTCCATTTGCACAAGATACAATTCATTGGATAAGGTTATCCTTTGAAATTTTTATACAAAATAAAGTCTCTAAAAGCACGTAATAGTTTATCCAAAATGAGGTTGCGTGCATGTATTCATCATGGAGATGCTGATCCAAGATTTCTAGCAATTCCAACTTCATGTTGTTTTTCACAATTTTTCTTGATTTGCTTTGACATGTCAAAATCAATTGGTTCCACCTAGACACTTTGTGTAAAGAAAAATTTATCACCCTTCTAGAACTTTAGGAAAATCGTGCAATTCCCTATGACTATATAGTATAGATATATAGTATGAACACGGAGAGAATAAAGGCATAATATGCTCTAGTTTCTGAAACCATTCTCAAAGTTTTGGCGAGAGCAACTGCACTTTGATTTGTCGTATATCTCCCTCACTTACAGAGGACTACCTATGATATACTAGAAGAAGATGGGGATGACGTGAAGTTCGCATGAGCCATCCGTTTTCGTAGCTTGTTGCCAAGCCATTCTTGACCTTTCGTGCCATTAGTAAAGTCCATCGTGGTAGTCCCACAAATTCGGAAGTAATAACCATAATGGTCGCCCAATAGCAGGTTGTGAAACTGTTATTGGAGAGCATTCAACTACAATATATAGGTAAATTTGACTATGTTACACGCTTCACTTAAATTAGCCATTCACATAAGTGTCACGTTATGAAAAGGTTGACTTAATGACTCTATTTGGCTTTGAAAAGGCCAAGATACGCAATGGTCGAATATGTATGAATGGAAAGCATGATGTATGCCTAATTCAATACTCTTGATTGGTAAAGTTCATAAGTTTGTTACGTTTGTGTATACTATACTAGGTATTCCATCAATCATTAATTAGAGGTAAAAGTAGGTGCAAATAAACAATTGTATATGCTTAGTATATAGGATGTATTTATTTAAGATAGGTAGTTCCATGGAACTTTCGAAAAGAGAATAATCCGATAGTACTAGCATTGCATAAAGTCTTAGCTATCAATGAAGTAGGTTATTTTTTGACATATTCTATCCAAGATGAAGGCACGTAGCCTTCTGCTTTTGCAAGTTATTGACATAATAGTCCAGAGTGAGGCCCATAAGCATGCAAGTTATTGACATAATAGCCCAGTAAGGCCTTTATCAATGCAAGTCATGACATAACAGTCCAGAGTGAGGCCTATATCAATGGTAGTTCTAGAGGTGGAAAAGTAAAAGAAAAGAACAGTTTCCACAGGAGCAGCAACACGAAGGTATTCTTGTACAGCATGGTACTTATGATGTTATTTCCATGGGCGCTCTCCATGAGCACTTTGAAACCTATATAAAGAGTCACTTACTTGGTCTTCTATATCCACACCAAAATTTCCGAACCTAATGAGACGGTGGAGATTGTGGCCGGGCAAAATGGTATAACCAATTCTACCAATTTTGGCACAATTTCCATAGGTGACTTGCTCCTCACTGAACAACAATCTAACATCTCCAAAGCTGTGGGTAGGCTAAAAATCATGGTAATCAATGCAGATATCACATATACCAATTATGGCCATCCTCAAGAAATTATGACAGCAGTAATAGAAACAGAGAAGTACAATGGTAGTTTTATTATCAATGGTAGAGATATTGCAGATGGTGCAGAGCTTGCTATACTGGGTGGAACACGAGATTTTAGGAGAGTTAAAGGTTGGGCTCATTTCATTCACGTTGAAGTCGATCCCCCAAATTCTATAACTTATGTTAATGCTACTCTAATGCATCCACACTTGTTTGTTTCTTTTCGCATCTAATTTTGTATGGGTCCAGATAATACCTTACTACTATATACAAGAAAAGGTTGTGGTTCAGCAACTATGGTAACATACTATCAATATGCTTAATTATACAATAAGTACGCCCCATTGGGTCTCCTTGGACATAAAAAAACTTTATCTTTATCTTTATCTTGTTTTTCAGAATATATATTCAAAATTGATTGTGAGTTGCATAAGAAAAGAATAAAACTAGCAGTAGGGCAAGCTTGGGACAAAGAGGATTCTAGGAAGGATGGTGCTTGTTAAATCAAGAATTGCTTTTTTCATTTTATCAAATTTAATGGTTCTTTTAAAGAGCTCCCTCTTTCCACAATCTCTCAAGTAACGATCAACATTTTAAATTATATTTCTAAAGCCTACAAGAAGTTTGCAAATGCTAGTCCACTGTGAGATTGCTATGCCATTAAGAGTAGCATTATTACTAAATTATTAACACATTTGCCTGTTAAAAAGATGATAATGCTTGCTAAGGTAGATGGGCTCGTGCAACTGATCCATAAATACGTGCTAAATATTGTGATGAATGGAAAGAAAAACAATTTTTACTTCATGCCACATTGGCAGCATCCAATTTGATATATGATGTGCACACTACTACAACATTGTTTAGGGGATCTTGTCCTCAAAAGAAAGAAAGAAAAATAATTTTTATATAATGTCACATTGGCAGCATCCATTGGATACACCACAACAACATTGATTCAAGGGTCCTATCATCAATCACCTTACATTGAATGCAACTCTGAGCAACCTCGTAGGTTTTTTGGCATTTTCTATTTATTTCAATGACCTTGCATTTTTTTTTAATTTTCGTAGGGCCACAGGATCATGCTTTGAAATAATAAAAGGAGCTTTCTTGAACAATAACAAGTCATTTTGGCAGAAAAAGTCGCCAGTAGGACGCCGTACTTTGCCGGAGCAAACTTTGAGCGGCCATAACTTTGGCGTTCGGGGTCATAATTCAGTGTTCTTTACACCGTTGGAAAGTTCTCTTCGAGCCCTTTCCATTGGTATATTATATGAATGCTTTTACAGAAGTTTACTGGTGAAAGTCAAGGGTCTTTCAGTTTCGGCCATATTCCAGAATCTTGCCTGAAATCCTCTGAGGATTGGAGGTAGTAGCAGGGTTGATTAGGCTCAGTGGAGCAACCTGCACTATTCTCTTGGGTGTATCTCTGTGTCTTAGGGGTTTGTTGTAGCGGGGGTTTTCCACAACAGGGCGTGGCGTAGGTTCAGATGTCTCAATGTCTGAATCTTCTATCAAGGATAATGTTCGGTGGAAGGATTTAGCACGAAAGTCTGACTTACAGTCTCTGAGTCAAATGGAGAAGGCTGGTGGGTTTCCAGAAAATTTTTGTTCTTATACTCCTTTAGGCCCAAGCCATGCAGGTGAAGTAGTAAAGATGCATAAGCAGGTGAATACATCAACTGTTTCAGTTGCAAAGGCATTGCAACCCTTGAAATCTCTGTTTACAGTGACTGAGGAAGTAAATAAAATGACTAATGATAAAATAGTGGGCAAAACAAGTATGGAGGTACTAGCCAATGTTTCTGAGGATTTTCCATGTGCTGAGGCTTTACAGGTGGAGAACGGAGATGCTGAGACACCTAAAGCTACTGAAAGTAATCATGATGGGTTTGTAGATTTGAGGTCTAATCCTATTCGCCAAGATCCTCCAAATGCTTGGAGATCAAATGACACAGTTAACAGATTGAGGAATGCTCATTTCAGTAGTTGGGTGCGTAAAGATCTTGCTCATAATTATCAGAGTTCACGTGTGCAGGAAGCGCTTACTTTCTTGGATCAGGGTAATAAGCAGGATTTTTTTGAAGTGTTGAAAGAGAGGAAAGGGGAGTTTTCGCATTCTGGTTGTGTGGAGGACTTTGGTCAAGGCTTTAATGGTACTGTTGCTGGAAACAAAGTTTGTGGCGTACCAGTTATCGAAGTGGATCACTTGGAGCATCGAAAGTGTGTGGCTAAACTGGTGGCACATTCTGTAATTGGGTACTATGCTGGAAATTATTTTAATTCTACTAAAATTACTGGATGGATTGGTTCTATGCTCAGAAGGATGTCTATTGCACCTTTTAATTCTTTCAAAGTGTTAGGCAATAATTTCTTTTTGCTGGGGTTTGACGACGAAGCGCCTGTTAATAGATTGACTTCAAGAGGTGTTTTCTCAATAGGAGGCTCATGTTTCATTTTTCATTATTCACCGGGCTTTTCTCGGCGATAATCCTTATAAAGCAATCTTTGCCTTCTTTGGTTTCAAATTCATGGTTTGCCACCGGATCTATTGCTTCCAAAGTTCCTTATCTCTATTGCTAATGGTATTGGTAAGCATATATCTCATTCAATCCTCAGAGGTGCTCGTGTCTGTGTAGCATTACCAATGGATCAGAGTCTTCCTAAGGAGGTAATAGTGAAGAGTGGGGAGTTTTTCTCACGCTTTAACTTAGAGCTTTTGAATGGCAGTGAGTTAAAGTGTTGGTTTCCTTCTTTGAAGATATTGGATGTAGATGTGCAGAAGGAATATCCCATTGGTGGTCAACAGCAAAATATGGATATGTCTGCAACTCCTCCAGAAGTTGTTCCAGAGAATCTGGATGAAAAGCAGGTATCTGGTTTGCAAGAATGTGGAAAAGCTATAGAAGCAGTTCCAATGGTGGTTGGTGAGGATGTTTATGATTCATCACCAGATGAAGAGATGGTCAAATGTTCCAATGATGAGTTGGCATGGCAAAGTCCTAGAAAGCGTAAAAGTAAAGCACGGGTGACGCATCACCTGGATAATGGTGATAACATAGAGTCAGGGGCTGGTGACGATTCATCTGAGGAGGAAGATAGGCACAAGGATACTGGTGATATTAGTGCGCATAACCTGGACCAGGCCTTGGTTTTATATAAGCCACAGGAAACTGAGTTAAAAGTGAGAAAAGTCTCATCAAAAAAGAGGCGGAAGAAGAAATCCAAAATACCTCATGCTTAAGATTATGTCCTGGAATGTGAGAGGTGCACGTTCATCTCCCCAAAAACGGCAGAGGTTGGCTAATTTAATTAAGCACATTAATCCAGATATTTTATGTATTCAAGAGCATAAATGTGATAGAGGCAGGGTCGTTCCAATGATGAATTTGTTTGGGAAGCAAACTTCTGCTCTAATAAGTACTTCAGGCAAGGCTCGGGGTGGTACAATGATAGCCTGGAGTATGGATGTTCATGTCACATTTACAGCAAAAGATAAATTTGGAAGGTGGACAGTTATTAAATGGAAGCAAGGACTTCAAGAATGTGGTATCATTAATGTATATGCATCTAATATTCCTAGAAAAAGAGCAACTTTATGGGCTTCTTTATGTAATAAAATACCAAAATGGGGAGAAAATGTGGCTTGGCTTTTAGTAGGGGATTTCAATATGGTCGAATCAAAGACAAGACAGTTAGGTGGTGGACCAGTTGTAAGTGGTTTTGAACGCGGCGTGGCGAAGTTACTCTTTCAACATGGGTTTATGGAAGTTGATGGAGATTCATCTTTTACTTGGACTAATAATTGGTTTGGCCCAGGATTGTCACAGGCTCGTCATGATCGAATGTATGCAAATAGTGTGCTTTGTGATATATGTCCACGGTTATGGAGGCTTAATTATTTGGCACAAGCAGTCTCGGACCATAATCCTCAAATTCTTGAAAATTGTGAACTTACTCATAGTAGACAAAAGAGAAAAACGGTATTTAAATTGAATACTAGATGGTTGCCTAATGAGGAGTTTGAAGGGATGTCGAGGAGGCTTGGCAAAGGCTTCATCTCAACAACATGGTATGCGACGTATTGTTGAGGCTTTGGCAAATGTCAAGAATTTTGCGAAAAGGTGGGGAGCGCAACGAGTTCGTGAAGAAAAAGAGACCTTGAGTAAGTTATATGCTGAATTAGAGGAGCTTAAGGAAGTTGGTACAGACTCTTTTAGATTGCAACAGGTTATTGATGCTATTCGTGGTCTTGAAGTGGCCCAAATTCAATCAGCACGTGTTAAATCTGGATTAACCTGGCTGAAAGATGGAGATCGTTGTAATAAGCTGTTTTTTAGAGCTTCAAAGCAGAAGAGGTATGCAGCTACTATGCACTTTCTATCTATGCCGGATGGGAGGGTAATGACAGAGCCAAATGAGATTAAACAGTCCCTTACTCAATACTTTGAAACTTTTTTTAAGGTCAAACATTTGCCTCATTAAGATGTAATGCAGGATATTGTGCTTTCTAAGGTTCATGCAATTCTTTCACAAGAGGAATCTCAATTGTTAGAGGCACCAATTGTCTATGTCTGAATTATTGCGGCGACAACATTTGAGTTGGCTTCGGATAAATGCCCGTGTATGGATGGTATTCTTCCAGTAGAATTTTTTAAAAGGTATTGAGAATGGACGTCAGTAAGCATTATGGAGGCATACAAAGATTTGTGTACTTCACATCAATTTGATAGGATTTTGAATACGTGTTTGATTTCTCTTATTCCTAAAGTGAAAGAACCTGTGAGCATTCATGATTGGCCCAATAACTCTTCTATCTACTATCTATAAAATTATTGCAAAAGCCTATGCGTAAAAGACTTAAACCGGTTTTGGGATTGAGAATAGATGCGGCTCGGTCAGGGCTTTCTTCAGTCGGCAAATTTTTCATAATATAGTGGCAGCATATGAGGGAGTTCATTGGGCCCAATGTTCGGGTCAAAATCTTCTATATTTAAAATTGGATTTTGCTAAAGCTTATGATAGTGTGAAGTGGACTTTCTTGGATGCCATGCTTTTGAAATTGGGATTTGGGCCTGGTTTCCGCTCTATGATGCATAAAATGTTGATTTCTGCTAAGGGGGTAGTACTGTATCATGGAGAACCCTTGGGGCTTTTTCCAATTGAACGTGGAATAAGGCAAGGCTGCCCTTTAGCTCCTTTTTTGTTTACTATAGTGGCAGAAGGACTTTCGCAACTATTGCATGAGGCTGAAAAGGATGGTTTGGTAAAGGGATTATTATTGGTGGAAGGTGACCAGGTTTTGGTTAATCAGTTTGCAGACGATACCTTCTTGCTAGTGGATGGTGAAGAGAATAATGTGCAGATAATCAAAAAGCTTTTGGATATATTTTCAATTGCATCTGGTTGTCTCCTTAATTGGGCTAAGTGTAGTGCTTTATGGGTGGGGAAGGAAGCAGTTCCGCATTTTTTATATGAGTATGCCTGGAAGGTGGTTGTACCTTCTGCAAAGACAAAGCTTCTAGGAGTCCCTTTTGGTCTAGATATTGACATGAATGAAGCATGGGATGAAATTATCTTAAATTTACAAAGGCATCTGATTTGGTGGAGAGGCTCAAAGTTATCCTTGGCAGGTAGAATTCAAGTAGCTAAGTCAGTATTGAACAATACACATATTTATTTGGTTTCGGTTCTATTGGCCCCAGCTTCTAAGTTTGCAGAGATAAAAAAGATTGTAAGAGATTTTGTCTGGTGTACTGATAAAGGAGGCATTGTGAAGGTGGCGTGGAAGAAATGTATGTTGTTTAAACAACAAGGAGGACTTGGTATGTTGGATCTTTCTTTACAGGGTAAGGTCTTAGCTTCTAAGCTATTGTTCAGTTTGTTGAAAGATGATTGTGCATCACCAGGTATGAAGTTACTTAAACAATCGGTGAAAGAAGTGTATGGTTTTCATAAGCGAGGTGTGAGAATTGAGCTCCCTTGGGCATTGTTATATCCATTGAAAGCTTATTCACATGCCTCTCCAAGATCTTGAAAGGCTTGCTTGGGCCCGGAAGGTAGTCCAAATAGTGATTACATTTGATTGGGAAGCTTGTCTTCAGGCATCTTCCCCCGTTTTGTGGTTGCCTTTGTATACTCATGGACAACTACACCCAGTTGTAGAATTTATGCATGCGCATTCCCAAGCAAGGTGGAGGAGAGCAGGTATTATTTCTATTGAACAGTGGTATTTTGGTATTGACATTGCTCCTTGGCAATGGTTTCGTGGAGAAATATGGGTTGTTGGATAAAGATATCGATTATATGGGCTTATGTAGCAAGTGCTCTTCCTTTAATTAAGAAGGTTGGTGACCAGAGATGCTGGAACTTTGTTCAAGGTATTAAAGAAGGCAAGAAGCTAGTAAGTTCATGCTACATATTGCTTACATCCTCAAGTACTTTATCACCTTCTCGAAAATGGCACTTACAGACTTTGCCTTCTCAATGGCAATCCATCTGGAACCTTGTTTGGTCTAAATATAATCCTCCAAAGGTAAATGTTTTACTTTGGCAGGTGATTCATCGCTCTTTGAGAGTTAATGAGATGGTTCATCGCTTTAAGCCGGGAGTAAGCCCACTTTGCCCAATGTGTGAGCGGTGCATTGAAACATTGGAGCATTGTTTATATTTGTGTGCAGAGCTGAGTAGTCTTAGGTCCTGGCTGCATTCTCTTTTTGGAGTATCTTTGGATAGTCAGCACTTTCTTTTGGGTATTTACCCAAATCAGTGGACTGCTTCTAAAAGGATTGCATTTCACATGGCAAAGTCTTGGCTAATATGGAGTGTATGGAAGCGAAGGCGAAGAAAGGTCTTTAATGATAAGCATATTTCTTCTCAGGTGGTACTTCAAGAAATTCGTAAGAAGTTGTATAATTGCTTTCAGATCTCCAATTGGCCTGATCGTATTAAATTTCCAATATGGAGTGATCATCTAAAAGTGATTGATGCTTCAGGGATATTTCTTACTTCTGGAAGTACTTTGTAATATTTTGAGTGTATAATATGAAGTAAAACACGTTCTTCAAAAAAAAAAACTCTGAGCAACCTCGAACTCAACGTTTGTTCTACGACCGGTGACCATCAGAGCAATGATTCTACAAACACTAAAATGAATGTAAAAAAAGCTCTTAGCTAATAAAAGATTTAATGGATGGAGTAAGCCATTTCTTGAAGACACAATGAAATAGAGAATTCAAACAAATGATGAAATGAGGAGTTGACAGGAGGAAACATGTTAGAGTGATGCTAGATTTTAGTGCTTTATATATTTATCTAACTATCTAACTAATCTAACTAAATATAAGATTACTAGAAAAAAAAAATTGGAATTAATGATGTTTTTGGGAAGGGTTTTTCCGGGTGTGTTTTCCGGCGGTGGCTCGATGTGAGGAAGGGAACGATGGTTTTGAAGAGGCGGGGTTGGAGCTGATGGAATCGAGCGGGGAAGGGGGGGCAGGTAAGCACAGGTGCTGTGAGGGGTTGCTTTTTTCCCGCCTGGGCCCTAACTGAGATGCATATGAGTTAGATGCGGGGGAGCAGCAGAGCGGGGAGTTGGGCGTGGGCAGAGATCGGGAGGGTTTACAATTGGAGAGATGCATAGGAGAGGGAGCGGCGGAGGAAGGTTTGAGATTGAGGGTCTGGTAAGAAATGATTTGCAGAAAGTCTACATTCCTCTGGCTTGGTTGTATCTTTGTGAGCGTTTGCAGGAGACTATAGATGGGGCTCGGCAAACATTTGATTGAATGTATGCATGTAATGCAATGATTGCAGGGTGGATTTACTGTCAAGTTTGGCAAATGATGCATGTTGTATCTGAGCATGCTATTCTTTTGCTTCAATTAATAGACAAGTAATGTATGGACAGCAAGTGCACAAGAAAAGAAATTGTTGTGTAAAAAAGCCAAGTATGTAATGTCCTTGCTCGGTCATTCAGCACGAATGTTTTGTGTGCCATCCATGATTGCAGGTGCCTACTGAAATATGTGCCTAAGCTACAACTATTTAGCATCTCTTCGTGTCTGTCAATCATAGGTCAACCATTTTCACGTTGTATTCATTGAGTATCTTGCTACTTGCAAAGTAGAGTCGTGCTTGCCTGGCCTGCATGTACTTTATGTAATCTCTAGATTGATTGCACCAGAGCACTATCTAACTTAAAGAACCATCTTTTAGTTCGATATTACTCCTAAGACAGGCAGCCTCACATGCTTCTTCAATAGTCCAGTAGCAAAAGGTTTGACAGGATTTGAAAGAGGCCACTGTTCTTTGTTTGAATCTTGTGAAGCATGAACTGCAGTATAATGTAATGTCAATCATAGACCTGTATTCTGAAATGATTTTTTGAGGCTTTCTATTTAAATACTCTGTAAATCGTAATTTGTTTGAAAAATACCTTTGGTTAATACTAGATGGCCTGCATCTCTGGGATTAGAGGCATCATTTTGCTGATTCTATCATCTTTGATAAAATAGTTAAACTCTGTAGCAAACCTTTCACTGGCACATTGTCATAGGGTTTGCAAGCTATATGGCCCCAAACTTTGGATTGAATGATGGGATCTCGCTGCAACCTCAGTCGTTTCTCATCATGTTTGGTCTCAAGCTAGTTAGCAACAAACAGGTCGAATCTGAAAAATTTATGAAGGATTTCTCATATTTCAATTCAAAATACGACTCCTGGATCATGGTCTGGGTTTTTAAGGCCCTTTTTCCATGGCATAGCTGTCTTATAATTAGCTTGCCGTGATTGGGCCACGTAAGAAAATATGACACTATAGTTTTTCCACTCAAGTTTTTATGACATGTCTTAAATGGCGTCCGTACAACTACAGAGTCTCATTTTACTCCGGGAAACCCCCCGCCACAAAATAAGGTATGCTCTTCTATCCAATCTGCGAGCTTCTCTGCCGCATGATTCGGGTGTCAAAAAAAAAAGTTTGACAGAAACAAAGCAGAGAAGCAGAAGAGGCAGGGCCGGAATGGAATGGACATGGCTGGAATGGTATTTGTAGATCGAGTTTGTGGGTCTATGAAAAATCCGAACTCTGAAAACACTGAAAATATCCGAACTCTGTTAAGCTCTGGAAAATCTGAAAACTCTGGAAAATCCGAAAAATACACCCAAAAATACACCGATCAACCCATAAAAAATCCTTGAAACCGAGCTTAAAATTCCAAGGCGGCTCGTCTGCATCTTGGTCATCACCAGAAGCCCCATTCAACATCATCACTGCCGGATTTGCTTTCACGACAAAGGTATAAACATGTTTTCTTACTTGCCAAACGAAAGCCTCTGATGAATCACTTTTATTTGGCAGGGGATCGATTATCTATTCCGCTGAGCTATCGATATTAATCTGAAGCTGAGCTTATACAGGAGCTCGGCTTTTGCAAAGTAAGGTAAAATCATATTGTATTAACTCTACCTTACGAAGATCTCTAATGGAACAGTTTTCTTTTGCATGAAACAGCCTTTTTCATCTTTGGAGGCTCCTGATTACTCTGCAGAAGCTGGAGAGAAGCATGCCGCTGAACTACTGTTGAGGGGTCGGTGGATTTACCTTCTGAAAGCCTGGAAGCATGCCGGAATTTTCCCACTGTTCTACTATTTAGATTTTTCTACTATTGTGCTATTGTTAACCAATTGGTTTTGCTATCTTTTTGCTATCAATGGTTTTGCTATTGTTAACCAATTGGTTTTGCTATCAATGGTTTTACTATTCATGGTTTTGCTATCTTCTTCTATCAATCTTTTTGTGTAGTGGAAAAGTGTGAATATAAGACACGTCTTATATTAATCACTTATTTCCAAGTATTATAGCGTTTGGTTCAAGTTTTATTGCAAACCATTGATCTGGCGAATATTCTAGGTATTGTGCCAGATCAATGGCCATTAAAATTTTGCCACAAAAATTGCATGCCAATGTCAATGGTGTAGAACGAACCTATGGTTGCCGCGGAAAAAAAAAAGAAGCAACATAAAAAAAACCCAATGGTGCCAATAAATTTGCTGCACCCAGTCCTGCCATAGTATAAACTGGTACGGCCTTCTGCCATAGTATAAACTGGCAGGGCCTTCTGCCATAGCGCCTGCAGAATCCGATATGATCCCTCCTCCTTCAAATTAAGAATGCAATCTTGTATTCACACAGCTTGGAGCTCGGGTCGGATTCACCATCTGCTGCACAAATCCCAGCCTCTTTCTGTTGGCTCTACCCTTCGCCTTCAACTGGACTAAAATCTGGACTACATTTGCAGATACTTTTTGCAGCTCATCTCCTCTGAGAATGCTGAGAATGCGATGGAGGTGTGGATGCGGAGGTTGGGATTTGGGAAATAGGTCATGCAAAGGAAGAAATCTGTGTATTTCCACAGTCGGTTCGCTCCAAGCCGCAGAGTATTCCTGACATTTAACCGGCTATGGCGATTCTTCACCGACCTGGCGATTCTTTTGATGCCGAACCGTTAGCTCCAAAGCCCTTGCAAAGCTCCTGCAAAGTCAAACTGCCCCTGCACGCTCCTGCAATCGGCTCCTGCAATCTGGCCCAGGCCCAGGCACGCTCCTGCAAAACTCCGTCCCTCAACCCTCGCTCGCTCGGATATATATCCCCGGATCCCTCGCTCGGATCCCTCGCTCGGATCGCCTGGCACCTCGCCGAGAAAAGAAACCAGCGTGCAATCTTATCCCTGGCCCTAAAATTTAGAATCTTTTCCTTCCAACCATTACAAAAAATGCAAAAACATCCATGAAAAAAGCGAGTTGCAAATCGCCCAAAATAGCAACAAACACTCAAGCTCCTCTCACATGGCAAATTATACCGTTTTCAATACAATACTATACGGAAACCATAGGCCAAACCACTGCCTGAAAACCCTCCCCAACCCCAAAACGAAAATAGCATACTATATAAGACACGTCTTATATTAATAAGACATGTCTTATAATAATGCAATAGAAAACTGTTTTTTTTAAGACATGTCTTAAGTATGACATGGAGCCCAAAAGGGAAGGGTGTCTTATAATTATGTGACAGCCATAAAATAAGGGCCTAAGCCAAATCATTCCGGCGAGGATCGGTGCCCTTGATCATCTTGCTCCTGGGCAATCTGTTTTTTGCTTCGAAATTGCTTGGCGATTTAGGCTACCCGTACATAGTCTACCTTCTTTCTATTACTGTTATCTTTGCTTTAGTTACATTAATACACAGTATCAAATGATTCCGACAGAGTACCTAAGGAGGCAAGTAAGGCAAGTAGAAGCTATGGAGTAAAAGGGAGTATGCACATCTAACCAAGAACATGAACGCGGAAGCCAGCGACCAAACGTTCTGACGTGCAATTTTTTTTTTTATTTTTTATTTTTTTTTTTGAGGGTAAGAGTGTGTTTTTTGTTATTAATAATAATAATAAAGATACAGAGAGTCCCCAATGGGACAAATAGGAAGCATTAGGGCTATTAAATGGGTTCTCTATGCATCATGATGTGCGTACTAAGGGAAGTCCTATTCCACAACAACATAATGGTAGAGAGACCCTATCTGGTCAGTTACTCAGATTGCTTTCTCCACTAAACTCGAATTGTTCCACCATTAGACCTATCATGAAGGTCTAGGTCCTCAGAGCTCATCCAATGGCACTTGAAGTAGTTATAAAATTCTTCAATCTTACCAATTCTGTCCAATCCCTTATTATAGCTCATCCCCATCTTCCTGTGGTGGGACAATGCCATTAAAGCAACTTCCCTATTAAAAAGATTTTTAAGTTTCTCAATAGAGATAGATTGCCCCCCCAAAGTGACATCGCACCGATGTCTCCATATAGTCCAGAGCCAAACTAACTGGGGAGGCTTCAATACGATCTGCTGAGACCATGACAACATTCGCCATCCAAGTTGGTGCACATGCAGCCTCACAACAGGGGCATACCCAATACCAAAACTCTATAATTCTTGGACGTAAGAAGAGATGTGAAAGAGATTCGCTAGCCCGGCACCCAAGAGGACATAAATCGAAGACACAATTCCTCTATGGACCAGGCTTCACTTTTAGTGTTGAGGCCTCCTTGGAGGGCCTCCCATCTAAAAAATTGTATTCTCCTAGAGCATAAGGTTTTCCAGGAGTTTGCCAGGAGGAGCTTAGCCACTGATCCACTCACTTGAAGCCTAGCTTCTGCTTTGAGAGGGGAGTCATCACAAAGGGCCCGATATATACTAGCAACACTGTATGACTCCTTACCTGCACAGGACCACTTTTCCTCAGGACCAGTAGCCCCTGAGAGAAGCTTAACATTATCTAGAATTTTCCGTAGTATCTTTCTATCACCCTCCCCTGCCCTTTGCACTTTGAGTCTAAATTCCATCCAAGAGATCCAGCTATCGTTTTCCCAAAGATGCTGCAATTTTAAGATCCCATGGTCTCGCCATTTCTTAAAGATGCGAGGATGAACTAATGCCAAGGGACGTCCATTCTCTTCCCATACATGAGTATTCCAAAATATACTGACTTTCCCAGCCTCTCGAGGTATAGTCATGGGGGAGCATACTGTTTGCACCTCCCTCCAAGCATGAAGAATACGCCTCATGACTGGGGAAGTGCCAGAGGCGACCCTAAAGTTACAAAATAGCTGTAAAAACTGGCAGATCAATGCCCACAGAACATCTTTTAAGAAAACTAAAATATCTGACTAAATATAAAATTATTCGAACCGGAAATGTTTTTAGAATTTCTGGCTGGATTATCCGGCGAGTGCTCAGAGTAAAATTAGTTTTTGGAATGGAATTATCTACGTTTTTGTACGGCTCTTTTCCTGCAAAACATCCCACCGTAGTTCTACAACAAAACCTGAACCGGCTAATTGTTAAACGGCACTGGCAAAGATACCCTGATTTATTAGCGGAGGCTGGTTTAATAAGGTCGGCGAGTTTCTTGAGACAAAAATTGTTCCGGAGTTATGTCGGGTAAGGGCAGCTATGGCAATTTTGTCAATTCGGCACTTACAACTGCTCTACACATGCATGCATATAGATGCCTCAGAAAGTTTTTCCTGTTTTCCCATCCCATGATCCTATCCCTCCTGATTTCCTTCCAGTAATCCGTAATTCCTTCCCCCCATTTCCTGTTTCTGTCTCCGATTAACACTTTCAATCACAATCTAAGAATCCGTCTCTGAATTTTAACGATTCTACCGCTAAAACGGACCCAAACCCCCCTGTTTCTGAAGTATTAACGATTCTATCGAAATCGGAATTCAAAAGCTTGGATTATCCGAACACTCGACTTAACGAACCAAGTCCCCATTAGTCCGTCTAAATCGAAACTCCGCCGCTGCAGCAGCATTTCAAAGCTCTACCGGCTCGCCGAATCTCAAATCCAGAGCAAGAAATTAATCGAAAAACTCCCTGGCACTACAGAAACTGCACAGCTCTGTACTAGCAAGGATTTTTTGCTCTATTTCCTGACGAATTCCTGAGCTGTCCTCACTTAATGCTTGAGAAATGGCAGCAATTAAACCTTACCCACGTTCTTATAGCTGCTTCAAGGCGTGCGAATCAGACCTCTGCTGTGGGGATTAACAAGGCGCCTATTTTGGGGCCTGCAGATCCGGTGCATGGGGCTCACAAATCGTAGTAGCCAAGCTTCATCCCCAAGCATCTGGTTTATGCTTCCTATTCTGCCAAAACAGGGGATAAGCCAAAAACTATGATAAGGCACAAACAAAAGGAAGTACATAGGTTGAATTCCTGCGATTGATGGATAAAAAGATCGGAAGCTTTGAAATGGCGTGCCTGCAGCTTCTATTGTTGTGATTCTGAAAGTTAAGATCTGAATCCATCGCCTCTATCAAACAGAGCGATTGGACACCAGATGAATCAACTCCTGCCTGTAATATCCGACCCCTGCCCCATCTGATGAATATCCGACGCCCGCCCCACCTGTAATATCCGACCCCTGCCTCCAGAGAAGCAAACGGCCGCCGCCCTGACCGGGCACCTGGCTGTGTAAAATAGTGGGCTTTTAACAAAGCGATTCGTGGCTAAATTTTCAGCTCAGAACCATCCTTGAAATGCTTGACCACGTAAGACCGTAGACGGCAACGCACTGACAAAATAACAAATTAATCTGAAGCTCATCCTTGCAATTTTGTCGGGATGACATTTTGTTCGGTCAATTTTAACGACTTCAATATAGTGTGCCCTAATTGTTGCACTGGTTCTGCTTTGTCAGAAAAATCTTGCAGAAGTATGAACTTTGCCGATTGGTTCACAACATGGCAACTGGGTCGACGATTCCGCCTCCGGAATAGAAAGAGGCACAGCAATTCTGCTCAAGCGGTCACCAGCAGGTAAAAATCAATCAGAACTCCCAGTTGCCATGTTGTGGCGGCATGGAATGTGGTCGCAGATTCCAGACCCGCTCCCGGCTCCCGCCGGTCGCGGGGCCCCTGAAATCTGCTTCCCACATTCCATGCCGCCATACGTCCAAGCAGCAGCAGGGCCTCGGAGATGCCAATTTTTTAAAGGGACAACTTTTGAAAGCTAAGATTTGCTGTTTCATTTGAAAGCTTTAACTTAGAATCGAGAATAGTAAAGTTGCATCAATAGAGTGGTTATTTCAGGATGCAATAATATGCCCCATATAATAGACATGGTTTTCCGGGTCTGCTGCCTCTGGATATATTGGATTTGGGATTTGCCCTGCCTATCTACAATTTTAGATGTTTTTTCACAAAACAATAACAAGTTTCTTAAGAAATGTCTTTCCAACATCAAAAGTTTATTCCAGGCTTAAAAATAGACCTCGCTTTCTAATTGAAAGAAATATTTCATATTCCCGTCAGAGAGTAGATCGATTAACCCATCCATAATTTTGAATTGTTATTCATAAGAGAAATTCAAAAAAGTTCTCATTGACTTGAGCGTTTTCTCATGCATCTAATTTGGCCCAATGGTATCCAACAATCTCACTTAACAATAGGCCGGGTGTGAGCCCTCTCTGCCCTTGTTGTGGCCTTCATCGTGAGACTGTGGAGCATTGTCTGGTTTTATGCTCTGTTTCAGGTGAGATTGACTAGCCAGCAGTTGCTGTTTCATGTGTATCCTGGTGCTTGGCCGCTCTTGCGGCAGCAAGCCTTGCATCTGTGCGTGGCTTGGTTGGCGTGGCTGATTTGGAAGCGGCGGCGGTTGTGGACCTTTCAGGGGATTCAGCAGCCTGCAGCCTGCTCTGGCGCCCCCTGAAGACCTTTCCCACATGAATGTGCAAAAACACAGTTTTAGGAACAGAGCATTCAAGTATCATAATACAAATCTTCTTTTTATGGTCTTTCCCAAATCTGCAAAATCGCTCTTCAATTTTGTCCCGCAAGCTTGTGGCACAGATTACTGAAGAATTTCCTTCTGGGCTTTCTCCTGTATGCGTAGGCAAGAAGAATATGTTGAGAGATAGGAAGCCATAGAATTAGAAACTTTTGTGGATCGTTAATCAAAACCAAAGATTTGATGAAGGCGAGTTGATGAAATTCTAAATCTTACTGTTGACAAGATGAAGCTCTAGAGTAATTTCTTGCTAGCCGAACATTGAATAACCTAACATGCACTTACTTAGGTCAATTCTCCCGTTAAATCCCAAAATTTCTGTGCCTAATTCTGGATTGGCAGAGACGCACTTCTCTGTATCAAATTTAAAGTCAGATTCAATTCGACTTTCTGCTCCAGAAATCTTCCTTTCCATGGGATTTTTCCCCAAATCAAGCTTTTAGTATATTCGACTTGATTGCTCTGTCAACACATCTGTAACAAGTTCACAGCTCCAGGGGCCTCGGCAAATATCCGTCTGTTCACAGCTCCAGGGGCCTTGGCAAATTTTCGAGGCGCGGATAGAGGGTTCAATGCCCCCTATGTTACTAGAGCTAGATCTCTTAATAGAATTTGTTGTCTGCCTGCCTCTGTCAGATTTCACCTGTAAAACCCGTCTGCCAAATCCACAACACAGATCACGTTCCAGCAGATTTCGCTCCCTAAATCGCTGTTAGCGAGCCCACCCGCTTATCGGGTGCTCACACTTTTACTTCATGGTATTTAAACCATTGAAAGCTAAATTACCAGCGTTGGGGAAACCTTTTGGCCCCTATCGGAAATTTTCCTGTAGTTTCCTCATCCAATCGGAATTTTTTATCTTGAATCGGATCGTTCCTGCAAGCAAAACTCACAATCGGATCCCCTTTCACAAAGACAAAGAGAATTTAAAGCTTATTACAACCTATTCATTACCACTTTCAACCAAGCATCCAATACCAATGCTATAATATATTAAAACCAAATTCAAAATGCTACAAGATACCTAACATGCCTTGGAGACCCTTGTTTTTTTTTGTTCTTACTTCAGTGCTCATAAATCTTCCATGGGTGAGGCTGACATCGGAGACATACAATACAAATAATCCTTTAAGGATGCTCACAACAAAATGGAACTCCATATGAGATGCATGTATGTTAAAGAAATATGGCTTAAAATAACAAACTATTTACCTCGCACTTGGGCTAACCCCACAATAAGTAACTTTATCTATTCCTTCGGAAGGAACCGGAAAGTCCCAAGACACCCTATTTTTTTTAGCAGCAAAGCCGCGGCAGAACATGCATAAGAGTATGGAACTCCAAGTCAAACAGGCAAAAGTAAGAAATCATGTCGAATATGCAATGCAAAAGCTTCACGTACCTACAAATAACAACGGAAGTTCTTGATTCCTTCAATCAGATTCACCCCCAGATTTATCCAGTTTACATGTGTATGCGTAAATACATTCTTCCTTATGCACTAGAAAAATTAACCGATTCACGAGACGATTTATCGACATTGCATACCTCCATGCATTTGATACCTAATTTGCTCGATCCATCACAATATTACAAGTTCCCGTGTCTTTCGCTTATTGCTTGGCGTGATTGTGGCAAAAGCCGGAGTTGCTTAGAATCTTCATGCATAGTATCCCGATAGAAAACCTAAAACCCAATGCTAAAACCGAAAATCCAATGCTAATTGCTCATATTATGAAGAAACAAATTTCCATGGGCACCGACTCTGATTTCGCCATATCTTGGAAGTGGAAGAGCACAAGTAAGCCGTGATTCCAGTAATGCTTAAGCCTAAGCCCAAGCTGCTTTGCAAGAAATAAGAACCGCCCTCCCATTGTATACATTGGGCTAGAAGCGGCCACCGCACGAGATGGCCGGAGTTTCCCCAACGCCGCACCTAAGGCATACCTTCGAAACCGATTCCCCATCCCGCACACCGCAGAAATTCGTTGAAGTAAAAGGTCTTTTTGTTTCCCTCGATTCGCAGATTAGACCCGCACAATGCAGAAAGCGTAGAAATTCGTTGAAGGAAACAGGTTTCTTTCTTGCTTCCCTCCTTTTTTTTTCTTGCTTCCCTTCTTGCATTAAATTTTTGCAAATGGGAAATGGACGAACTTGTTGGTACAATAACAGGGACGAACTTTATTGCTTTCTGATAATGGGACATATGCTAACTGGTAGTAAGTGACGGTTCCTGATTGAGATGTCGGCAATATTCCGGAAAGCAGTATTTTTTATGCGGAAGGTGTTCCGTCACTTTGCCATGCTGGACGGCAAGTTGGCATTTTAAAACGGAACATTTGCCTCTGCCCCGGAGTTTTCCCAACGCTGTAAATTACTCTTTAAGGAAATATCTTCAATGCCTATACCCATTGGACATTATTTAAAATACCCCTAAGGCAACACCTTAGGTACTATAGTTTGTGCACGTAGGTATCCCAAGACGTTTACGCCATAATGGGGCAACAACCATGTTTTGAGACAGATTTATTTTTCAACTCTTAACCATTAAACCATATCGTCACCTTAGGCATAGCATAAATGCAAAGTCACACCAATGGTCTGTTAAATAATTTTCCATTCACTTTTCTTCGAGACACAACATGATCCCACCTTCCTCGATACTAAGTGCATGTGGAACTTTTTTCTGTCACTACATAACTCTCTAATGCAAACTCCTACCCATCCATCGGCGATCCGTTTCCAGGTCACTGCTTCAGAAATTTCATAAACTTAAGGTGTGTTCATGGATAACAAAATGAATGAATACGATATACATGCTAGAACATGCAGAATTTGAACCTGCATTTCTTTGTCTTGTGTTCAGTGCCCGCACGATAGAAGAATATTGACCATAACAACTCTTTACGAAAGATGTTTTGTATTAAATCAAAAGAATCTAAGTTCCAAACAACAAATTAATACCAGCTTCATTATTACTGATAGTCACAATTCTATAAGGGCCTAAAACGAACTCTTTTCATCTATTGGCCTGTCATCTGCAGGTGTGTATGTAAAAGATGAAGATGACTTAATCCATATGCCAGGCTCCAAGATTTGGGGTTGCCTGGATGATAATCCTAAGAACAAAAGAAGCAAATGAGAAGAAAGCGAAGGTACCTTGGCTGCCTAGAGTCCCACTGAAAATTCAAAAAAAGGAAAGAAGCGCTCTAGAGATGGTTGGACCATTCTCCAGCAAGCAAGCCATCCTTCGAAACTTGGCTAAGTATGTCAGTGGTTGTACATGGACATGCTGCAGAAGGTTTCCAAAAAATAATACACAGGAAAAAAAAAACCCCAGGCTCCATAGCCAACTCCGGCGGACCTCCATCATGGCTCTAACACTAGAATTGGACTCCCCTTCTTGGCTTTCCAAATGGGCCGAGCTCCTTGCTGCGAAAAAGACAGTGTTAAACGTGGCCCCTGGACCCCCGAAGAGGATGCCAAGCTTCTCGCTTGCATTGCTCAGCATGGCACCCATCCTCTTCTCGCTTGCATTGCTGAGCATGACACCCGTAGCTGGAGAACCCTGCCTAAAAAAGCAGGTATTCAAAGAAATTCGTAAATTTTCTGCTTTCTTTTGGTTTTCTTCTTGCATATCTATGGTACCTTGCGCCATTCTTCTGTCTCAAACTTAATGCCAAACAACTCCTTTTATATGTCTGTGCACTCGGAATTTAGTTTCTTAGTTTCTCAGCTAACTAACGTACAATGTGGAAAATTTTATTTTTGAGCTATATTCCATGTTGGGTGATGTTTTCTCCCTCCCCAGCTTCTGATTCCAAAACTCTCGATTTGCTAGTTTGAATTATGCATCTCATAACAAAATTTCACTTTCAGTAGCTTCTGATCTCAAAAATCTCAATTTCCTACTTTCAAATCCTGCACTTCACTGGTTATTCAGTGTTTACTTGATAAAGACTTGTCTGGATTTCTTCTGTGGCATCTGAGGATCCATATGGGTTCAAAAACATGTTCATAATCACTGGATAAGTAACCGGTAGAAACACTTTAAATTCTTTGTTGCAAGGCCGGAATTGAACTGGGTTTTCAAAATTCTACGAATCCGAACAATTTAATCTAGTGATCGTCATGTTTTTCTGCTTGAATCAGGGCTGTAGTGGTGCGAAAAGAGCTGCAGGCTAAGGTGGACAAATTATCTCCATCCAGATCTAAAGCATGGCCAATTTTCCGATCACGAGGAACAACTTATTGTCAAGCTTCATGCGCCACTGGGCGGCAGGTAAAAAATGCCATTCCTTATCACAACTCGCTCTGAAATTCACTAGCAAAATTGAATCTATCAAAGAAACATTTCTAAACTGGTCCAACGCTTTTTCACATCTTGACTGTTAGTCCAATACTAAATAGAATAGAGACGCACAAACAGATAAATTCTGGCTTGCATTACAAATAAAGCGTGTTGACCACCGTTCCCTTATCCATTGCAACATTCAAGCATCCCCAGAATTTTATAGTTGCTCACCCCAAATACGTATGGTTGTGCACATTCAATCCCCATAATAAGTCGTGCATTTTTTCTGGTCGCAAAATCATGCAAAACACAATCATGCGATAAGCAAAAAATGATACAGTATAAACATTACAATGAGTGCTAACGAGTGCACAATAAATAGAGAACTGTAAATGAGAAAAAAAAGGCTAATATTGTGGTTATGACATATTTATACATTCGCCAATGTGAATTTCAACCTTCAAATTCAAAGTCATTTTCAAGCTTTCTGTTACAGAACAACCACCACAGAATATTTCCTACCTAAAAGTGTCCTATATGCTGCCTCACCACAAGTTTGGGTTGGACAGATTTGTATTCCAGACCAGTGGGCGCTGCTTTTGCACAAATGTGGTTCTGCCATGCTAACAGGAAAACTGGTCAACAGTATTCTGTACACATCATCAAGATCAATTTCCTACCATCAAAAGAGGCTCCCAAGCACGTTTTGGATTTGGACACACATTTTTGCCTAAGAATGTCACAGCTTCCAAATCGATTGCAATCCATATTTAGGAATAGCCTTTGTCCAAGAATTTCCCAAGAAGAGGAAAAACAAACTTCCCGCATGCTAATCCAACCACAACAACAAAGGGCACTGCAAGAAATAGAATTTGCACCTCTAAAAGTTTTACTCGCAGCCTTCCATCAGCCCTTACTTGCATTCAATCCATCTTTATGTTGCATTGTATGCAAAGTAGGTAGAATATGAGCAAATTTTGGTGCAGGCATCGGATGGGGCAAATAAATTTCACCTTTAATATGAGCAAATAAACAGTCTCACGCCACTAATAACAGACCACAAAGTCTCTGCATTTGTTTAGTTGCAACTCTAATACCTCTGCAAGATGTGGCATCCAGTGAAAGTTTTGTTAGCAATGTTTATCACCACTGTGGAGCATGGCAACCTAGAATCTTGGAGATATTCATAGTTCCATCTTGAACTCTATTTTCAGTGATGTAAGTTTGTGATATTTCATCCCTAGACTGTAAGGTGCATACACATTGGAATAAATGTTAAACTTCTCATTGCAAAGACTATGACAAAAACACCCTATTGAATACAGCTAGAAGCTACCAATATCTGCATTTCTGCTTCAATAGGAGCTATAGAAAATTAATGCCAGAGGAAAGAACCAATTGAAGTACTGGAGCTCGTTAGGGAACTGCTTTGGTCCTCGAGTATCTTCTACCCTGTTTGCGATGGAACACATTAACAGAAAGCAAGAAAAAGAATGACCTAACACACACTTGATATCTTACCTGCTCAGCAGAACCCTTTATATGGGCAACTGAATCGATAAGTTATTGGGCCAGATATGACCGGAACTAGACTCAACAGGGCCAATTTGGCACAAGCAGAGCTTTGCAGGGTCGGAATGCTCCAAAATTGAGGTCACAGATCCACATAATTAAGGGCTCTGTTAAAGGGATCGAAGAGTTGCTGTGATGGAATCAGAACTGTGTGGGCGCTGTTACAGAGAATAGTGGACCATAACTGGTCAGAGTCTAGGCCAAGAGGGCCGAAAATGCTTCAGAAGGCCGATTTGGTTTTAGGGAGCCCAAATAGATCCTAGCCTGGAGAGATAATTGCCGGAGTCGGAGCCTCAAACCAACACTGCCATGAAGAAATAACGACCTTAAGGAGGTCGGAACCAGGGCCAGAAGGGCCGATTTGCTGGTCAGGGACCTCTGCTAGGTATGAAGAAGGAGAATCGATGGCATGCAGCCCTCCTTTCGGTTGTTTGATCCGTGTATGCAGGCCTCGCATTGGCAAATGGATCCCACTTGCTTGCAGAGTAAGAAATCCAAGAACATGCTTGATGAGGAAGGAATGCCGAATCGCTGCTTCAATCAGAAGTTAACATGGGCGCCTTGCGTTGCGTCATTTTTTTTAGCAGGACATGCAGTGGTGGTAAATTGCGGCATCGGAGTTTGATCTGCCATAGCATCAGAGTTTGATCTGCCATAGCCAGAGCAGAGCAGGAGCAGAGCACGAAACAGGGGACGGAGTCTTTGTTCAGCGCAATGCTTGAGTGCAGAGCAAGAAAAGGGGAAGTTTGACGTCACCATGATGTCACTATCTTCGTATACGTGTCACTACCATAATGCCTCAAACAAAATAACATCAGGTTCGAAGATTGTTTGCATCTTACGTGTCACAACCATAATGCCTCAAACAAAATAACTTCAAATAAATACCTTCAAACAGAAAATGAAACTGAATTATATATGAGTTGATAACATTCACTTGCCAAATTCAAACAAGTTATAACTTTCAAGCCACGTTTGTGGTTTGATTGCCTGCAAAAACACTGCCTTAGTCAGACACAATACTGAGAAAGCCATAACCAATAATGCTCATATGCACACAAAATGTGCATGTACTTTGTGTAGACAAATGTGCGTAAATTTAGGAACATTTAAAACATGAGTTTCAAAGGCACTAGGAGATTTTTGTCACGCGAATAATGTTACTACTTTCTTCTGAAATCAGCTTTCATATTTTGAAAACCAATGCTTTCTTTTTCCTTGAGATATTAGATTTTATTGTTTAATAAATGCTCAATACTTAGCCATGGTATGCAGATATGCAGCTCCACGCACCTTAGATATCTTCATTCATAGGTACCTTAGAGACATTAATTAGTGCATAGATACCTTAGTCAGAGAATGTTGAAGAGCTTAATAAGATTGCATAGCTTTTTGAAAAAGATCATATGTTTCGTGCAACACAGATTGCCTCTATTGATGCACAAATTTGCAACATGCCCATACAAAATGTAAAAGCCAATCATTTTACAAAGAACATTTGTTAACATTGCGACATTGACATCTCAAGGAAAAGTATTTTGTCTTGGTTCAACTTTCACGGCAAGCGCTAGTGACAAGGTGGGATTGGTGCAAAGCGAGCACCAGCATTAAATCAAACATCTTTAAGAACGTGAATATATGCAAAGTTATGTAATGACACCTAAAGAAGTTACGGTAATAGGGGCATGCGACATAGGGCAAACTACATGCTACCTTGACTTAGTTCAACCAACCTGGCAAGAGCTTTAGATACCATAGGCTCTGTCTTATGATATAATCGAAGGCAATACCATCAGCAACCTATGCTCATAGCATATGAATACAACCTAAAACCTTCACCCATCAGCAACCTACGCTCATACCATATGAATACAACCTACAACCTACTTCATTCACTTTATCATATTCCAATAATATGCCAAATCCTCAACCATCTCCTCCTCCTTTCTTTTCTCTATTGAGCCCCTCTCCAATTTAGCAAGGTGTCACCCATATTTTTTTGTTATTTTGTAGTGCAATAGAGCTCATTTTTGCACTTAACAAAGTACAATTATTGAAACTCCCAGGGTTGCACAAGGCGCTGGCTCCGCCAGCAAGAATTTAGTAATCGAACATACCGCTCTCGGATATGGGCAAACATTGGGCAAACCTCGAGGGCATGACATTCATCCTCAATGGCGCCCTGGTGGCAACACTGACAAAGCCTTTGCTCTCGTGCTTCCCGAGCCCAACGTCCTGTCTCAATGCGGAGGCGATGTGCATCCGTGCGAATGGAATCAGAGCAGTAGTATAGAAATATAATAAGAACCAAGAAATAAAATCTCAAGCATATGAGGCAAGCTTATTTACAACACATTCCAAAGCATGTCCGAAGCAAGTTTTGGACAACATTCATGCACAGGACTAGACAAACATCTTAGATACAAAGAGTTACTCCAAATTTTATTTTATCCAAATGTTCAGAAATGTCTCAATTAGAAATACCAGAAGACCTCTTCACGAAAGAGGATGTCCGAAATCAGCTCGCTAAGATGCATAATGGCGAGGGAAGGAATTTAGATGGTATAGCAGGTGAGTTTCTTAAAATGGGGAGGAAATGATTTGGTTACCGTTCTCACGAGACATCTTAATACATCTATAAAGGAGGGTCTTCCTAGGGCTTGGAAAGAATGTAAGGTGATTCCATTTCGCAAATCAAACTAAAAGAATGATGTGCATAACTACATATCAATTATCCCATCGATCCGAGCCATCGGATCGCCATTCTGGGAAGGGACGAGCGCCTATATTAGGCCATTTCCGTTTTGGCTCGGTTATCGGCGTCTTCTCACAGCAGCTTCCTTCCTTCTCGTAGCTTCCCTCGTCCACGATGCCCCTGTCCAAGATTTTTTCTCTTCATCGAATCTCTTGTCCCACATCACTACCGGATCGTTTCTCAGCCTCATCGTTTTAGCCTTCTTCTTGGCGCGTTTTCCCTTGATCATTCTCTTGGAAGGTGCGCTCTCTCATCAAGTTTTTTATTTTGTATTTCGCTATCCGTTGGATTTGGGCAATTGTACTTCGATTCTTGTTCTTTCTAAGATGCTGCTCCTATTGCTTCTTGTTGTCGCTACACTCTCTTATCGATCTCGTTGTTTATCTTGATGCTTTTTGGCCATATTACAGATTTTCAATATCATCTGGATTTGTGAAGTTCTAGCTTTGATTTGTTTGTTCTTTGTTCTCTCTGGAATTATTGTCTTCCTATGCTCTCTGTCTGGATCTCACTCCCTATGTTGCTCTCACTCCTTGCATGTGCTCATCTCTTTTGTTGCATGTACTAATCTCTCCTCTAGCACTAGCATGCACGATTCTTGTGGGCTGCATATGCAGGTTCAGGTGTTGTGTGCATGTTCTTGTAGGTTGCATTTGCATGCTCACGAACACATCCAATCTTAGTCGTCGGGATTACGTTACTGCTGGTCGGTCCATTCGTTTTGGCTTGGCGTGGCTTTGCGACGAGCTATTCCAACAATGAGCCCGATGGTTTGGGTCCAATCCTTTCGGCGGGGTAGCTCACTACAATCTGTTTCCGTGTTTTCGAGGTAGTTGTATCACCCCTTTTCTTTTTTTAAGTTGTGGGTTTACATTCTTCCGATTCTCATGCTTCTTGTCCGAGTTTTCTTTGATCTCTTCTATGGGGCATCGTCCCCTTGATTACTGCTCCAAACGGCCCTCTATCTTTGTCTTGCTTTTTGCTAGGCGATGGGTTCAGCCCTTATTCCACTATGAGCGTAGCGGTATGGCATTCAATTTACTTGGCCTGTCGTCTGCTGGAATTGAAGCGATCCTGCCATTTTCTGATCCCAAACGACCACGACTATCTCCCCTTGAGGTTTTTAACCCGGGGCTTATGAGGCAAAGGAGCATGCAACTGCTATTTTCTTTTCTAGTACTGAGTGCAGGCAGAGCAGGCATCGGTTTCTCTCCGGCGATCTGCCTTATCATTGGTTCATCAGGAGCAGATCTTTTCGAACAGTTGGATTCGTCTGGACCTGCATGGATTCGTAGGAGCGGTTGACCTTCTTTCTTCTTTTTTTTTCGGAGACGTTCCTTTCCCCTGTGAACCGCAACCATCCTGGCCCAAGAATTGTTGCTCCTTGACTCTGGGTCTGCTATATCGAGATCTGGCCAGCTCTATTTTTTGACAATTTGCCTTCTTAGTCTGGTCGGATTTGCTCTATGCTGCTTCGTTTTCCTTTTATGCTATACTTATGTTGTGATCCAACACACCAGCTTCTCAGGATCTAGACTGTTGTTACCGCGCTCCTGCTGTTACCTGCCTGCCACCGGCCATGAATTCCGAAATTAGAGTTATGTAGCCGATTGGAGCCAGGTGGTCGATTTGCCGAAGCGCTCCAAGAAGCGGCCATCGGATTCTTTTGCAAGTCAATTTTCGAGCTTCTCCAACGAATCCTTACCGCTCTGCTCTTTGGCTCACGATTTACCCTGCTCTCGCTTTTTTCTGCCATCCCTAATCTCTGGCCTCAGCTTCCATTCCGTTGCCTTTCTTCATTCGGGGTTACGTTCATCAGACTTCACCTCGTCTTTTCAAGGTTTGTGTTTCCTTCCCGATTTTGCCGCGATTTGTGTTTTTCGGTTCTTTTACATTTGAATGTTCCAATGTGCAACTTGTCGGTTTGAATGTTCCAATGTGGAATTTGTTTGAGGCTCGGGTTCGTCCATGTCTCTTAGCCCTTTACATTTCCTTCGCTACCATTTTTATATTGCTCAAGTCGTTTTATGTTTTAGTTAGCTGCCTACATAATTCTTTTCCACTATTGTTCATGGGGATTGGGTTCGGTATTTGCATTTAATGATGGGTTTGGCGTCTCATTCTTCTCATTTGTGCTTACTGGGACTTTAACTCTATGATATGCATGTTCATTTGCCTATATTCATGGGATCATCTCATTTATCTGACGTTTGTTCCTCTTTTCAACATATTTTCTCCATCGGTTATTATTTGTCTTATGCCCCCTATATTACTTATCATGGCCTTTTCTTAGCCTTTGTTATTTTATATTGGTTCCATAGGTTATCTTATGCCATCCCTGTATGCTTGCCCGTTGTTGAAATTTTGTTACCCATCTTAGTTATTTTCAATATTGCTCCATGGCTTGTGTTCCGAGTATTCCATATGTTGGGGGTTTTTTTGCTTAGGGTCATGTCGATGCTTGTTGTTCACATATTTACTATGGGAAGTTCCTTTGTAGTATTCTTTTACGATTATTGATTTTTGATGGTTCTTATGAGTGCTATAATGGGTTCTTTTCTTGTTTTCACACAGCCATCAATTTAATTGCCTCATCATTTATGCATCTAGAGTTGCCTTGACATTGCTAGGCGTAATGGGACCTATTTTTGACGGTTTCTTGTCTTACACTACGATCACTGGCAACATTTTTTGGCATCATATTCCTTCCTTCCTTCCTCCATTTTGCTTAGATACATGCATTTTTTTCTATGTGTTCGATGATTTTTATTTTATTGGTTCTTTCTGGGCTTTAGGTTGGTGGATCGATATCTACCCACTTTTTCATTACGTGGTGGCCGCTAGGAGATTTGTAATGGGGTTCTCGATTGGGTTGTGTATATCTTTTCATATGTTCCTTTTTCCATTTTTTGTTTTAGTTGCCCTGAGGTTTCTTTATATGTCGCCTGATCTTATAAATTTTATGTTTTCCCATGGTGGTTTTGGATTTTTTTCTTTTTTGCAATTGTGTTTTTCTTTTGGATGTCGATGCAATTATTTATATATGTCGCATGATCTTCTAAATTTTACGTTTTCCGTGGTGGTTTTGGTTCTCTTTTTGCAATTGTGTTTTTCTCTTGGATGTCGATGTAACTAGGGGTTTTGTAATCGGGTTCTTCATTTGGTTGTGTATATATTTTTTCCTATGGTCCTTTTTACATTTTTTTTTTTTAGTTGCCCCCATGGTTTCTTTATATGTAGCGTGATCTTATAAAATTTGTGTTTTCCCATGATGGTTTGGTTCTCCTTTGCAATTGTCTTTGGCTCTAGATGCTCCACGCTATTCAAGGTGGTTGTGCTATTCGGATTATCTTTTCCTCTTTATGTTCTGGTCGTATTGTGTTTTCAAATTTTGGCCTACGTTGTCATTCTCTTGGGTTTGCCGTTCTTCTCCTGGGTGGTACCCTGTATTACCGTGGTTTTATTTCTTTTTATTCCATATTGTGAGTTTGATGCTTGCCACCTATGTAAACTACGATTTCTTGACGTCTTTGTGCTCGGTTGCACTTTGTCTGTTTTTCCCTTTATGCATTTTACGATGCGTAGTTTCTTCTTCTTCATCTTATTGCTTTGGTTCGTGATCATTATTCCGTATTCTTGATCACTAGTGGGATTGCATATATGTGGGCCTCATTTTATTCACCTTATGCATCTCCTCGCTTGTTTTTTCTTCTCGTGTTGTTTTCCCATTTTATGTATATAGGACATTTCCTGGGTTTTCATTTTTCTTGTTATTGTCTCTGCAGCGTATTTTGTCTCCCCTACGCCCAGTGTATGCCATTTCCACACTTTCCTAGGATAAGTTTTCTTCTTTATCTTATTCCTCCTTGGAGCCTTGTCTTGCTGCCGACTGCTTTTTTACCTTGTCTGCATTAATATGGTTTTCTTTTCTTCTCGTTGTTGTCCTTCTCGTTCGCCTGCTAGGGTGTCTTCTTCGACTCGTCATCATGGAGGGCTTGTTTTATGGGGGCGACCTTTTTTCTTCGTCTCGTAGCTGGCGTGCTTTTCTTTCCATTGTTTTTGTTCTCTAATGTCCTTCCTTTTTTCAGGTCATGCCATCTATTGCGAGCACTTCCAGCTCTTCTCCCTCCGCTTCGTTTTCTCCCCCACGCCTCACTCGTGCTGCTGGTTGTCGTCGTCAACGCGAATTTCATCAGATTTTCCACTTCCCTCTCCCGTCATTTTACCTTTACCCTCTTTGGCTCGTCGTGATCTTTCTTTTTCCTTGTCGCAGGTTGATGTTCTTATTCGCCACTCCACACGAGACCAACTTGCCCGTGGTCGTATGATTTCTTTAGCTAGCTTGCCTTCGTTCGCATGCCCCGTCACTATCCTTCAGCGCCTAGTTTCTACCGGTTCTTGTTATCTCCTCGATCCTCCGTCCGGCGGTCCTCTTTTTCGCTCCTCTCCTTCCTCTCTGTGTCCTTTATTCTATCCGACTGCTCGAGGGTGGTCGGCGGAGTGTCTTCTTGCTATCGGCTTAAATCTATCCCAGTCTGGTCCTCATTCGGCTCGTCGCGGTGGGGCCTTGGCGGCTGCCGCTCGGGGGGTTCCACATGATGCTGCGCGCGCTTATGGTCGTTGTCATATTTGCAGTAGGCTTATTTTTTTGTGCCTAGCTTTGCTCACCATATGATAGTGGGTTTATTTTTTCGTGCATAGCTTTGCTCACCATATATCATATTACATCCTCACTGTGTAAGTTTAGAGACGTTGCTTTTTATGTTATTAGACGTGGTTGACTTTTCATGTTCTTTTAGCCCATAGTTTTTATTATTCTCCCTCGTTTCCTCTGTTTTTTGCTTTCGATATCACGGGGTCCACATCTTTGAGGCTCGTACTTCCGGCTGCTGGTGGTCCTCGTCTTCTCACGCTCGTTACGTGGTCTGCGACTCTACTCAACCTCGCCATGTTTCTCGTCCGATCTTTATGTCTATACATTTTTATATTCCTATGCGCATTCATATATTCCGTGATTTGCATTCATATCATATGTGCATTGTACGTATTAACGTGGTTTGTTTTGTCTTCGCCTTGTTGCCGTTCTCGTTGGCATGCCGGAGCGCTTCGTTCGATTCCTCATCGTGGCGGCGTTTTTTCCTTTTCATTGTTTTTGTTCTCTAATGTCCTTCCTTTTTTCAGGTCATTCTTGGCGTCTTGCCGTCTAGCCGGTAGCTTCCTTAGATTCGTCATCGGCCTGGCGTCCTTGTCTTTTCATTGTTTTCTCTAATATCCTTTCCTTTTTCGGTCATTGGTGATATCGTCCATAGCCGGCACCGGTTTTAAATTAGTCAGCGTGTAGCTTCCTTCTCGTTTGAACCAGACTCTTCGGATCCTGGTTTCCTTTCTTCCCCTGCCCGCTTGCCTTCTTTCGCATGCCCCGTCTCTATCCTTCAGCGCCTAATTTCTACCGGTTCCTATCATCTCCTCGATACTCCGTCCGGCGGCCCTCTTTTTCGTTCCTCTCTTTTCTCTCTGCGTCCTTTATCCTACCCGACTACTCGGGGGTGGTGGCGGCGTGTCTTCTTGCTATCGGCTTCTGTTTGGAGGTTTCGTGGCGACTGGCCTTATAGTTGAGGAAGTCCTTTGGTAGTCGGCCGGTTTTGTGTCTCTCGTGAGTCCCTTCCCAGAATCCCATCGATCCGAGCCATCGGATCGCCATTCCTGAGGAAGGGGCGAACATATACCAGGCCATTTCCGTTTTGGCTCGGTTATCGGCGTCTTCTCCGCAGCCTTCTTCCTTCCTTCTCGTAGCTTCCCTCCCTTCCCGCCCTGCTCAGTGGGGACGCGTCTGTTTCATTTGTGTTTTTAGGCCTTGCATTTTTGTTGTTGTTCACTTTGCATTTACTATAATTATGTTTTTGCATCACTATCATGTCATTTTTTCATATGTTATTTTCCACCCGTTGGGTGATGCTTTCTCCACCTTTCAGGTGATGCTATCTCCACCTGTGGGTGATGCTATTTATTTCCACCTTGAGGGTGATGCTATTTATTTCCACCTTGAGGGTGTCGCTATTTATTTCCACCTTGAGGGTGATGCTTTGTTTATTTCCACCTTGAGGGTGATGCTATTTATTTCCACCTTGTGATGCTATTTATTTCCACCTTGAGGGTGACGCATAATTGTTTTCCACCCGCTGGGTGATGCTTCTCCACCTTTTTGCGTCTTTTTTTTATGTTTCTAATTTGCTCTTCTTTTTGCGGGTTTTGATTGTGCGGCTTGCCTTGTCCCCGCCATGCATGGTAGTTTTCTAACCATTCACGGGTATTTTTGGGTTCATTTGAGTTCTTGCGGGTTTTTTCCGCGGTCTTACGGGGTCTGCTATATATTTGTGTTAAGCCATCAACCCACCTTTTCGGCTTTCCGGGCAACACATTGGGGATTCTACCCGTCTTAAGGGGTCTGCTATATTTCTGTTCGCCATCAATCCATCTCCTTCGATTTTCCAGGCAACACATTCAAGGTTGTTGGCGACCATTTCTCATTAGGGTTTTCCTCGAAAACCCGAAAGGGCGGGGTTTTTTATCCCGGTGAGAAGTTGTCGCCATTACCCTTCTATATTGCCTGTGCACATTTCTTTTTACGGGGTAGTCCGATATTGTTCCTATGGTCGGCTACCCCTCTCTATTCTTCAACACATTGTATACTGCTACTGTGATGAATGACAAGCCTATCTATCTATCGGCCGGTTTTGTGTCTCTCGCGAGTCCCTTCCAATTATAATTGGTATGCAAAACACCTTGAAGGTTTGTTAGAAGGAAAACTTGTGACGTTCCAGCATAATATACGCCCCGAATGTGTATATTATACTGCCACGTCACCCGTACATGTCACGGATGACATGTACTTGTGAGACGTATAGGGTTGCACCTAGGGGGCAAGGGTTGCACCTAGGGGGCAACATTGAATGTTGTGAATGTTAAATAAACATACACAATTATAACCCCATGGACCCCATTGCCAAATGGCTAAATCCCATTTGGCCAATGTCTAACCTAACCCTAAGGGTTTCTATAAATGGGCTTTCCCCCTTAAACCCTAAACCCTTTCTATCTTTGACATTTAGGGTTTCCTAGAGCTCCTTTTCTATTCTCGCATTTAGGGTTCTCTTGAGCCATTTCGGTCAAGTCTGGACTCCAATTTGCATTGCTAGGCTCCGAAAAGCCGGATTTGCACAACAGATTATCGATTAGCAACCATCTTCAGCAAGATCAGGAGCATGGACGCCTTCCGGGGATCAGGAGCGGGTCAAGGACCAGGTATCTAGTCATTCTGTTGTGCAAAGCCGTCTTTGGACAAGACAATAGGCTGGTTTAGTATGTTAGATCAACTCTAGAGGCCTTATAGATCCCGAGATCATAAGCCCTAACTAAGGAACCTAACTCTGTTGTTTAGGTAGATAGATTAGATGATATTCTCTATTTCAGTTCTGTGATGTTGTATGTATTTCACTCTGTGATCTCCATGTATTGGGAAGGGGGGTAGAGACCTAAAGCTGTGTAGCAGATGATCCTAGGTAGCACCACTAGTTCCCAATTATATGCGGCCCGTGCACAGGAGCCCGCCTGGTTGTGGGTGGCAGGACTAGACCGGCTGATAAGGAGGAACTTGTCCCTACACAGACTGACACCTCTGGTGTGTAAGGCCTACCGGGGGTCTATGCGGGCTAGGCTTAATGGCTTGTCACTGCGTGTGGGCAAGGCATGAGCTCGACACTCGTGGGGTGATGCGTCACCTTCCAGTGAGTTCAAGTCGAATAAGAGCAGTGGCTCTCTAGCCGCCTGTGAAGGGCATGGATGCTTCTGGAGGGGAGGTGGCTTCCCTCCTGCCTCATCGGGGCTGGGGAGATGCAACCCAGTAGTAGTAGCCCCTCTGGCTATTCACCCAGCAGGCTACGGTCAGGTCCCAATACTTTTCAACCTACTCTGCAAAGTGTGCACGGGAGGGGCGGATGGAGTGGACTACCCTCAGCCATGTTCTATGCCAGCCAAATCCATTGCCATGAATTCTGTCTGCATTGACTTCTGGAGGCCCAAGCCGTCAGTCGTAACCCCTTGAGTCTGAGCCTTGGGTAGGATTTTTCCCTTTCTGTTATTGTTTATGTTGATGTTGTTATCTCTGTGATGTTATGATATGTTCACCCTTCGAGGTTGTTGTATTTATATATACTGTTAGTTTGTGCTCATGTTTGTTTATTCGCGCTTCCGCAGATAGGTCGACCCGATGGAAGACGGGTGAATGACACATCCATTCTTCCCTTGCTGGCTCATTTCACTGGGAGTGGAGTCAGGTGGATGGCCCCTGTCAGTGTAGCTGCCAGGGGGAATGCTCCTTCTTCGGATACGATATGTGCATCGTAAAAGGAGTAGGGGACGTCACAGTGGTATCAGAGCATGATCTTGGTAGACCAGGATCGAGCACTCACCATTTTCCTTAGGACTAACAGTAGACTTCCAGTCTTGGGAACAACCTCCCACGCAAGAACCTCGAAAATTGGGAAAAATTTTTCCCAATTGTAGTGCAGCAATAGGTTAATGCTAAGAGTAGTGATAAGTTTTAGCAAAAACCCAACCTAAATTGTCCAAAAAGAGGTGACCCCTCACAGAGTGCGCCCAGACCACTTAGGACCATGTTCCTAACTGCTCCTCGTGCACTGTGTGAGTGGTGGACCCAAGTTGACCTAGCTAGATGCATAATTAGCTAATCTGACAGTGTAGTTCAGCTTATTACTTAGGTTCTAGCTAGTTTTGCATGTTAAAACACTAAGGAACACCTTGTAAATTGAAAATTGGACCCAAAAAGAGGTGACCCCTCACAGAGTGCGCCCAGACCACTTAGGACCATGTTCCTAACTGCTCTTCGCGCACTGTGTGAGTGGTCAAAACTTTGAACCTTCATAACTTGAGTTATACAGCTCCAAATCGCCTGAAATTTGTTGCGTTAGGACCATTAAAGAGTCTAGAATCCATTTATGACCTCAAATTAGGTTAAAGTATTATATCCCACCTCAAAATAACCAAAATAGCTCAAACCCTAAATTCTGTCTTCCAAACTACAGTTTAATTAGAAATAGAAGCAATAGCTTTTCTAGTACAAGGCTAGAGCCACAGAAGGGCAAGGAGCACGACTTTTTGAAGACATTGAAGACCCAGGCGACGTACTGACAACAAAAAGGAGGAGAGTGAAAAAGGCAGACCCAAGAGAGGAAGCACTATGGCAAACACCTCTACAAACGAAACGAGCAGTACAGGGCACGGCTAGCCTATCAACAATCTTCATCGAATGGAAGACATACGTTAATCATCTGCATGAAGAACCTTCTCGACTATCAAGAACTCGGGTGCAACATCCACGAGCTCTCATCAGAAAGAAGATTGCTAGTTTATTGTAAATACAAATTTATGTTTTGATCATGTTAATGTGTAAATCATGCTTAATTAGGGTGTATTACTAAGCTCTGCATTTGGAATCAACAAATTGGAGCAAAACTCAGTGTTTTTGGCCCCACCCCCTCACGAGTGCGCCCGGGCCACTTAGGATTATATTCCTAAGCGCCTCTCGCGCCTTTGTGTGAGTGGTCGAAAGCAATTGATCTATGCCAAAACTTGTCCAAATGCAGAAAGTAAGCACACCATTCGACTTAGCTCACCTTAATTAGTAGGATTTGACCCTTAGTTTGTAGAAATTGGCCAACCCTAACTCAAATGGAGCCCCACCCCTCACAGAGTGCGCCCAGGCCACTTAGGATCATATTCCTAACTGCCTCTCGCGCACTGTGTGAGTGGTCGACCCCTAAACTGGGCGAAAACTTATCCAAATGAAGCAAGTAAGGGCTCAATCCGACCTATCTCGATGAGATATGCAGGATTTCATCCTTAGTTTGCATGTTTGGCATCATCCTCAACCCCAACAGGGCCCCACCCCTCACAGAGTGCGCCCAGGCCACTTAGAATCATATTCCTAACGGCCTCTCGCGCACTGTGTGAGTAGTCACACCAAAATTGCCCCAATTTGTCCACACTTTCCCCAAAGTAGATGAAATTTGTTGCTATAGGATCCTTAGAATGCAATCTTTAGCATAGTTAGCCTGTGAATTGTACATCTAGATCTTAGAACCATAGATATTTCCCAACTTCAAATTTTTCCAAAATTAGGGTTTTGCCTATAAATAGGACCACAGGTGTCATTTGCATCCTACACTCTTGCTCCTCACTCCAAGCCAATTTTTCAGGCCCCTAAGGCGCTTCCCCATCTGTTTGTCATCCCCAGCTGCTCATACTCCATGGCAACCACTGCATTTAGGCGATGGTACAGCGCCACAGCTCATGTGGCCGAGGCCGACATCAACTCTGTTTTCAATGTCTTTCAGAAGCAGATCGATGTGGAGGCCATCATCAATGCCATCCCCTTCTACCAAGACATTATGTCTGACTTCCATGCTAAGATAGGACCATCTCTAGTAGAGCTCCCACCTTGCATAGGATACCTTGCACCAAATATGGCCCTCAAGATAGCTCTGCAAGACATACCCAACATAGACAAGTACCTAGAAAATAAGGCCAGCCGCTTACCCAATTACATGTCCATAGCTGTAAATAGGAGGAGATACTCCTCATACACCGCAGCTGTAGCAATTTTCCTATCCCATAGAGCCCAAACCCAGACAGGAGAACCATCTGTCCAACCCCTAGATATTGAGCCTATGGCCATGGCAGCAGGTGACGAAGAGCCGATGCTTCTGGAGTACGAGAGGGAAGAGCAGGAGGAAGATGAAGGACGTGGGTCGGACAGGGAGGACATCAGTGACGTCGACCCAGCACAAGAGAGGCAGCAAGCTAAGGAGGAACTTCAAAGTTTTGAAGAGGGGCTGAGAACTACAAGGACAACTCCACCACTTGGGCTAGGCATCACAAGACTAATCCCGATAATCATCCAAGGAAGCATACCTGAGCCTGCACGACATCAAGAACCCCCCAGAGTGCAGGGACAGGGGCTACATGATAGACAAGCTCCTACATCTCCTACGTCAACAACCGGACCTTGATGACTTCATCGACTGGGAGACACAGGACTTCCACATCAGCACAAGGGAGGCCCAGACGTACACTGGGCAGACATCGACGGACATAGAAGCCTACACCGGCATCAGGCAGATGATGGCACAACAGGAGTTACCCACAGAGGAGGAGTTCATAGCGATCCACGAGCGGATGGGAATCAGAGGGAAAACAACGAGTGCGCTCCTACCCAGCACCTCGGCAGCAGCACCAGTCGAACAGGATAGAGGCAGTATCAACGTAACATCCCCTAAGTTCATGTTCGGTGACTACAGAGAGATGATAGCAGTACCGATGGACGAATAACCCGGAAGACAGAGGGCTGCAATCAGAACCAGAGAGGAGGCGGGGGAGGCAGAGCATGGCAAAGGACGAAGGAGCCGACCTAGCCAACAACCACAGACCACTCAAACGCAACTCAAAGGAGTGATGGCATGTGCAATGGAGATGACAACAATTCCAGGCATAGGGGAAGCATCTCACAACGAAGCTTCAAAGACATGCAACAATGCCCGACTGCAACAACGATGATCAATGGCACTACACATCTCCAAACGACACTCCACATGACAGGTAAACACATTAAGGAGGAGCATTTTCAACTCAAGGGTTCACACGACCTGGAATAACGAACTCAAATCACACACGAAAGTCAACTACAGTCGCAACACCTCAAGGAACCCCGGAGTCAAGTAGAACGAGGAAGATGCAGAAAAACCAAAGAATCAAACGTGATTGGAGGAGGGAAAATCCTAAAGGAGTATTAACATTTAAGCATATGCTCTTCTATAAATTAGAAAAGTGGATGAATTAAAATCCCAATATAATTATATATATATACAAGTTTTTTAATCGATCCTATGGTGCATGTTCCAGTTTGTGCATGTTCTAGTTTTCTAAGAGTTTATGAAGACTCTTCCTTAGATTTCTTTAGATTTTATAAGATTCCTTTGAATTCCAGCCAAAATTATTATTTTTAGAGACTTTTCAAGAGTTACTATTCACTTCTATTTTAGGTCAAAGCTCATCCTCGAACTTAAATTCCCTTAAATTTCATGAGATTTTCTTAGATTCTGTGAGAAGTCCTTATGAGTTGACTAGTCAAAGCCCATTCTAGAACTTCCTAGAATAATCCCTTAGATTTTATGACGTTCCCTCAGATTCCCTTAGATTTCAGCAAAATGTTACTATTTTTAGGAACTTTTCAAAATAAACTATTCTTAGCAACTTTTATTTTAGGTTGAGGTGCTTATTCATGCTACCAATCAAAGTTCATTCTAGAACTTTCTAGAACATTCTCTTAGATTTTATGGCATTTCCTTAGATTTTAGCAAGCAAAAAGTTACTATTTTAGAAACTTTTCAAAATTTACTATTCTTAGCAACTTCTATTTTAGGTTGAGGTGTTCTAGAATGTTCTAGAATGTTCTAGAATTCTAGAACTTCTATAATATTCTAAAATATCTTAGAGCTTTTTGGAAGTTGTATGAATCTAGCTAGTGCAACATGTTTTATATGAAATTTATTCATGAAATTCAAGCACCATTGGGACTATGCAAAGGTAGGAAGGGAGAGCATATGAGAAGAGAGTGAAAACATTGGAGTGCGTGGTTGGTTGTTTATTGTTGATGCTTCTTTAAGGCCACTAGAAGATTTAGTTGAGTAGGATTTAATGCTGATAATTATATTATTCTCATGGTGCAAATATAAGTAGTGGTCCAAAGTGACATTTAAGATACGGCCAAGTGCATTTTTCTCACCAATAAACTTTATCCATATCACGTCACCTACATGGACATTTACCATACACCAAGTACATTTTTCTTTTTAAAGCATTCGTAAAGAACCTAAGACTGTTTGATTCATGGCTTTAAGGATTCCATCATTGATCAAATAAGCATTTATTCTTTAGGAATTGAATTTCGTATTCCATCATTGATCAAATTTGCGTCCATTCTTTAGGGATTGAATTGAATTGAATTGATGTTTATAGTTCTCAAACAACCCAAGGCAGTTGTTCATGGTTCCAAAAATTCCAATATCGAGGAATTAGGTGGTTTGCCACTACATCATCTAGTTGTTGAGTAGAAGATACGTAAGGAATACGAGGGCATCAAAACAATTGATAATGTATGTTGTTAGGTCCTGAGTTAATGGTGTATTTTGTACGGGCGACATAGTTTAATATTTTCGTGCTTGTAATAAGAGGGCCACAAACTTAGTTTAACATTTTCATGCTTGTCTAATAAGAACGTATCACATCTCACACAACATGTGAGTATCATCAAAATGAATGATGAAACTAACTTTGTCGTCGATTCGCGTAGCGAATCGCCATTCTTGCTCAAGACGAGCATGCATGCATTGCATGCATCGGATGCATACATCGCATGCGTTTTGGGCCGTTCTTCAGGTTGGGCGTTTGCTACTTATTGCGGAGTTCTTCATCGACGTTCCATCGGCGCTTCCTCTTCTCTCAGCAGTACCTTATTCTCTTTGATTTGTTTCCAGGCAGGGGAGGGGCTTCTTCCTGCCTAGTTTGGCCAATTTGGCGTTGCTTTCCTGCTGTCCTTTCCGGCCTTTAGCCTTCATCCTGTGACCTTCGTCCTCGATCCTAGTTTGTTAAGGAAGTCCTTTGGTATTCGGGCGCTTTGTTGGTTTCATGCGAGTCGCAGTGCAAGAATGTCGTCGATTCGCGTAGCGAATCGCCATTCTTGCTCAAGACGAGCATGCATGCATTGCATGCATCGGATGCATGCATCGCATGCGTTTTGGGCCGTTCTTCAGGTTGGGCGTTTGCTACTTATTGCGGAGTTCTTCATCGACGTTTCATCGGCGCTTCCTCTTCTCTCAGCAGTACCTTATTCTCTTTGAACCCACCCTCCCCCTTCTTTGTTTTTATATTTTGTACAAGTTACATTTTATCATGTTTTTCCACCCGGTGGGTGATGCTTTTCCACCCATTGGGTGATGCTATTCTTTGGTATGTTTCTCGTTTGTTGTGTTGGTGATGTGCAGGTACAGGTTGGCGAGCGCCATCCGTTTTGACTTCTCCATGCGGGGGTTTTTGGGAGCGATTCTATGCCTTACGTATGTCTAAGCCCCTTGCCGAAGGCTTATTACTAGGGTTTTTCCTCGAAAACCCGAAAGGGCGGGGTTTTTTAATCCCGGTGATAAGCTTTCGGCAGGTACATCAGCCACTCATCTATTAGCATTGTATTTGTTTTTGGGGTCCAAATGATATAATTGGATTTTCCCTTTATTTTTCGTGGGTAGTTCGCATGTGTGCGGCTATCCACTGTCCACCATTGTAGAAATCTGCTGAGATGAATGAGAAGCCTATCTATCGGGCGCTTTGTTGGTTTCATGCGAGTCGCAGTGCAAGAATTAGTAGTTTATTTATCTATCAAACGACCTACTTACCACAAGCCAAGTGCATTTTTTACCAATAGACTCTATCCATATCATGGCAGCTAGATGTTTCATCGCAGAATCTCACTCATCATAGATCAACAACTCCCATAGATGACAGTGGCAACTCCATAGAGCCCCTACACCTGCAACTAATAGACGAAAAGTATAATCAGCTGAAATATTTTAGTCTTTTTCAACTCAAATCCATCTAGATGTGCAAAACGTTCAGATATCAAGAAGTTGACAATAAAACTATTCATTATGCTCGTTTTTTAGCTCAAGCAAACGCATCATGTATATAAAACTTCTTTCCTTGCTCCATTCTATCTATCAAATAGAAACAGTATTCACATTTCCATATGTAATTCCATCATCTGATGGTGAAGTACCAGCCGTAAGCACCCTTCTTTTTACTAACTGCATCAATTGTTTGTTGAAGATCAATTTTTTGTTGTGCATTTTTTAACAGTCCTAGTTTTTGTGTATCATATAAGCTGTTGATTTTTGGAGGAATAAGTGTTGCCTATGTTGGAACTGGCATAACTTTGTCTACGACCCTTGCAACTCTCTAGAACGAAATGCTATCAAGTTGCTTACAGATTCCTTTTGTAGCGTGATCTTAGAATCATATGGCTGGAAGCGGCTGGAAGGCCTCCATTTGCAGGACTACTGCCATATAATGTTGTAAATGGCTTCTGCTATGGACCGATATCCGCTGGTGACTCAGCAACAAGAATGTGCAGAACCTCCTTGTTAGAAATCACTGTTGTTGAAGCCAGTTGTACAATGAAGAATTATAAGAGAGCATGTATTGGAAAGGAATTTTCAATTAGTAGGAAAACAATCTAAATACCTAACTAGTTCGGGCATGATGTAACGTTGTGAGATTAAGATAGCAAAGCGTTGGCCCAAGTTCCATGGATTTTCACCTTCCTTGCATCATGTTCTTTATCTCCTTCACAGTCCGGGTTTTATATCTGCAAATTAAAATGGCAAAGCATAGGCCAAGTTCCGGGATGCCGGCTTAAATGCATGATAGTATGGATTTTCATCTTTTTGCATCATGTTCTTTATCTAGTTCGCAGTCCCTCGCTTTTTATATCCGGCGCAAATTGTTTTTTCGCATAGGCATTCTTCAACAAATAAAAGGTCGTCAACTCATGGGAATTCATTGCCCCTGCATGCAAGGTCACTCTCACCAAATAAAGGTTTCAATCATATAAGACTATATGTTAGTCATCATTTGCGACACCGGCAACAAATAACCGAAACTCCATCGGATGATCCCCAATCCTCCTTATTCTAATGATGTTGGAGACATCAGAAATTACCATTGCTAAATAAACCGCAATGAAATGTGCGTAATGAATATGAATTTGCTACAATGGAATTAGCATCCGGATTTACACGATTTGCATTTGAATGTCACGATTGTTTGCTTGAACATGGCGAGAAACGTCTTTCTCTAGATCCTCCATTCTCACATTTGAGAATGACCGAGAATGACCTTGACTCGAAAGGTCTCTTAAAAAAGCTCACATCCTTGCATTACGCAAACTTTTCAAGCTTCGTAGACAAACCAATAAATTGATGTCTTGCCTTTGCACCCTTGGTACTAATAAAGCCTTATCCAGTTCAAATAGTCTAGGGTAGCTTAAGGAACCACAGGATCATCGATTCTCTTCTAAATACCATTTATCTAGCAATGAGCAAGACTTGCAATTGAAGCAAGCCATGAATTGAAAAGTGGAGTTATTGATGGCTTGCTTCTTACAGGATCGTTGATAACTAAGGTCTAGCCCAAAAAAACATGCATAAATAATTCAATTTCCCTAAAAACAACTGCAAATCATCACCTTAAGTAACATGAGATAAGCTCCAAAATATGCAAGACCACAAGGATGACAGGCCTGCATAAAAAAGGGAATGCGGATGTTAACATTCCAAGAGTATTACCCTGAATGGAAGTTTAAAGATTATTTCAAGCAAAATCACATTGCACAAATTATCCAAGTGATCACTTTGAATGGCATGCAGGCAAGTTCTAGAATATGCACAGCTTAAAGCATCTCCCCTGTAGAACATGTATCGTCAAACAGCACTAGAATCTAGAAGTTGAAAAGTGGAGTTATTGATGGCTTGCTTCTTACAGGATCGTTGATAACTAAGGTCTAGCCCATAATTCAATTTCCCTAAAAACAACTGCAAATCATCACCTTAAGTAACATGAGATAAGCTCCAAAATATGCAAGACCACAAGGATGACAGGCCTGCATAAAAAAGGGAATGCAGATGTTAACATTCCTAGAGTATTACCCTGAATGGAAGTTTAAAGATTATTTCAAGCAAAATCACATTGCACAAATTATCCAAGTGATCACTTTGAATGGCATGCAGGCAAGTTCTACAATATGCACAGCTTAGAAGCATCTCCCCTGTAGAACATGTATCGTCAAACAGCACTAGAATCTAGAAAGAACAAAGGATTTTTGCATGAAACTAATAGATTCTATACTGCTTATGAAAAAGGAATGGGCTTCAGAATCAAGAGATGGAAATCCAGCTAAGAAATATCTTGAATTCATAAACCTGCATAGCTATACTGCCAGATTATCTCCTATTTAGATAGAATACAGCAAAATTGTATTCACCTTGAGCAATTGCCAGTGCCCGGACTCCTTGCCAATCATATCCTGCATTGATTTTTTTCTCAGTTGGAGTGTTGCGGCCATGAATCGGCATGATATCGATGATATCCGAAAGCATGTGCACCGAATCACCCCAAAACCGCCTCCATCTGATTTTTGCAGCCGAAACTTGCGGTATGGCGCCTCCTTCGTTTTTATCTTTGTCGAAATTTGCATTAAGCGACCTTAGGTAAAAAGAAATGCCATCATATGATTTAAAGCCTTCCATTTAGTTGGTTCTAGCCATATCCACCATACCGTGGGGCAGATCCCACAAAGATAGAGCAATCACTGGAGCATCGACAGCAACGGAATCAACAAATCATAGCGGGGAAGCATGTCGCAGACAAAAAATTAACCAAGCCATCACAGCCGTCCATTTTGCCACGTGGCAATTTAGAAGGCTCAGATGGCCCCAATTATCAGTGTTAGGCAGCCCTCTATAATAATATATATAAGTCAGATATGTCTATCATAAGTATCGGGTGCTCACACATAGTACAAAATTAGGATCATGTTTTAGGGTTTAGTGTTTGCATCAAGAAACTCCATCACATCGACTGCCAAAGGATGAAGTAAAGAACCACAGGAATAGCCAAGAGCAAGTGTTCGAATGGAAGAGCAATTATAGAGAGACGAACAGAGCCCAAACCAAGCTTTGACTCCAGACACTTCGAGAAGTGGCCACAAGTAAAAGATCGCTCGTCCAGCGCAATATCAAGATGAGAGATACTATCAGTCATGTCAAGATCCTTAGTGCTGCACCATTTAGGTTTTGCACGACGACATCTTCGGATGCAACTCTACCTCTTGTAGCAGCAGCAACACTAATGACATGAGTGTCCTCAACAACAGAAGGAGGAACGACCAGACATCTTCAAAAACTACGACCACGACCTCAAGCCGATAGATGTCGAGGAATTCCTTGGGGCAACTCGACATCAACGAGCCAACTAAGGAGGCAACCTCTCGACGACCATAATTCTGCCTTGTATGGTGATGTTTGTAACATGCGTACCAGATGAAGATACACTTAAGAAAGGTGCCACAACAATGGGTTATGCCTATGCTCATTCAACAATTAGGTGGCGGCTTCGTCAAGTACTCCTACCAACAATTAGAAAACAAGAAGCCCAACTTATCTCCGACACGAGGGACCTCAACGCCCAAGATAGAAGTATTCGACACCTTAACGACAAGGACAGCAACCAAAGCACCTTCGGCAAAAAGAGAGTTCAAGACAATAGCCGGGCTACTCAAGAACACGAGCAGGTCTAGGGCAGAAAGTACTTCAACTCAAGGATCAAGCTACGCAGATATAAGAGTACATCATCCTCGACTACGAACCAATCACGGAGAAGAGTCATGAGGCTTTACTCGCCAGGAAGATGCACATGTATTGAGGGACAATGGCTATAAACCAGAAGATGAAGGAGTGCTAGTACTTCCACGAGCTCCTTAGATGCAACATGAGGTCCAAAACTGTAGAGCGTGATCAAGTGCAACTAGAAGGTACCACAAGACTAGAAGGCAGCATAGCAACGTAGATCGTGATAACGGCTAAGCCATCAAATTGAGGAGATCAAACAGGTAAGATGAGAAGCTCGATGGAGAACCGAGCCAAAGAATCGAAGAATCAGCTAGAAACCTCACCAAGCTACGACAACTCGCATGCAATTTTGTGAACCCAAGGATCGACAATTCGAAAGGCAACTGATGAAGAGAACAACTCCTTAATTACGAGTCTAGCCAAAGGAATTGTGCACAACTTCAAGTGGCGCCTGCAAAGATCTTCAGACATTGTGAAGGGGAAGCAATTATTGCCCAAGAACAAGATTAAGAAGCAGACCGGAATGCCGAAGCATCAACGACCGTCACATCCTTAGTTAGCATGTGAAGCAGAAGCAAGTTGTGCCGCACCTGACAGATATTGGAGAGCTCAAACATATCAAAGAGTCTACCAATCGAGCACGAGCTGACGTACAAATAAGAGGATATAGATCTTCAACACCAGCGCACTAGGAGGAACATCAACAACAACGCCATGGAGTACGTGTGCACCTCGAGGGGACACACCAAGGGAGCCTAATAGCTTTAATAGTATTTGTAATCATAAGAGCGTAAGCTATATGACTTGCATGCGTAATTCCCTTTGTTCTTCTCTCTCTCTCTTACAGTATAACAGATCAAAGAAAAGAGATGACGGACAATTGGAAGGCGTGAAGCGAGCAGCATCCTCAACACTTGTCTGTCAACATGCTCCAGGACTCGAAGGATGGAGTTGGCACAACAATATCAGATCTAGAGGCATCCTTTAGCCGCCAAGATGTTTCTCAACGAAACCATCTTCGGGCTTTTGGGAAGTAACATAGAAGATTTCAAGTGGTCAACTACGCCATCAAAACCACCAACAATGGGAAGCCTCTAATGAAGAAAGTTGACCTCTACATCGAGGAGGAACCCGGAGTCTCGAGCAACTCGAAGAACATTACCCTCAAGAAGGCAGCGAGTGGATGAGCTGCGAGCAAGGTTGAGGAGCTACGATCATATAGTCGAGTATGAAAGGCTTATGGATGATGACATCCATAATGGGAGTGGAAGGCATTTCTAGATTTTCTCATAAAGGGATTGCCCCAAGTTGAGCTAAGCGTCAACGATTGGGAAGGAAATGCATAGGAGTAACTAAAATTATACATGATTGTTAACAGACATCCAACATATTGAAACCACTTGGTGAGACTGATCACCTCGCTAAGAAGGAATCATTACTAGGATAATTGTTGACCATGTATAAAGCTAGTACCTCCAAGGAATAATCCAATCGAATGAAAAGAAGTAATCTAACAAGTCCGGCCAACTTGTTATGATGACATCAATTCAATTGATAGGAATATTCCAAGAGAGTAAATAACTAAGAAAGGGGGATCTTTAGAATATAAAATTGAATAATACATAAAAGGTATATCTAAAAATAAAAAAGTGCATTAATCACATAGTCTTTTGAGGCAAAAAGGAATTGTCATGATAATAAAACCTTGCAATTTAGAATTGTCCTAAATAATTCAATAACTCATCGCTTAGGGATAGATATGTTAAACACGATGGCTGCATCCATCATAGATGATTAAATATGTTAGCTAAGGCTAGTAAATTAATGTGTTAGATAAGAAGCATATAACCTCTTAAGGTAAATAGAATAGCTAAGATGTTATGACAACATCAATTAAGGGGATAGGATACATTGAGGTGTAGGACCACTTTCTTATGAAGAAAGTGGGGGCTCAATCTTAGGACTGAACCTACCTACATCTTAGGGGTTGAATTGTCATCAAATTAGTCGACCCTTAGAATAGAGTTCGTTCCGCAAGTAGCCAAAGCACATGGAGCGTAAGATGGATAGATGCTTAATGTCTATGTGTCCTTCAGCATGCAAGACTGACACGGTAGCAAATCAATGGAAGCAATGCAACGGCCAAATCGTCTCCAAATTAGTCGACACCGGCTCAATGGGGAGATGTATTCTAGCCTTAGCGGGTGTGACAACTAAGGTGGGGAGAGGCTTTGCATCTAAGTGTAGATAGAATGCATGATGGGAAAAGTATAATTTTCTTACGCCATGATCCATTGCTTGTATTCGCACCTAGGAATGAGCTAGTAGCCTAGCTCTTAATTAAATTATTCAGGGTTGTGAACCCCGTATAACTACATAAATTATATAATCTAAGTATACTATTATGCAGGGCATTGATAGTACTCCGTGAGGGCATGTATCATAAGCTTTAATGTCTTGTTGATAAATGATATGTTCATAATAACTGCATAGACAGTTTTGTCTTGTGTAGATATCTTAATATCGAGACAAAGTAAGATAATAATTACATAAAATCTTAGTTAAACCTTCGCAAGGATGTAATTCCTTCCAAAGGCATATAAGTAACCCTCATAGGATCCTGACAAATATAATAAGAATTTGTCTATCTTTCCATAAGTATAGCAAATATAAAGTATATACATGTAAGGTTGATATATCACGAACCAAGTAACGAGCGAGAGTCACATGCTCAACACTTGGATCCGATGATATAAACCCTAGCCATATGATAAATAATTAAAATACTTTTCAAAATAAGTATTGTCTCGATAATTGTATGATGACATATCTTAAAGGTCATAAAGTTATCATATAACAGTAGTTAAATATAATACTATTGGGCCCTTCGGGGTGTGGTCTAGTGGCAGGACCTTAAACTGCCACACCCGAGGTCACGGGTTCAAAACTGGCCAATATCGGTCTAGTAATGGGGACCTTAAAAATCCATTACCCCGAGGTCACGGGTTCAAGTGTGGCCAATCGGTCCTGTGGTAGAGACCCTTAAACCTGCCATATGTACTCGATAATCACATGCAAAGCAGCTCCTAGCATAAGGTATCGCGGCTAGGTAGTGGATTGGCTTCCATGTGATATGTAGAATAAAGTGATGTAGAATGTACTCATGATGTAATGATGAATAGACTGTCGTTCTTCAACAAAAAAAAAAAAAAATATAATACTATTGGAAGCAATATATCCAATACTACTATAATGTTAATATAAAAATATTACTGTAAGGTAATTAATATAATTGCATGCATTAAGGGAAGTCCAGCAGGATCATGCAGGGGTCCAAGACCGTAATGTTTATTTAAGACGTTAACGCATGCTTGCCGACATGCAACAGTCGGTGGAGGAAGTACGAAGATATCCTCTAGCAGCAAGAAGCCGGCAGAAGAGCATAGCAACAAGCTCTGCATCGACAATTGCATAGATGAAGCTTAGCATCGGCGGTTAGGCTGAAGCTCTGCATCGGCGATTAGGCTCAAGCTCTGCATCGGCGATTACAGCATCGGCGGTTAGGCTGAAGCTCTGCATCGGCGATTAGGCTCAAGCTTTGCATCGGCGATTACAACATCGACATCGACAATTGCTGAAGCTCTGCATCAACAATTGCAAGAAGCTTGCTCCAAGGTACGCTGGACCATTTAGGATAACCAAAAGAATAGGTAACCAATCCTATAAGTTGGACCTGCCAGCACACTTGAAGATCCATAGTGTTTTCCAAGTAAGTCTCCTAAAGAAACACACTCCTAATCCAGAGGAAGTATTGGAGACACCAAAGTTACTGGAAATGATGGACGATTACCTTGAGATTGTCCCAGAGGTTCTTCTTGTCAGCTCCTATAAGAAGACAAGAAGATCTCAATTCTCCAATACCTAGTGAAAGGGACACTTACCAGTGGAAGACGCTACTGGGCACTACAAATAGATCTTGAGAAGCAGTACCCACAACTCATGGAGCAATGCAAAGGTCGGCTCGTCACCAAAGTAGTCGACACCGACCTGATAGGGAGTGGAAGGTAGATTAAAAAGTCTACTTCCGTCCCACGGAAGTAGACGACCTTGAGAGATAAGAGGTCATTCAGGTATGCATTGATAGGAAAGCACCTTTGGTCAATGCCTACTACGGGGAGGACCCTATCCTTCACGCCCAAATACGGGAAGGACACTATCCTCCACGCCTCAGGCAACTAAAGGTGTAGGCATGAGTTGGCATTCTAGGCATGATAGGGCGCTGTCTCCACGACCACGATGGAAGAAACATAATCCTCCTATGCCGGGAGATATGCCTTGCATTCATGTAGTTGTAATTAATGGGTGGTTCCCTAATAACCAACCCTTATAATAATTAAATGTATTCTAGCATAGTGTTGGACCTGCAGGCCAATAGGAGAGTCTACGGGAGGAAGGTCACACTGTGAAGACTTGCAACACATGATTTTGTCACGATGTATTGTAAGGAAACGATGTGGAACCTTAAGTAGGAAATTTTGGAACTATGTTAATAATAATTAACATATTATAAACTTATTTAATCTTATGGATAGTTTTGATATTTCAGGTGCTTCGGATTGAGTGCCTATATTACATTGCATTACATTATGTATTTTGCTTGCCATAGAGGCCTGGGGGCCTAAATGGCTTGATAAATAAATTAAATTAAATTAAATTAAATTAATAATGGTGTAAGCTATAAAATTTTGTGAATAATAGATGATAAAGTAAGAGGGTGAAAGACTCCCTTACCATAGTATGATATTAAACAAAGATGTGTTATGATAAATTAAAATGTTAACTTGAGGTAATTATATTGTAAAATTGTATATATATCGAATGTGATTGCAGGATATGCAGGTTTCCAAGGTGGGGAGACGCGTGATGCTGAGGACAGCATCAAGTCAAGGTGGGGAGAATGTGACGTTCCAGCATAATATACGCCCCGAATGCGTATATTATACTGCCACGTCACCCGTACATGTCACGGATGACATGTACTTGCGAGACGTATAGGGTTGCACCTAGGGGGCAACATTGAATGTTGTGCATGTTAAATAAACATACACAATTATAACCCCATGGACCCCATTGCCAAATGGCTAAATCCCATTTGGCCAATGTCTAACCTAACCCTAAGGGTTTCTATAAAAGGGCTTTCCCCCTTAAACCCTAAACCCTTTCTATCTTTGACATTTAGGGTTTCCTAGAGCTCCTTTTCTATTCTCGCATTTAGGGTTCTCTTGAGCCATTTCGGCCAAGTCTGGACTCCAATTTGCATTGCTAGGCTCCGAAAAGGATTTGCACAATGATTATCGATTAGCAACCATCTTCAGCAAGATCAGGAGCATGGACGCCTTCCGGGGATCAGGAGCGGGTCAAGGACCAGGTATCTAGTCATTCTGTTGTGCAAAGCCGTCTTTGGGCAAGACAATAGGCTGGTTTAGTATGTTAGATCAACTCTAGAGGCCTTATAGATCCCGAGATCATAAGCCCTAACTAAGGAACCTAACTCTGTTGTTTAGGTAGATAGATTAGATGATATTCTCTATCTCAGTTCTGTGATGTTGTATGCATTTCACTCTGGATCTCCATGTATTGGGAAGGGGGTAGAGACCTAAAGTTGTGTAGCGTGATGATCCTAGGTAGCACCACTAGTTCCCAATTATATGCCCGCCGGCACGGGAGCCCGCCTGGTTGTGGGTGGCGGGACTAGACCGGCTGATAAGGAGGAACTTGTCCCTACACAGACTAACCCCTCTGGTGTGTAAGGCCTCTCCACCGGGTCTATGCGGGCTAGGCTTAATGGCTTGTCACCTTAGCGTGTGGGCAAGGCATGAGCTCGACACTGGTGGGGTGATCGTCACCTTCCGGTGAGTTCAAGTCGAATAAGAGCGGTGGCTCTCTAGCCTTTGTGAAGGGCATGGATGCTTCGGAGGGGAGGTGGCTTCCCTCCCCTCCTCATCATCGCTGGGGAGATGCAACCCAGTGGTAGTAGCCCCTCGGCTATTCACCCTAAGCAGCTACGGTCAGTCCCAATACTTTTCAACCTACTCGCAAAGTGTGCACCTGGAGGGGCGGATGGAGTGGACTACCCTCAGCCATGTTCTATGCCAGCCAAATCCATTGCCATGAATTCTGTCTGCATTGACTTCTGGAGGCCCAAGCCGTCAGTCGTACCCCCTTGAGTCTGAGCCTTGGGTAGGATTTTTCCCTTTCTGTTATTGTTTATGTTGATGTTGTTATCTCTGTGATGTTATGATATGTTCACCCTTCGAGGTTGTTGTATTTATATATACTGTTAGTTTGTGCTCATGTTTGTTTATTCGCGCTTCCGCAGATAGGTCGACCCGATGGAAGACGGGTGAATGACACATCCATTCTTCCCTTGCTGGCTCATTCCACTGGGAGTGGAGTCAGGTGGATGGCCCCTGTCAGTGTAGCTGCCAGGGGGAATGCTCCTCCTTCGGATACGATGTGTGCATCGTATAAGGAGTAGGGGACGTCACAAAACTTAGCTCATGGACAGAAGAAAATTGAAAGAGAGTACATTGCCAAGCAGGAATAAGAAGATCTCATTGTACGTTAGATCACAATTTAAGAGCTGCAATCAAATGGGGCAAGAGACATGAGAAGATGTTATTCCTATAATTTGTTGACTCAATAAAGCCTTTATGTGGGCTAGGTGCATATGGAGAGGATTGTGGTAACAACCACTATGAAAGCTACAGTAGCACGCTAGAAATTTAAAGATTGAAGTTAAGAGCACAATAGGGGTGCGTCACGAGTGTACCATGTCCACAACTCTATTTGGTTTATTTAAAGACAAGCTAGAGGATTGGATTCTTGAGAAAGGGTTAGCAAGTACACAATTAGGAAATTTGGTTACATATGCTTTTACATGGATGCTTTGGTTTTTATGGCAGACTCATCAGATAGTCCTTAAGCACATTTAGATACATTTGCAGAGTTTTGCAAGGTGAAACAAATGAAGATGAACCTTTTTTCATAAGAAATAATGACTATTGGGACGTTTAGGAAACCGAGTTCCAGCTATCAAGGGCAGCCCATGCAAATGGTAGAAAGTTGCAAAATCCTGGTTTAGAATTTATATCTGATTACAAATGGACAGATAGCATATAGAAAAGGATGTCAGGTGGCAAATCAGCCATGTACAATATGCTTGTTAAATGCCATGTTGCATCTCTAGATAATTTGGACCTGAGGAGAATGCTAGTTAAGACATTGGTTCAGATGGTGGTACTATATATTGCTCCACTATGGGGCCCAACAATCTCAGCCGAGCTTGGAAAATAGGTGGATAGTTTATAATCTCTTATGCAGGAAGAGTTATACATTATATATCAAAAGACAAATTCCATATTCTATCTTTCCAGCGAAGGTTGGCCTTCTTGCTTTGAAAGCAGAGGCAAATTAAACCAGTCTTTGTAAACAGAATTAAAGAGATGGCTGATTTTTGACTGGGAAAACTGATTAAGAATATACCTGAAGAATTCAGTTGGTATTATGACATAAATCAGTGGCTTGCAAAGTGGAGGAAACTTTAGATTGGTTGCAAACAGAGCTAGGCATTCGTGAGTTGGTTCAGACAAAAGTTTTGGAGAAATTATGGTCTAAACAAGGGGTAAGGATATTCTTTTATAAAATTAAAGTGAATCTAATGATAATGTATGAGAAACAAGCACATTAAAGGCATCGTTATCAAAGCACAACAAGGGATTGATTCCAAGATTCCGGGGATTAGCACATACCACCTTGGAGTAGAAACGAGCAAATGGCACGAGATTTCTAGAAATGAAGAACACGCAAATATTGTGACAAGGCAGAGATCGAGGACAAAATCCATGTGTTTCTGCAATGTTTGGCTTATCAGGCTTTAAGAGTTAAATTCCTTAAAAATGCTCCAAATTTTTATATGTTGCTTGAAATCAATCCAAAGGTTTTATGTAGATAGATTAAAGAAATTGAACAAATCCGAATTTGGCAAATCGTTGATGTATGTTTCTATACAAAGTTTGCCTAATCCCTTTTTGGGCCCAAAATAGGCATGATAGTCTTATTTCATTCTCATTTCGTTTCATACATATCAGCCAGAAGGTTGTGAATCTGACCTCCTATTATTAGCCAGTGAGAAACTGCACGGTCCAAAGCTTCATACGTATTGTGTTTAATCATATTTTTTATCCATATGATTTAAGCTCAAACGTCTTTCTCTCTTCCCAAACTGGCAGAAAGGGATCAACAAACGATTAGAATGACTTTTGAAGCAGATTAGACTATCGATGGAGCAACAAGAACAATCCAATTAAATTTTTTGCCCTTGATGCGTAGTTTGAAAACTAGTTTTCACCAGATAACCACCCTGGATGATAAGGATGGTTGGATTAACTAGTCCATTTTTTCCGCAAGCACATCTCAACTAATATATATGGCCATTCTTGTTAAACAAAAGGGATAATAAATCCCTATTTCTTCCTTCTTGATTACATGTATGTGCTCCACAACAACAAGTATCAATGCATCTAAAAAGAAATTCTCAATTTGTCTAAGCAAGTGATTTCCTGATCTCCCAATCATGACTTTTGGTAAGAGTGCATATAAGTTTACATGGGGCATTTCAGTAATATTAGATTAAACAGACATGGCATATATAGCACTCAAGTTTGGAGAGCCTCCATCCATTTGAAAGGTCTAATAATCCAAGGATTGGATGGACTATCATAAGAAGTGGCAGAAACGTATCAATACCCAAATAGTTTCCATCTTGATCCAATTTGCTTTCGCTGCGTATGCACAAGGCATTTTGCATGTGTGATTAAGCCATAATGCTCAGAAAAAAATTATTATATTCATATGAAAAAAGTACAATGCTAGAGGTTTCCATAGTCCTCTAACTAGAGTTTTAGAGCTACTATCTTATGTACAGCAGCTTGGAGCTTCTTCTTCAACTCTCCCAATGCTCGTGCAATGTTGGAGGCACTAATTACGGACTCCATCTTTTTGGAGTTTGCTTCTTGCGACAAGACATCAACTTCCTCAATCTCATTATTTATATTGTATAACAGCTCTGTTGTAAAAAGAAAGCATAGATGTTGAGGGCAACTAACATTGCTTGTCCTCGTACAACTACTTGGGGTGTTTTATAAAAATTACAAGCATGATCTCCACTGGAAGCTGAAGCTCACATCCAAGGCATTTGCTAGGAGTGGATGAAGGGGTTGTCATCTTCAGTGGAAGTAGGTGCAAATACTTGGCATTGTTGAAGAGTGTGTCCCTCATCTTCAATAACTCCTAGCTGAAAGCATTGGCAGACCCCCTGTTCTCGCTCTGTCCAAGCCCATCTACCTGTCTCACTTTTGTAATAGTATGCTCCTGTGCGAATGGAGGCAATCGTTCTATGCTTTTTATTGATAGAACAGGTACTATTGTAGACCCTTGATAAGCGTAGGATTAATCTGGTTTTGGTAGTGTGATGTTTTTACCAACTCCAAAGCATTGGTATCCCAAAGCTTACTTTGGAAACAAATGTCGAGATATTGTTTCAGGTAATTTTGTGCTTTGGTCAGAAAAGGCTGTCTGTACCCATTCCAAGTCATCGCAACAGAGGAACTCAACTTTGTGGCCTATTTATTAAAAAAGAAGGTACTTACCTTGTGTCACAACATGCTAAATGTGCCTTTGGATATGCAGATATATCTTTTCCGTGGTGTGAAGAAATAAGAATTATTAATAGAAATTATTCCAATCTTCTCAACGTGACATTCCAACCACCATTACTTCAAGCGACAGCTAGAAAATTAAACACGCCCTTAAACAAGCTTGTCGTCAAAGTACTCTAGGACCATATCTCTCGGAAATGCTCATACCCTTTGGTGTTAATTATTAATCACGAATATTACCAAACATGTATAATGCACAAACTAATACATGAACACTGCCCCCCTTGGACTGAAAGTACGGCTAAAGTCGATTGCCCTCACCTTTGATAAATCTCGACATGTATCGCAGCAGGGGGAGTCTTTCAGTCTTTCTTGTCCACCTCATGCATGCCATAGAAAGAGAATTCGTTGACTTCTCATAAATGAGACATTTCAAGATTATCTTGTTCGATTTTCTCGAATTCCATAAGGTTTTATGTGGCAGATGGTCCTTCCAATTCACTTGATGTGCTTGTTATCATCAGCAATGACATTGATCTTGACAAATTAATCCCGCCTTGCACAAGACGTTTCCAACCTCTCAAAAATCTGGTTAAGCTTAATGGCATTCCCTATTTAAAAGTTGTTTCAGAAACCTTCTGTCCAGGTGCTCTGCCTGCCCCTATTTCTATCCATTCAGTAAGAGTGTGTCTTCCTTGACACACATGCGTCGCATGGAAATCGATGTTTTGCACCATTGGAAGTTGCACGTGAATTTTCGATGAAAGACTCTCGGGTCATTGATTTGGCATAGGTCAAGGAATATTTATCAAATCAATCAATGACAAATAAACTATGCAAATATGCGAAAATAAAGTATGCTACCTATAGCCAAAGGTAGCACATGCCCAATTAATAAAAAAAATACAAGAGAAACTAAGGTTGCAAATGTTCAATGCATATCCACTTTGTTCCCATGACTTAAAGTGTGCAAATATGCTAAAATAAAGTGTGTTACCTATAACCAAAGGTAGCACATGGCCCAATTAATAAAAAAAAAATGCAAGAGAAACTGAGGTTGCAGGCATTTCTACTTTGTTCTCATTCATCCCAACTGCTTCAAGTTGATATCTACGTCGCCGCATTTTTACTTGAAAGTAATGCCAAAAACAATTGAGTATAATTGGAAGGTCTGATTGAATTTCATAATTAAAAAGGTGCTAAGTTCTGATGTGAACAAATTGAGTTTCCACGGTAATGAAAAGTCCAAAAGGGTACAGGTAGATATTGGTTCTTGCTTCATAAAGATTGCAATAAAACCGAAGCCTTGGAAATTTTAGGAAGTGTAATCAAGCCATTCATAAATTACATGTAGAATTTTAGATGGCACGTTCATAAGTAGCAAATTTTCATAACAGCACAAGTTAATGCTCTTCCCATAAGTGAATCATGTGATGAAGCCAAAGAAGATGTTGAATCCCTACAAATATGTCGAGAGAATCTAAGTATCTTCTGGAATTTTGCATATTGAAATTTCGTTAGTAATTCACATGGCAATGGCTCCATGGGGTTAGCCGAAATGGTTAACTGGATTTTTGCATTCACATGGAATTTTTTGAATCTCTGAGCATTGACCATCTCACATACTGTTGGGCTCTGAATTTAGATTCTGTTTACCATCATGACTTTAGGAATTTAATGTGACTGGAGATGCCTTCTGAACTGGCACTCCCCACTTTTGGGGGCCAACTTTGGCCACCCCACTAAGTGGACGATTTGAAGCTGCACCATGAGGTCGAAGTGGAGAATTCAGCAGTGAATCTGGTTTTCCATGAATTGGCAAAGGTTCTTCAACATTGAAGACTTCAAACATAAGGCGCCGTACTTCAGACTTACCATAAACAAGATAACCAAGTCCATGGATAGCTTGCTGAACACCTGTAGTAGAAAAGTTACGGAGGCGCCTGCTCACTTCAAAAATTGGTTCACGTGCTTCGCTATAAACAATATGGCGTTGCAACCTTTTCTCCCGTAAATGCCTGCCACAAATTCTATTAAGCAAGAGCTTCCGATGTATTCGCGTCAAGAACAATCCAGGCCCATCCAACTGCTTCATCAGCAACTTTTCCGCCATCACTACATCCTGGCATGGGCACATTTTATGTCATAACAAAACCTCCCATAAGAGCAGGAATCCCACACGGTAGAGCTCTAAGTAGAATAAAAGAAGTGAAATATACTGAACGGCATCGTTATTTTTGGCATTAACCATGCATCCTTCCTTGCATGCTAGAGTCAGTAGGACTAGCAACATATTAAGTGTAGTGTCCTTCAGACGTTTCTACGACAAGAAAAGCATAAATATCACATTGTATATTACTTTATCTTGCAAACTGTACCTGGATCTTTGAACCTATGTACTCTAATCTTTCGTTGCAAAATCGTGGGTGCTCCCGTTTATATTTGGAAGGATGAAGGAAACATAACTGTAGATAGATGAAAGTTACATGTAGAAAATTCTCTCATAAAATACTGCACAAAATAATCAATTACCTGGAGTCCAAGCTGAACCTCCACCTTCCTTGCAGCGGCAACTTCAGGGATATCGCTTCTTATTGCTAGAGGATATCCAAATACTCCTTGGACATAGGGAAGTGAAGTCACGTCCCACACATTGTAGCGGAATCGATATATTCCAGGTGGTACACATGCTCTATAAAGTCTTGGATGAGCAAAAAGGCCATCAGCTGGTGCCTGTTGCAGCAATATCAAATGTGGCAAGAATTAGCATTTAAACACAAAATGGCGATGAAGATAAAAATAAAATTACTTTTCAGGCAAAAAATGAGAAGCATCAAAGTTGGAATTTGTACCTTATATAGAGCAACATCTTTCCAAGTTAAGTTTGCTGCCTCAAACTCAGGAGCAACATTATCTAAATCCTCGCCACATATGCGATCTTTTGGTTGGCAGTCCTTTGCATCAAGGTTGAAACCAAAAACCTCAAAGAGGACACGATAAACCTCAGGCATTCCCAATGTCACATATACTGCTCCAATCAATGCCAAGAACACGTCCCTATGTTATGGTGCATAACTCTTATTAGTTTTCCAATGGTGCACTTTCACAACAGCAAGTTGGAAAGGTAAGAAGAATTACTCACTTGCAAGCAGCTTCACGAGGATTCCGCTTGACCTCATGAATGAGTCTGTCAGTGAAAATAACCTGGTCAAGACCAGCAGATTTTATGCAATTGACCATAGCTGACTTATTGGTCAAACCGTAAACGCGTTCCCTCAGTGCAGCAGGAGTTTCTCTAGGGTATAACTGCAACATAAGTTCACACATAGCCAGCTCTAAAACGTATCCACCTAAGAACGATAGCCTGGAATGCCCAACTCTAACATATGCGGCCTTCTTGTACCTGTCTGTTTCTTCATGTTGAAATGCTAGATATAACAAAGCATCAAGATGAACAGCAGGACTATCCTCAGGTGGATTTTCCAAACCTTCAAGAGGATAACCTAATGCATCTTTGATTTCCAACAAATTGGCATCTATCCATTCATGATCTGCCTGCCTGAATGGCGCTGGGGGCAGGCAAGAGCTTAGCAAAGGATATGCCTTCAATGCCAATTGTGGGCTGTTTAGAATACGTTGTGCAAGCTTAGAGTCCTCTAATGGGGGCTTTAATATCAACATTCTGTGTGGTCTTTTTTTGAAATCCCTACGAGGCAGAAATGGACCTGGATTTTGTGTAGAACTTGCATTATTCTGAAGATTCATCTCTGAATTTGAAGTCGAAAGATCCGTCTCTACCTCCGTCGGGCTTGATAAACACGCTTTGATCTGCCATTTAATCCTTGAGTGTCTGAATAGCTTGCCCTCTTGAAAAGGAATTGCAATAAGTTTTCGTTTTGTCGGGAAGAAACAGCTGATATGGGATGATTGTGAGAGCGAAGAAAATACGTCCGAAGACGGAGAAGAACACGGAGAGAGGAACTGATGCGCCATGGCAGTGGCCATAGCCACGACTATGTGGATGAGGTTTTGTTAAAACCTTGGTGCTAGAAGTATTTATACACCGTATCATTGACATACAAATACCAACAAATTATATTTCAAATGTTTGTACTTCAATACAATTATTAGGGTTGAACATCGAAGGCAGACCCTCATCTTTGCCATGCAAGTAAAATCTTAAAAAAAGGGACCTTCAAAGATATTTCTCTTTTCAATCTTGTTGACATCACTCGCTTGTTTAAAATTGTGCTTGGATCATGTATAAATTTAAGAAATGTAGGATTTGAACCTGCATTAGTGCCCCATGTTCATGTGCCCAAAGGATAGATGGGTGATGTGGTCGACGACCATGAGATTCTCGCTATTGAATTTGTTTTTTTCGATTAGAATGTTGTGATGGTTTTGTATGGGACCCCTTTCTGGGTGGACGGTGGGTTCCTCGACCTGCAGTAGCCGAGAGCTGGTCATTGGCCACCCGGAAAGGGGAACCAAGTGCCCTTCCCCACAATATAGAAACAGGGAAGAATCCCCCACGGTGTCGAGAGAGTTCTTGATGCCTTCAACTGGAGTTCTTCTTGATGCTTAAAACCTCTTATTCCTCGCAGTTCTGGTGACTTTTGCTTGAAACTTCTCCGTGCAAATGACGAGTCTTCTGTAGGTAAGGGATGAGATTGAAAGTTTTTGGGGTTTTAGTAGGCAAAGCACATATCTGCTCGACAGATAATCCTCTAAAGGTAGACCTAGTAAGGCTTGGACGGCATCCTCACTTTTATTTTGTATCATATTGTCTTGTGTTCTCATTGCCGATCTCTTTACCGAAAAAAATAGAAGGGGCAGGCGAAAATTAGGTTTTTTGAAATTGAAATGCCAATGTCACTTTGTTTTAGTGCTTTGTTTTGGGTTGTAATGCTTTATTTCTATCATGCTTCGGAAGCAAAAGATGCTCTGTTTTGTTAATGCTTTGAAAGCAAAAGGTGTTAAAACTAGCTTTTTGAATGTAAGACTGGGAGTGGATTTTGAATGATGTAAAATTGACAGTGGTTCTTGAAATTTGAATGAAAAACTACAAGCTTTGGCAATGGATTTTGAGCTTTTGAGCTTTTAATATAATGAGCTGAAAATTTACAAGTGTTGAACAAAAACATTACAACAGCTGAAATTACAGAGCGCTAAGAAAGAACCGGTTGAAAAAAACAAGTTGGCCGGTTAAAGCTGTCACCCAGGGCACCCAACTTCCATTTCGATTTGTAGGACTTGCACATATCACTACACAAATGTGTCGTAGACAAAAAAACTCGACCATGTTTCTATATTGTGGTTAGTTTCTACTTTTTGGGTTGCCGAAGCGCAAACCCTTGGGGGGAGGGTTGATATGTGGGGCGATATTTTGGGCGGCTGAGATTGGTTTGCAGGGTTTTTGGACGGCTGAGGTTAGTTTGTATAGCCTCATTAGTCAGCGTGAGAAGAAGGCTTGTTTGCTGTCCATTTGCGTGAGGCTTCATTAGGGTGCAATTCGACCATGTAATAGTAGGGCTATTCTTCCATTTCTCTTTTCTGGTTAGTGAACCAATCCTTCGTCAGACTTATAGCTCTATTTGAGGATGTCTTCTGAGGCTCTTTTTTACCATACAGAAAGATAAACACTCTTAGTTCTATATGTAAGCATCAAATTTAACATGGCTCCAATTACGCAAATCCTTGTCATGATTATGTATGTCGATTGGAAACATTAGACGGTAGAATAAATCCACTCATCGAGGTTTTATACTGAATCTATAATGAAATGAAGTGACGTGATTAAGGTTCTAGTGGTCATTTTGGCACTTGACGTCCCTGTCATAAAGACTTCCTGCTATAATCCTAAGAAGACGGGAGATCCTGCTGGATTTGCTACACAGAGAATGTTGTATAGTGCCCCAAAGCTTTTCAACCCAAAAAGCTCTGATATCGTTGTTGAGACAATGGACCACAGAACTCCATAGCCAAACCCAGAAAATAAGGTTTCCATGTACAGAGATGCTAGAAATGTTAAAGCAAATAATTTATGCCGGTTCCAAGAAAAAGACACGATCTTGTCACTGTGATTCTACTTGGAAACACATAATCCATGTACATAACATCCACATCAATTTAGATTCTAAAGAATCTATCTTGTTGCATGAACTTAGTAAAGTTAATATCCACATAATAATCTGTGAAGAGATTGAAGGAGGCATTTTTATCTGACTGCACTAAAATAGATTGGAAATTTATTAAGCTTTGTATTCAGATATAAAGTAATATACTGTGACTAGAATTTAGGTTCAATTTAAGGGCAAACCATAGTGTGTTAGCACCTTTTTTTGCTTGATTTTTTTTTAGCCTGAGTGGAGGATGTCTAGAATCAATTGTTTTTTTATTTTTCTATTTTTCTTTTAAAGCTTGGGTGGTTGTCCAAAACCAATTGATAGCTTTTTCATTATATACCCTCTTTTTTTTTGTCTTATTTTCTTGCACCTCCTGATGGTAGCCAGGGGGTTTTAAGTTCATGACGGGAGAATCTGTTAAGAAATGAGTTGAACAGAGAACTGGAAACAATGGGATCAGTTAATAATCTTAAAATTGCTCAATCAATGGCGACTATGACAGAGAGCATTTGCCAGATGACAAAACACACTCTTCTTTTGCAAAGCTTACTGCTTCAAAACAGACAAACTAGTTTCAGTTTCTAAAGGTACAAGACTTAGCTTTCTAAGATATTATTAGTTTCAATTTTTTTTATTCTTCTACAAGTTAGTATAGTTCTTATTTTGTTCTTGGATTCCTTCTTTTGATTTTGCCAATGATTGCATGTTTCAAATTAGAATAAGACACCTTAGAGGATCTATGACAAGGAATTTTAAGGATGATAATCTAATATTCCTTTATCTAGAATTAATTCCCAAAACGAATCCCTTCAACTTCCATAATGGCACCTTGTGCGCATACCATTTTATTTGAGAGCTTGCATGATGGCGAGGTGCAAGGTTTTGGTCTGGAGGCATTTCCCTGTCTATAGCTCTTCACGCTCCTCTGATTTTGATTCCATGGAACTTGCTGCATCACTTGCTTCAAGCTTCTTAGTCGTCAAGTTTGTCAAAGTTCAAGAGCTCCAGCATGGAAACCATCATGTTAATATGAGTCAGAGGGTGATTCACGTCTACTTTTCCATGGGCAACATCTATGTAGAGCTAGAATTAGTGGTTTGGACTGAACGAGCAACCCTTCTAGTAGAAAACTCATGTCACGTGCGTGCATGTTAGGCATCATGGCAGATGGTACCTTTAGGAAGTTAAAATTCTTATGATTTATTGTGAAAACTTCCCTATCTAACTCTTCAGCTCTTTCCTGTTAGTTTATGAAGACTGTTTTTGTACAGATATGATCATACTGACAAGCTTCCTAGAAGCAGACCAGTTAGATGTGTTCTTTCTATAACCATCTATTGTGTTAATATCTAGCATAATAACAGGGGTTACTTTTGTATTTTAATACGCTTTTTAACATGGTTTTCCTATGATTTAGTGGTTTTAACATATTTTAAACGAGATGCACCCTGGACTACCACAATCATTGGATCCATCGATCCTATGGCTTAGACCGTATGTTCGTGCCTCTAGGCACCTCTCATTTCGGTTATGGTCATTTATAATTGGAGGTGCCTATGATTTTGAAATATGAAATACGAGTTCGCCTAAGGTTTTGAGGGAATATCAAACCTCTATACGGCTTTGCCTAAGGTTTTAGAATATGAAATATGTTCTAATAAGACTACTTTAACCAATACACCCAGTGAATTAATGTGGTTATTTTCTATCTTGAATCTATATTTTTTTTATAACAACTCATTGAATTGTTTTAGGGATATATGGTCTATGATTTCAGGAATTGTCATTCATGTCAAATTCCCCTTGGAACTCCCTATTATTGTTCTATATATTGATGAGTTGTACTAATCAGTAGATCTAGTATTTATTTTTAATAGTTAAACCCACACATTAGATATTTATCCCATGGTTATGTTCATGCTTATCAATATATTATTTTCTTCACATGCAAAGCTCGAGACAACCCCAAATAGGGTTTAGCTAAGCATCTTTAAGAGCTTGCCAGATTTCACGGCCTATTGAAGCATCTTTAAGAGCTTCTACAGACATGCAAGGACGTTATCATTCTGTACTTTCCTTGTGTACCCCTTGTCACGAACCACTGAGTTTGTGCGCTCGTAAATAGCCGGCTCAGCAGCGGTGTCAATGTTCTTCCGTGGGTGTGGCTTCTTTGTAATCTTGATGGTACCCCTCGTAGATTTCTGGCTTCCACCTTGCCTGTAAGAAACTTGTTGTTAGATGCACCAAAAGGGAGGACAAATCATACCGTAAAACGTATTCCGGAATAAAATCACAATAATAAGATCCTAAACACGACAAAAATAGGCTTTGGTACTAGAAATTGAAAACTTAACGAAGAAATTGACAGCTACTTCCAAAATGTTTTAGGCTTTTTGTAGTCAAAAAACACACTTATAGTCTGTAAAACACCTAAAGAAGTCGAGAAAAGACAAACAACATTCCACGCAAAACCAAAGTGTATCTGGAGATCCGTCCGCCTTGTCCGGACTCGTCAGCAGTCTCGGAAACGTCCCTTATCTATCCCATACAATCAAACTCGCTTGCAACATACCTTTTATTTCCAGGGCTTCTGCAGACATGCAAGGACGTTATCATTATGTACTTTCCTTGTGTACCACTTGTCACGAACCACTGAGTTTGTGCGCTCGTACATAGCCGGCTCAGCAGCGGTGTCAATGTTCTTCTGTGGGTGTGGCTTCTTTGTAATCTTGATGGTACCCCTCGTAGATTTCTGGCTTCCATCTTGCTTGTAAGAAACTTGTTGTTAGATGCACCAAAAGGGAGGACAAATCATACCGTAAAATGTATTCCGGAATAAAATCACAAAAATAAGATCCTAAACATGACAAGAATAGGCTTTGGTACTAGGAAAAATAAAAACTTAACGAAGAAATCGACAGCTACTTCCAAAATGTTTTAAGCTTTTTGTAGTAAAAAAACACACTTATAGCCCGTAAAACACCTAAAGAAGTCGAGAAAAGACAAACAACATTCCATGCAAAACCAAAGCGTATCCCAGAATATACTTTATCTTTTCTTGTTGCACTAAAATATATTTCGGAATACACTTCTGTTGAAGAAGAAATGCCAAACTGTATTCCGGAATACACTTTGGCCTTAGTTGTTAACCAAAAGTGTATTCCAGAATACACATTATTGCAACAAGTGAAGCCAATGTGTATTCCAGAAATACACTTGGGCTTTGCATGTTGGACTAAAATGTATTTCGGAATACACTTTCGGTTAACAAGTAAGGCCAAAGTGTATTCCGGAATACATTTTGGCTTTCCTTGTTCAGCAGAAGTGTATTCTGGAATACACTTTTGCTATTCACGACAATGAAGTGATGCTAAAAAAGACGTACGATGTACTTTTTACTGACCTGTCCATGATTATTTTATGCATATCGAAATATAGCAATAGCAACTAGGTTGTAGAAGGCACTGGCTTTGGCGATTGGAATTGGAGAAACGGAATACACATTTGAGGCAGTAATTTTTCCTTTTAAAGGTATGCCACTCACTCTTCTCTAATTCTATGTGAAACAGAATACGCATAGTCTAGTTAGCTTGGTCTTCTATAACTTTTTGGTTTCCTTTTGCCTTTTCGGCAATCATTTCTTTCTCCTTCCAAATTTTGTATTTTTGAATAACAGTAGCACAACAGATGTCTTGGTTACTTACCTCCACTTTCCTTTTGTAGTTATTGAAAATGGCTAAACGTGTTCAAAATAGACTTCTACCCCCTTTCGTTATTTTTGGTTCTTCTTTTTCGGAGGAAACATCTAGCCAAAATGTGTTTCCCCCTGAAGATGACGCTTCTCCAACACCAATCTCAACAAAACTTTGTTGCTTCTTGAGGACACTCCCAGTCCAGCAACTAATAGACTGCCACCACCTTTCCAATCGTCACCAAGTTCTGCAAGAAATATATTGTGCCTCCATCTTTCATTCCATCGCCTTCTGTAGTAGCAGGCTTCCACCACCTTTTGTTCCATCCCCCGACACTAGACAGGCAACACCTCAACAGGTGATTTAGAACAAACTGTCACCTCCATTTGTAGTTTCACCTACTCCAATTTTAGAAGTGTAAAGTCTGCAGCACATTATGAGGAATGCGAGATTCTTCACAACTTCTCCCACCATGACTTTACTACAAACAAGGATGATGTTACAGCTTTTGCACCAATTCCATCAATGCATATGACACACGACTATGCAGAATTTCAAGGCGCTCTGAGAGAAATGTTTGAAATGACTCTTCAACAACATGCTGCCACAACATCGTTTGCCATAATATCTTATGGGCCGTCCCCTGCTTTTAACACTATGCCCCAGATTTTTCTAGGTACAGCTTCACGTGGTTTATTTTCCTCTACAAGCACACCACTGTGGGAAGAGAAGATAATTCCTAGAGTTGAGCTCTCCTCACATGGTGAACAAGGGGTGAACTCTAACGAGAAGCAATGAGATTACATGTTTTCCAGCCAATCTTCCAAGAAATTCAAGGTGGATTTTAGCTTGAGAGCATGTTCCTCTGTAAGAAGAAAAAATCTTTTGGACGAACAGAAAATGAAGAGACTTCTAAGAACTACTAAGTGTTGCTCATTGAGTTCCGTGCAGTTAGAGACAATTACAGTTCTATGACTCTAGCAGACTAGAATGCCTATTTGGCTTATCATGTAAGACCAGAACGCCACACATTCTTGCATTACATAAACCGTAAACAAGTATGCCATGAATGCTTCATGGTTATCCACAATTTAGAGTCCACTAGAATATCTCGAATACACAAGAGACTGGATAAAATCCATCCATTGATGATCACTGTGGGCCAAGAAGGGTGATAACAATGCACGCCCTAGCTGCTATCACATGGATAAAGAAATATTTTAGATAGATAGATAGATAGTATTGTAACGTCACAACCACTAGGCAGCATCCAACTGGACATGTGACCACACACCACACTACATTGCTCGGTTGGGCCCTGCCCCCAACCACCTTACCGACAACAGTACCGAGTGCGATTCTGGGCAACATGTATCATTTGACTGACATCACAAAGAAAGATATCTTCCAAGAATATAAGGAGACATGCATGCAGTCTCAGCACATCTCTTACTCACACTTCTGTCGACTTTGAAAGAGTGAATTCGGTCTCGTGAAAATTCCTCAAAAATATAGGATGTCCGTTTGCTCAAGGTGTGCAGAATTGAAGAGTCAAAAAGAAACTTCAAAAACTGAGGTTGAAAGAAGTAAGTTAAAGTTTTTCATTCCCAGTACTTGCTTCATAGGTTTATTTTGACCTGATTTTTTGAACAGATATTGTTCAGCAAAATCTTTCTAGACACCGTGAACAAGCAGCCGAGAGAAGGAAACTTGCTAAGCACAAAAAAAAGCTCTTGAACATCCACTGCAGTATATATCTGTTGTGATTGATGGAAAGGATAAAAAAAAGACAACTCTACCTCATTATTTAAATATTCCTAAAGATGTGCCAGAGAAATGCTTTATTAAGGTCCATCTAGTCGGAGCTATGATCTTCAAAGGAAGTCTGAAATGCAAAGTCTTTTTAACGTATCCTAACTTGCATGGTGACCCGAACCTCACAATTACAATTCTTAACGAGGTGCTTTGTGAGCAAGAGTAATTACCACCAGTTCTCTACCTGGAACTTGACAATACTACGAGGGAGAACAAGAATCAAACATTCTTTTCTTACTGTGCCGTGCTAGTGGAGCTAGGGATCTTCAGAAAAATAAAGCTCGGATTCTTATAGGCCACACTCACGATCAAATAGACCAGATGTTCAGCAGATTTTCCGTGCGTCTTAGAAAAAAGAAGGCTTTTTATCTTTTTACTTTAGTTCGAATCATTGAAGACTCTTACACTCCCATTCCAGTGGTTGAGCTTCTCATGGAGACTGCTGACTTTAGAGAATTCATTTTCTCTTGACGTTCCGATAGAGAACAAGCTGTGAATAAGTTGAATGATCTTACCTTTCAACATCATATCAAGTTTTATTTAAAGAATGGAGAAAGCTTCTTACAAGGGAAGAAATATACTAGAACTCAAGACTGGAGTTCAGCAAAGGGGTTGCACTTTCTCAAATCTGTTCCAGACACTTCTTTGGTAGCGTGTATTGAGCAACTTCATTTGAAGAATCCAAAAGAGACAAAGCGAAGAAAAGTACCCTAATGAAATCTTTAAAAGCAATTGAGAATGGAATTTCCTCGGGCTTTAAGTACTTCTTAGAAGAGGACCAAATATGGTGGAGAAGTTTCTTTGTTGAACAACAGATTGTGCTTCAAACTCTGCAGTTGCAGGAACCTTTTGAGTGGCCTAATGCCTTCCATCAACCCCATCACCAGGCAGGTCCGAGAAATGCTACAATAGCATATGTAGTACATGAAGACGAGGACTGGGTCATGTACCTCGGACCAAGACGCAAGAATAAAACTCCAGGTAATATCACAGAAATTGCCAAAGATATGCTGATTGCTCTTCTGACTGAGGAGGATGAAAAAGGGCGACCTTTTTGGATAGCAAAAGTACTCGATACAATCAATGACGAATGCTTAGTGACTAAGCTCAAGATTCACTGGCTTGCTACACGTTCAGAAAATGCTTTTGAAGGTAGATATGAGTTAGAAATGGGAAATCAAGGAAAGGGAAAAAGGGCCAAGAAAGTGGGTTGTAGGGATGAGCTAAACCTACGTGACGTGACCATATTGTGTTATAATTTCAAATTAAAATCTGACAATCGTCTACGTCAAAAGACGATCAACTTGCTTAAAAAAGCTTGTAATTATGAGGAAGAAGATGAAGAGGGTGGCAGTGCTTCACCCTCTGTTGATAGTGACGAGGAAGATAACTCTAGCAGTTCCTCGATGTTGGAAATGACAAAATTACGTGTCATGTGATATTCTAATCTATGAGAAGCAGTGGCAGTAGATTAGAGTTGTTAAATGGTGTCATGTTATTCAAAGCTATGCAGTTGAATGGGGGAGACCTATGAGAAGCAGTGGCAGTAGGTCAAAGTCAAAGTCAAAGACAAAGTCAAAGGTGGCGGGCACACCCTACCCGGATGTTGCTGGGCTCGCTAGAAACACACAGACACCTCCTGCCCGCCACTTAGGGTTTTGGGTTGACTGGTCAACGGTCAAAGTCAACGACAGCTGGAAGATAAGGACAGCAGGGCATCCTATTATTTAGGCAAGTTGAAAAACTTTCTATATGAAGGGCATGCACGATTTGACAAGTGGATATATCCAGGTTAATAAGAATATAAATAAATGAATGATGTATGAGTAGTGTGGAGATACAGGGGCGTGTATGCAGCTTTAGGAGCAGGTGGGTTTGAAGGAGACAGAGTCTTGGCATACTTGGGTTCAAACCCCAAGCTCTGATTCTAACATTGGTATCAGAGCTATAAGATCTAGTAATCATGACAACTAGATTTGGTGCAAATTTGCTGAATACAATTGAAGTTTTTAAAGGGGATGGAGGGTTTCAAATCTGGAAGGAAAGTATTAGGAGCGTGCTCGAGTTTGAAAAGTTATGGTATCTGATTGATGGTAGTGCAGTTGCAAGTGCAGGAGCAACTAGTTCAGGGGATTCAAGCTCGGCTGCTAGCTCTAGTGCACAGTCTGAAGGTGCAGCAGTGTCTCGTGCAGGGGGAACTTCTGCTAGCTCAGAAGGAGACGCAGCTAAAATTATGGAAGCTCAAGCCATAATTATGTGCAAGGTAGGAACTGCCTTAAAGTTAAAACTTCGAGGTATGAAGCCTAAAGATATGTGGGACTATCTGATTAAACATTATGAACAAAAGAGTTCCTCACAGATAGATATGTTGGAAAAGGAGTTAAGGAAGATGAAGCTTGTCGAAAAAGATAACCTAACTAATTTTTTAGAAAGGTTTGACTCTATTATTGCAGATCTTGAAGGTGCTGGAAATATTCTGAGTGAGCAGTATCAGATTTTGGCTTTAGCAAGGTCAGTTTCTCATAATAGTCATTTAGCAACTTTGCTCAGAAATGTAGCTACTTCTAAGGAACATGCTATCAGAATGATACATGCGACCTAATTTGAGCAATCTAATGTTGCACAAGAGGAGTCGAAACAATTTGCGAGGTATTGTACACTGGTAAGGCTAAGAAGGTTGGTTTTAAAAAATTTTCACAAGACAAAGTAGGGCCTTGCTATTTATGTAATCAGTATGGTCATTTGAAGAATGAATGTCCAAGTAATGCAGAAAAAGAATTGAGGTGTTTTAATTGTGAGGGCAAGGGCCATTTCTCTTTCAATTGCTCAAGTCCTAAAAAGAGGAAGAGGTCGTGGTAGATCTCGAGGTTCTGAGGGGGGAAGAGGCGGGACAAGTTTCGAGGGTGCCGCAAGTATCAATATAATGGAGAAGCATGAAAGTAGTGAAGGGGAGATAGAAGATGACACCTTGGAGGTACGAAAAAGCTTAACTTGTAATGTTTCTATAAGTCCAAGAAGAAATAATAACAAGTTTGTGGTTATAGATTCGGGAGCGCGGAGAAAAGTGTAATGTGTGATATGCACATGTTAAAAAATGTGGAAAAAGAAAGAAGGCCATGTTCAACTTGGTGATGGGAGGCCTGAAAAAATAGAAGACTCGGAGTTTTGGAGTTGTTTGATTTGAATGGAAAACCCATTATCTTTGAAAGAGGTTTTGTGTGTACCTAATCTTGTAAGAAATCTCATATCTCGTGGTGTCGGTTAGTGGATATGGGATACAAAGTTTTATTTGAACAAATTCAATGTAAAGTATTTCTGAATGATGAATTAAAGTTCATTGGCAAAAGAGTTGGAAACTTGTTTGGTTTTAATATTGATCATCTTCATGAAGTTAATCTGGTAGAATATCCAGATATAAAACTTTGGCATAACAAAGGCTATGTCATGTGAATCCCGCAGTTGAAGCTCTAAAAAAGCAGGGTATAATATCCGCAAAAGTAGAAGAAGAAGGAAAACTTTTATGTGGTGGTCATCGAAACTTGGAAAACAACCAAGATTACCATTCAAAAGGTCAAATAAAAGAGCAAAGGGCATTTTGGATTTGGTACACACGGATCTATGTGGTCCTATAAATGTTACCAGTTTAAGTGGACATAAGTATTTCATGACCTTCATAGACGATTTTAGTAGAAGGACAAAAAGTTATATTTTGAAAACAAAAGATCAAGCAAGTGAGGCCTTGAAATTATTTATCATTTGAAACCGAGCTAGAAACCGGAAGGAAAATTAAGTGTATAAGATCGCATTGGGGTGGTGAGTATATATCCGATGAATTTAAGTTTTTTGTGCAAGCAGAGGAATCAAGAGGCAACTAACTTGTAGATACTCACCACAACAAAATGGAGTAGCCGAAAGAAAAACAGGACCTTACTAGATCTTTGTGAGATCCATGCTAAAATACTACGGCCTACCAAATTTTACGTGGGATGAAGTCTGAAGGCGCCAGTCTATATTCAAAATTTGTTACCTTCTACAAGCATTAAAGGTGCCATTCCCGAAATGCTTTGGTCCAGTAAGCTTCCATCTTATGACGATTTAAAGCATATGGATGTTTATGTTTTGTTCATGTTCCTGAAGAATTAAGAAAGAAATTGGATGATAGGGCATATATAACATATCTTGTAGGATATGATTCAAGCTCAAAAGCATTCAGACTATATGATCCAGCAAGGAGAAAAATCATAGTTAGCAGGGATGTTATTTTTAATGAGAATGAGTTTTATAGAAGGATTCCCATGGTAAACTCAGAAACTCCATGTGACAATAAAAGGAAAGACGTTATTTCAGAAATACAACAAGAAATAAATAAAGAAGAAGATAAAACTGAAAAACTTGAGCAGGCAGATTTAAGTGATTCTGACAATGAGTCAGAATTAATTCCAGAGGAAGTTGTTGAGTCTGAAATGGAACCTGGTATTGAACATCAAGAGTTAGAAGTTGATCATGGTATTAAACCCAAGAGAAAGCCAAGACGAACTGAAGCTCAGATTTTGGCAGAGGAAGCTAAACATGTTTTAGAATCACATGGGAGAAATGAAACTGGAAGAAGCAAAAGACTCAGATCTGTTGCAGGAGAAATTAATACAGTATTTGACATTTTGATATTAGAAAATGATAAAATACCTCAAAATTATGATGAAGCAGTGCATGATTCTCATGGAAAAAACTGGTTAAGTGCCATGGAAGAAGAAATGAGTGCTTTTAAGAGAACAAACACTTATACCGTAGTAGATATGCCATTGAATAAGAATATAGTTGGAAGTAAGTGGATATATCGAGTGAAACCAGGTGTTGATAAAAGAACAAAAAAATTCAAAGCCAGACTGGTTGCTCAAGGGTTCACACAGAAAAAAGGGGAAGATTTTGATGAAACATTCTCACCACTTGTGAAGATAAACAGCTTAAGAATGCTATTGGCTATTGCAAATGCCTGTGATTATGAAATACATCATATGGATGTAAGTACAGCATTTCTGAATGCTAAATTGGAAGAGGAAATATATCTGAAACCTGCACCTGGATTTGAAGAAGAAAAAGGTAAAGTGTGGAGGTTAAATAGAGCAGTGTATGGCCTTAAGCAGTCTCCCAGAGAATGGTATAAGTCTATGGATGGATATTTGTTGGAACAAGGTTTTGAAAAGCTCAATTATGATGGGAATGTTTACAGATTTAAAATGGGAAATGACTGGTGCATTATTGCTCTGTATGTTGATGACAACATTATGGTAGCTAATAGAAGCAGAGTACTAAACCATTGCAAAGATATTTTGAAAAAGAGATTTCAAATGAGAGACCTTGGAGAACTCAAAAGATTTCTGGGAATTGATGTATACAGGAATAGAAGTCAACGGATACTAGCTTTGAGTCAACAAGGGCATATTCAAAACATGTTGAAGAAATTTCATATGGAAGATTGCAATATGGCAAATACTCCTATGGTTCCTGGTCATAGAATTTCTGCAGATATGAGTCCAAAGACAAAAAACGAGAAAGCAAACAAATGGAGAAAATACCTTCTGAAGTTTGATTGGTTGTTTGTCCTATGTAGCCAATTGTACTAGGCCTGACATTGCATTTGCGCTTAATATTCTCGAGAGGTATAATGACAAGGCTGGTAAAGGACACTGGAATGCAGCAAAAAGGATTCTCAAATACTTGAAAGGTACAATGCATTTTGGTATAGTATTTAATGAAACCAACTTGCAATTGCAGGCTTATTGTGATGCTGATTGGGGAGGAGATTTAGATAAATGAAAATCAACTTCAGGGTATGTTATTTTATTAGGTGGAGCCCCAGTTGCTTGGAAGTGCAAGAAGCAAAGCGAGATTGCTTTATCGAGTCTTTGAAGCCGAAAGTACAACTCGGCACCACTCGCTGACTAAGGAACTTATTTGGGAAAGAAGGCTTATGGCGAATTTGGATTTGCTCAAAGAGGACCAACAATCATTTATTGTGATAATACTAGTTGTATTGCCATGACAAAAATCCAGTTTTGCACGAAAAGGTCAAAACACATTGAAATGGAAGTTCATTTTATCGAGAGATATGGTCAAAAGAAATCAAGTACATTTGACCTATGTTAGTACAAATTGATCAAAGAGCGGATATTCTTACAAAGGCTCTACCTTTATCCGCATTCCAGGAAATAAGGAAATTGTTACAATGTGATGACAGGGAATATCACATGAAGGGGGAATGTTGGAAATGACAAAATTATGTGTCATGTGATATTCTAATCTATGAGAAGCAGTGGCAGTAGATTAGAGTTGTTAAATTGTGTCATGTTATTCAAAGCTATGCAGTTGAATGGGGAGACCAGTGAGAGAAGCGAAGGCATTCAAAGTCAAAGTCAAAGTCAAAGTCAAAGTCAAAGGTGGCGGGCACACCTACCCGGATGTTCTTTGGGCTCGCTAGAAACACACAGACACCCCCTGCCCGCCACTTAGGGTTTTGGGTTGACTGGTCAACGGTCAAAGTCAACGACAGCTGGAAGATAAGGACAGCAGGGCATCCTATTATTTAGGCAAGTTGAAAAACTTTCTATATGAAGGGCATGCACGATTTGACAAGTGGATATATCCAGGTTAATAAGAATATAAATAAATGAATGATGGATATGGAAAGGCATGAGCTGAGTGCAGATACAGGTGCGTGTATGCAGCTTTAGGAGCAGGTGGGTTTGAAGGAGACAGAGTCTTGGCATACTTGGGTTCAAACCCCAAGCTCTGATTCTAACACTCGAGTGACAGTGAAAGAAGTGAAGGTGATGACGAAGGCATAAACGAGCATGATGATATGATGGATCCCTCTTTCATCACTCCTCACACTTTTGCACATAACTGAGTCTTAAGAAAAGACTGTAAATTTTGCATGTGAATATGAGGATTTTATCTTCAATTTTTTAAAATGCTACAATTTCTGTTGAAGACTTCACTTCAACTTTCCGTTAAAAGTAATATTTTCTTAAATTAGATGTTCTTTAAAAAAACATACTTTAATGAAGTTCTAATTGTTGTGAAAAGTATCACTTTAACATAGCCAAATCTCTCTTTGCACAAAAAAATTGGTGATTTTGGGAAGGTCAAAACACATTTTTTAACCTCATTTTAGCTTTTTTTTTTTTGAAAAAAGGGATCTTTGAGGAATATTCCTTTTGCTCCCATTTCGATGAATCCGACTGCTTGTCCCTAGTTGATCTTATGCACTCTTCAGCTGGTTCTCAGGCTGCTCCTCAACAGCTCCTGCTTGTTTTTCTTCTTATTGGGAAGAAGCAACCACAACTTTTAGTTCCACAAATGTGGCTTCATCATCTAAGCAACTCGTGGGAGGAGGTTGTACTTCTGAAGAAGTAACCTTGGTATAATCGGATGAGGTTTTGGCTCTTAACTCTTCATTTTCATCAGGAAGAGAAGGCAGGGCAGGCAACCTCATCTTTGTGAAGTTCACAGCCTCCCTATCTATATCCACTGCAATACAATTTCGACCCTTTTTAAGTGCACATGCTATTGTTGTGTCAGACCCTGAGAAACCCTTGACATGAAAACATGTCAAGGATATATTTGATGAGCTTTTGAGGCTTTTGATAATGGTTAACTTTGCCTTAGGATCTGCAAGCTCAAGAAGAGGGGTCTGGCTCAAGAACAAGAGATCTTCACACAAACAAGAGATTTGAGTCAGATATCAGGGCAACAGCTTGCAAATGCGCCTTATCGACTGCCCTACTCGATTAAATTGGACTGATTATGCCATTTGCATCCCATGCTTCCTCTGCTTGTGCTGGAAAATAAGATCCGCCCCTGTTTGCTCCCTCGGATCTGTAAGCTCGAGAACAAGCTCATATGTATTGCTCGGCCGGACCTACAAGCTCAAGAACAGGGAATCTTCGCCAAAACGCAGGGCACCTTCGCACAAACGCAACAAATGCTCTACCAGACGACCAAAAAATGCTCTGCCAACAAATGCTCTGCCGCAAACAAACAAGACATCTATGGGAAGCTCTGCTATGAGAAGCTCTGGGAAGCTATGGGAAGATCTGCTATGGGAAGCTCTGTTATGAGAACACCGGCTATGGTGCTCGAACATCGGCCATGGCTATGAGAACAGCTATGGCGCTCGAACATCTGCTATGAGAACATCGGCTATGGTGCTTTGCAAATAAGATGGGAAGCTCTGCTACGGCGGCGATGTAAGGGTCCGGTCACATGATGCTGTCAACAGGGTTCCCACGTCGTCAATCATAGAAATGGAAGGAATCACATACCGAATTTTGATAGCGAAGAAGCCCTGTTGATAGCAATCCGTTCAACGGGCTTCTGCATCGGTTTGAAGCATTGCCGTCAACAGGGATTTCAGAGATGAGGACAGCTGGAAGATTTTCTAGCACTTGGCAGCAATCCCTCTGCCGGATCACAGACAGGCGTGCCAAATTTTCTTGCTTCCGGTCTTTCTTTGCAACGTGGAATCCTTACTTTGATAGGATCACGCGACCCGAGCAAAAAAATTAGGTTCCTATCAACGGCAAAGAATCCGTGTTACCAGGTGACCTGACCCTAGGTGTATAAAACCAAAAATTATCTGAAGTAAAGAAACAAAGAAAATTCCAGGAATTTTCATAAAAACGGCGCACGTAAGGAAGAAATTGCCAGCATCATCATTAAGCACAGAAATAAGCACGGGAACCTTCGAACCTTACAAAACTTCACACATCGTTCAAGGAATCCGGTAGAAATGGGATTTGTGAGCTATCTCACTGGTGCTGTCGGCCCAAACGGTTTTGGCTCCGCCTCAACAGCAGAGGATGTCACTGCCACCATCTCACTAAACTCCTATACTGTCATGATCACAGGTATGTCTCCCTTCTACGTCCAGTTTGAGCAGGTTTGATGCTTGTTGAAGTACACGGCTCGAAGTTTACTTTCTTAGCATCTGGGCCTCAGTTATAATAGGAAAGAAATGCTTTGAATTTTCACATGCTTTGGATTTTCATAAGTCCTGGTCTGCAATAAGCAATTGAAAGGGTTCCCTTTTTTTTTAACTCTTTTAAAGGAGCTACATCTGGTATTGGGCGTGAAACTGCTCGGGTTCTGGCAAAAAAGGGTGCCCATGTGGTGATCCCTGCTCGAAATGTTGAAGCTGCCAAGGAAGTACAAAATTTTATTCTAAAGGAGACCCCCAATGCAAATGTCACTGTTGGGGAGCTAGATCTTAGCTCCCTTCAATCAATACGCAATTTTGTAGACGATTTCAATTCAAGGAATCTCTCTCTGAATATACTTATGTAAGTTCAAAGATGAGCCTTATTTTCTCATTTACACACGAGTTGTTTTATTGTATTTGAAGGACGAAGACCTTTGAATTTGAATGTTATGTTTTTGTGCAATTTGTACAACCTGAAAACTAGTCGCAATCAAGGGGTTGAGCCAATCAGGCACATAGAAGATTGTTTTGGCAGATGAGAAAATTTATTGAGCATTTTGGAAGATGACATGGATGGATAAAATGGTAATCAAGTTAGGAGGATATCCTTAATAACCAAATATATTAAGAAATCGTTGTCAGTTATACTAGAAGAAGTAGGCTAAACGAGTATGCTCTTAATATGGCTTAAATCATATTTAACTGCTGAGTTCATATTCGTTAGTGAGTAAGTGGTCTCATAAATTTCCCTCCTTTTGTCCCTTCTTCCCTCCCTCCCCTCCCTTTCTTTTTAACAGGTTGCATATGTTAGTCACTATAATTGGCTGGATGCTAAATACATTTCTTTTTCATTTTGTTAGTAACAATGCAGGATGTCAAAGTGGGCATTTTGCTCTTTCTACGGATGGTCTCGAGCTGGATTTTGCAACAAACCATATTGGTGAGCGTTTTATTTGCATAGCCTAACACTTAATGTATGATGGATTCTGGAGCCACCAAACATCTTACTGGAGTTCTTAGTTTCTTTTAGTTCTCAAGAAGATATGGTAACTATGGACAATTGCAATATATGTCAGTCTTAAAGGGAAAGGAGAGTTACATTTTAAAGCTTCCAATGATGTTGTGGAAGTTACCATCTACCTGGCCTACACACAATTCAGGTGGCACAGGAATATCATCTGCAGTATCTTCCTGCTCAAGAAGTGGAACTGCAACATTATCATCAAATGGTAGAGAATCATCTGATTTTGCACAAACTGGGGCATCTGGAGAAACAGTTGCTTCATCATTCAGATTTGCTTCTTGATGAAACATATCAATGGAGTTCTAAGGAGCAAACTACAGTCAGCCTTAGTACCACAGAAGCAGAACTAAAGGCATTGTCTACTGGTACTCAAGAAATGATGTGATTGCTTTACTTGTTTCAGGGTTTGCAGCTGTCTTTCATAAAAGTTAAAAAATATGGTTAACTCAAGGGCAGATTTGATTAAAGATTTCAAATACCATCCTCCAAGAAAGCACTTGAATCTTCAAGTCTGTTTTGTATGAGAACAGCTTTAAATGGGCTTCTGGATTACAGTACTGTGTCACTACTCGACAGCTAGCAGATGGACAAAGTAAACCATTAATAGGAGCAAAGCTTAAGCAGATGAAGATTTTCTATGGTGTTAACAAGCTTCTGCCGCTTTTCTAGTTGCTCTCATGTTAGAGTAACCTTCCAGAAGGGGTGTTCAGATTAAAGGAACTGTTGTCTAATATGCCACGTGTCATCACGCTTGTGCAATGTCATTACATGACGCGTGTGCTACATCATTATATGACTATTTAGTCATTCTGCTGTTACATTGTAACCACCTTGTTTTTTCTAATCAATAGAGATCATTGTGACACATATTATCATTCCTATGATCTCACCTTTCATGAAAGGAGTTCGTCAAGAAAATAATAGGGCACTGTATTTGGGGATCCAACTGCCCCAGAAACATTTATGACTCTCATGAGGCATATTTTCTAGCTTTCTTGGAGGAAAGTTGTCATCTTCGTTCTTCATGGCAACATTCTGACTTTGATCATCAATAGGCCATCTAAAGAAAGATTATATTAATGTCTGCAGGTGATTACTTATTACATCAGCTCACAAGCAGCTAGGGGCACATTGTAGCCTCCTAAAGATGTGCAGTGAAAAGTAAATACGAACTGAAATATTGAAAATCAAGAAAACTAAGTAACTTTTTGTCTTTTTTTTTTAACTGCTGGTGCAAAGAAACTTTCATAAATACTCCTCTAGAGATAGAACTGATCCAGGTACAGGGCATGGATTTCGCTTGTTGCCGCGATCACCCCGTGAAGATAAGTCATTTGATGCAGCAAGATTTGTGGTCCTCAAATTTAAGGGAAATGCTCAGACTCGATGTCATTAATATGAGGTAGTTTGCACATCCTCTTCCATTCCAATGTTCGACTTTAGTTTAGTTGTCTTAGTCTCAAGCTGATGGGATGGGACCTGAGCTGGCCAATAGCATGTCTCACTTTGTGCATTAAATGAATATTCAGATACCCTGGGTGCTGGATGAAACCATCTTTGTTGATCTCAAGAAGGTAATGTTTTTGGCATTGGAGCTCTCTTTGTCTGGAATACGTGTTTCTGATCATGTCGGATCAGCTGATTCATGTCTTTCTGGAGCCTCTGTTAGTGCCGGATTTTAATGCATTATTGGCTACATCCACATTATAATGGAAGAGCGCAAATTCTTAAATCGAAACCCATGGTGGTAGGCTACTAAGATGCCTTTGCAAGCCAGTATTCTTTGAGGCCTTTTTCAGTCCCATTTCGAAGTTTCAAAAGCAAGCCATGGAAGTCTACTTTGACCTTGCTAGCTGATTTTCAAGGATATTGAATGTCAAGAGCGAGTATGTTAATCGAACCTTTCTAGTTATATCTAGAGCTAGATTAACCTCCTCCATTATACCAAATTATAGGAGATCCTGATTCTATAGCATGTCAACTTCGACATGGCACTAACCCATGGCAACCAATGGCCTTATAAGTTCTGCCATGCAGAGAATATTTGACGATAGGGATGAGCCTGTCCCTTGGTTATTGGAAGAAACATGCTATTTATTACCATCAGGAAACATCACTCGCATAAGTTGTTTAAGTAAAGACAATATAATAATGTGCTGATTATATACGTGAGTAATGCTTCAAGCTGCCGAGTATATCTATTGGCAAAAGTTAAGGCGTGGGACCTTATTTTGGCAGACTAATCCATGTGATCTAACGAGTTATGATGAGCAGGTAACAAAATATGCTCATGCAGGAAATATTTGGCAATGACTTTGTACATTATATCGAACACTAGGCTGCAAATTATTATGAATTTAATGAATGTGATGTGATGTTCTCCACATTTGAACTATTGAGCAAGGACGACGCTGGCAGTTCATGGTTGATGTTATGCTGAGTTGCTAAGTCTACCGTAGAATTTGCAATTTAGTGTGACCCTAACTGTGGTTGGACTCGGTTAACCAATGTGTACTATATCCGGGCAAAGTGTGACTTCCAAGTAGATTGCTTATGTTGGGCCCTAAGTATTCATAATGAAAGATGGTGGAACCTGTGAATTTGGAGTAAATTGCTGACTCTCCTATGTTTTGGTAAGGGGTCTGGTGTAAGAAAGTTTATGCAAGAAAATGCTCTAGGGGAAAATAAGGCCTTATATGGCTGTTTTGAGGACATCTGAAAAGCTTAATTTGTATCAGCATATTAATAATTTAAATGTTCCAATCGACTTGCAATCAGCAGGTACATATGCAGCTGAGTTTTCCATTGTCAGAGAAAAGCAAAGCACACATTATTAGCAATACTGGAGTTAAAACAAGGTGGTCCTGCATCCACTATACCGTTTATAATATATATTGATGAGCTGAAGCAAAATTGTGACGAGTGACCATCACACTTAGCGGGAATCTTGGTCCAGATCCTGTTGTATATTGATGATATATTATTTTTTTTAAGAATCACCGAAGGTTTGCAACAACTTCATGAAATGTGCAAACGACAGTTTTTTGATCCAGAAAAAATATACATTCTATATTGCAGATCATTGCACTGTTATCCCAGATGCAACTGGCAATCGAGATCTGATTATGTCGTGTGCAGTTGATAAAATAGTGCAAACGCTAGAGGGATACGGAAACATCTTGCACAACAGTATCTTAAAAGATAACATGCCATGAATGCTAGGCATTATCTGTTGAATGTGGGTTAGATTTCATCAGCCACAGGTTAAATGTGGTCATTGGTATCAGCTACAGGTATCTGTTTGGATATGTGAGATTTGTGGATCACGAGAAAATGAAAGATGAACACCATTTCTTGATTTTATGTCCAGCAATGTGAAACAATGAAGGGGACATAGGAATTGTCTATATTATGCTGCAGTTGCCACCAAATAACTAGCAAACCTACATGGAGAAACATTGCAAACTGCAATCTCATTCTCCTTTAAGCTTTTATCACTCTTGGGTTTTTTTTTATCATTATTTCGCATCACTGTGTAGATTCTTATCATCTGAAGATAGTGACTAAATTTCATTTTCATTTCATGACATAATGTGGTCTTCTTAAAGTGGGATTGCCTCCATCTTCCACGATTGCCATCCTTGAGAAATGGAATGACATGATTATGCCTTCAATCTGTTTATAAACAAAACCAATGTCAACCTTAATTCCTTTTGTACAGTCACAGCATGAGACAAAATGAAAGGGACGTGCTTGTCTACCTTGTGACACCTGATAGTAATTTTTATGTTTTTGGGCGTTTTTGAAGTATGGCATAAACCATAAAAATTATAAACCCTTACAAGGCTCAGGTTGTTTAGGAATGGTGCAGTTTTAACTTGAGAAAGAGGAAAATTATCACCAAAAATCCGATGCTGTGCAGGCCACTTTCTTCTGACAAATCTACTACTAGATAACCTTAGAACCACGTCAAGAAAAACTGGAATTGAGGGAAGGATTGTGATTGTGTCCTCTGAAGCTCACCGGCTGTTTATGAAGAAGGGCGGTATTGACTTCTCATCTCTTACAGATAAAAGAAGGTTTGTCATCATCTTGTTTACATTTTCGCTTTGAGTCTGCTTAAGAAGAATTTGAGATTTCCTTATTAACAGCTTTAATTGGATGTACGAGTATGGCCAGTCGAAACTTGCCAATATTTTGCATGCAAAGGAGCTTGCAAATAATCTGAAGGTCTGTTTAAAACCCCCGACCGAGGGGGACGCACCTTTAAGCACTTGCTTTGCCTTTTGTGTAAAGTTGGTTGATCACGTGTTTATAACCTTTTTTCTAGACTTGAGTTGTTTGTTCTTCATCCTCCGGACTTTATGAGGCAATTCAACTGTTCATTAACATTGTTTAGCACAGGAAGAGGGGGCGAACGTTACAGTGAATGCAGTGCATCCAGGAACCATAAAGACAAACCTTTCTCGACATTTACCAAGTTCCCTGATAAGTGAGTTTTTTATAATGCATTTGTGGTTCTTTATTGCAAAGACGTGCTCAAAGAAACGTCTTGGTGTTTTAACAGATGTTTTCTTTTTCATCACCAGTAAGTTAATGAAAACTATTCCTCAGGTTGGTATCTTTTATATGGCCTTATAATATATGCCTGAACGCTTTTTCATGTTTCCAATATTGGTGTGTTTACCATATTATTCCAGGGTGCAGCAACACAATGCTATGTTGCAACACATCAAAGTCTGAAGGGTGTTTCAGGGAAGTATTTTGTAGATTGCAATGAGTCATCCTGTTCATTTGCTGCAGACAACATGGAGCTTGCTCAAAAGCTTTGGGCCTTCAGTGAGAATTTTGTAGAGAACCACTAAGACAGCTTGCACTTAACTTTTGTTAAGAAGGGACATTCTGTCTTGAAAGAGAACGTTGTGCAAGGTCGGTGAGTGCATTGACTTTCTACTGCCGATCAAGCCCACGGGCAAACAAATTGACGAGAAATTTCTTTTACAAACACAGGCATAATAACCTGCTATGGGGCTTCACCACCGCAATAGTCATACGGAAGATATGTGGGGATAATGTGGTGCTCGTTAGCCTCCACTGCAATGTGTAAACATGCAAACTCACTCGCATTTTTGCCCAAAAGAACAGGCTAAGAAAATTAGTAACTGCAAAGAACATCATTTTTGTTGGATGTGGTCATGTGATTGCGCCTTAAACCCAGGTCCTCGCAGGTTATCAGGATCTGACCGCTATCTGCCGTTGGGTCGAAGGATGGTTATATCACAGAACCACCCGAATATTTTTTTGAATAGAATATTCCAGTGATTATTAAAATAACCTCTCGAATATTCTTTCTGCAATATTCTCCTGATTGGCAGTCCGGACTCCGGTGGTCTGCAATCCAATGGAGAAAATTGGGGCTTCTTCTGCCATCGCTGTAACAATCCAATGGAGAAAATTGGGGCTTCTTCTGCCATCGCTGTAACAGAACCCATCTATCCGATCGATTCAACAAAATTGCCATTCCCAGATCGATTAGCTCCTGGTATAAATTCTTAGTCTGTCGGAACTAAATGCCATATCTTTATTTTGAAGCTCTCGTATGATTTATGGCCACAAATCCGGCCATGTCTGACTCGCTTTTTTTACCTGATCAATATTGTGGGCTGCCGGAATGGATCTAAGCATTATGAACAGATAGAGCAGAGCAAATCAAAGCCTGAATGCTTCGTTGGCAGTTCAGAAAGATGGGCATCTTGTGTGAGCAAAAAAAATTGTGTGCATGTCGGATTGTAGAGATTCAACTGCGGATCCGTGGAGACCCGACTCCAAATATCATATTTCTAAAGGACTCTGTGAAGGCCGATCCGTTTGCAGACTCTACTTACATGCTTTTTGGAGAAGAACGTGCTGTGAATGCTTTTTGGAGAAGAATGTGCCAAAAAGTCCTGTTTCTATGCGATTCAATGCACTGATCTTGTTTACAGCTCTAATTTCATGCTAAAACCGATGCCATAGCTATGGAGAAACCTGCTCGGGAGAAACCTGCTCGGATCTGGGTTTAAGGGAGGTCAACCCTCCCCTTTCGGGGATCATGGGAAATAACCCTCTCGGCCTGCGGCCTCGAGGGTTATTTCCCATAATCCCCTCAAGGGGAGGGTTAACCTCCTCTTAACCGGCAGGCTTTCTAATCCAAGAAATCCCTGCCGTTGATTCAAGCTCTGTGATAGAGCATAACAGGCAGCATCGTGAGCCTGGGAGCCCCGGATGCATCTCTGAGCCCAAGATTTAGCCTCGGATGCTGATAATCCAGGCTGGGAACTGATAACCTAGGTATGGGCGATGCAGAGCCTGCAATAAACGATCTGGGGAGCTGATAACCTAGGTAAGGGAGATGCCGAGCCTGCAATAAACGTTCTGGGGAGCTGATAATGCAGCTGTGGGTGCTGCTTCGGGTGAGGCAGCTTGCCTGCCGGTTAAGGGGGTTAATCCCCCTTGCTTGCCTGTTATGGCAAATAAACAGGCTCGCAAGGGGGATTAACCCCCTCTTCCATGTCAGTTATTCCCTGTGCGACCTCAATTAATCTACAATAGCCTTAAACCCCGGTCCTTGCAGGTTCTAAAGATCCAACCGCTATCCCTGTTGGATCAAGGGGAGTTATCTTACAGAACCTCTCCAATATTCTTTCAATTAGCATATTCCAGTGATTACAGCCAATAATCTCTCGTATATTCGTCTTTTAGATAATACTCAAGAACGTTCTGGCATAGTGCAAATTGGCGTTGGTGGGGTGTAAAACGGTGAGCCCTTTTACGTGATGGTGATGGTGAGGGTCGTGAAGGTGCATGTGAACCCAGCCTGGGTGGCGTGCATTACCCCCCTACAAAAAATGTATAGCATATCTGCATCATATTTTTTCTCAAAATTGAACATCTGCCATATTTTGGCCAAAAAATAACGATCTACAGGACGATTTACCAATGGGTGTACAGTTAGAGATTTCTTAGGTTTGTCCTTTTATCTACACTTCTAGCAGTGATAAACTCTAAATTACCTTCTGAACACAACATTCGGCAGACTATGCCACCGAGTTTTCTAACATTGTTTTAAGGCCTTAAAACAATGTTAGAAAAACTCTAAATGCTTTGTTCTAACGAGCAACACTTTCGTTTGTCCATGAACATCCATTTTTACATGTTTCATTTGCGTATTTCATGCGTCACAACAAGAGCATTCATTCTTTAGAGGTTCAGAAGCATCACACATTCTTAAGTTGTGAAAAGCTAAGCATCATGGAGTCTATAGGTGGATGGATGTATTGAGTTCTTATTGACGATGGCCTAACTTTGAGGGAAGAAGGAAGGGGGAGAGTTTTTTTTCTCATTTGTTAAATATAAGACGACGGAAAAAACCAACAATAATAGAATAGAAGGGTTTTTATTCTCCATGGAGACCATCAGCCTATGGGATCCAACAAAATGGTGCAGCTGACTTATTATTGTCCGGTTAGAAAACCCCGCCACGGAAGGTTTTTGGGGGAAAAACGTGATAGAAATAAGAACATTGTCAAACTGTACAAAGATACGCCATGAGAAAAATATATACACACGTCAGGCGAGTGCTCGAGGATATAGCTGATCCCGCCGATCCATGACCTCTTGAATGTATGATCCCAGCATCGATACCGAGGTCGTGCTCAACATCTTATGTAGTGGCTGGCGGGGCCTGACTAACGCAATGTAGCGTGCCCAAATTTGATTATAAGATGCACAGCTCTGAAGGGTGTGAGCATCGTCTTCCACCCCTCGCACTTGGCAACATTGACAAAGTCTATCCTGGCGAGGCTCCCCAATCCATCTCCCTGTCTCAATTCGGAGGCAGTGTGCACCTGTACGAATTGAGGCAATGGATCTGCGGTTTTTTCATGGGCAGATGGGTGTGCAGGTATCATTGCGGGCCCCCATCCAATGTGGGTTTTATGTGGTGTTGGTAATGTTCTGTCTTGGCCTGTTCAAGCTGGCATCCTAGAACTGAGGAAGCATGTGTCAAGGTACTGTCTCAAGCTGTGGCAACGGGCCTCCATTCGCACTTGGATGCATATGTGCTCCTTCCATCTAACCAACCACTGAGCCCCCTTTTCCCGTTAGCAGGTCTTCAAGCACTCGACCCCATTGCCATGGTGTAAGCTAGGTTAGGGAGGCGAGTGTCATCTATACTGATCATTTTTTGGAAGTAGATGATGTGGCGGTCAAGGCCCCCCCCCTCCCCCCCCTGAAGAGGCAGGAAGCCTGTCTCCTGTAACAGTATTTGATATGGTACTGTGGACTTCACCCCAGTTCCCATGCTAAGAATTCTGCATCTGATTCCAGATGGTAAGGGACACCACCCAAGGAATAATTTAAGGGCTAAACTTAGCTATTTGGCGATTTTTTAGCACATTTTCAAAAAAAAAAAAGACTAAAGTAAATGAAAAAAATTGGGCAAAAAATAATAATTTTAGCTTAACTTTTTTCGGGACTGCACCAACCCTGGAGCTCTCTAGCCAAACACTAGAAAGTAAGAGAGTGAAATTTTGTATTATTTAGCTAAACCATATAAACTTTTAGAATAAATTTCGGGCTAGTTTAGCTAACGTCATTCTAGTTTATATGAAATATATGAATAGTAGTTTAGTTTCTAGCATTATGAATCAATTTGAGTCCTAGACTTTGTTAGTTAGCATTATTTTGGAATGTTTTCACAAAGAAAATGACTAAAATAAGTGGAAACATTTGAAAAATAGCATAGGCCACACCATAGAAATTTTGGAATGATGTTTGGGTTAGTTTAGCTAAACGCTAGAAAGTATGAGCGGAAAAATGTGTAGAGTTTAGCTAAACTACAGAAAGTTTTGGGATTAATATCGAGCAAGTTTAGCTAAAGTTATTCTGGCTAATAAGAAATATGCGATTAGTAATTTATTCCCTGACACCACCGGGCCCCAGACCTCGACCTTATATAAAAGGACAAGCTCCACTAATACACCTGAATTAGGTACAACTGGTGGGTCCACCCAATCACATAGCTCTGCCCTGTGGCTATTTGTTCTGCATGGCATGTAGTACTTTCTAGCCTACTGCCGCTCGTAGCCAGATGGAACTATCAAGTACATGGCAGATGCATGGAAACTCCACTCCCAAATATTTATAGGCGGGTACCACTTCCACATTCTGGTCCCGATATGAATGTGGGGGTCCTTGGCTATCGTGCGGATGATGTGAGGACCACCTTGGTCTTGGCCAAGTTGACGGGCATGTCAGCCGCTTGGAAGAATATATCCAGGGCATCGAGATGGGGCTGTATGTCCGTTTGAATGTAAGCTAGAAGGTCTACATCATTAGCATATATCAACTGCATGGTGATCTGGTACAAAAGTTGAGCTCCATCGCCTCCATTGTCAGCAAGTCAACTGTCCAACTGATCAATATACAATCAAAACATCATAGAGAGGGCATCCCTGGTGGACCCCGATACTGCTCTTGAATGTCTGGCTTGCCGGTTGCAACTGTTCTGAGTTTGTCTCATATAGTCTATATACCGCATTCTGCAAATCTGCAGGGATCTCCAGCTAGCGCAATCTTACCCAAAGCTTGTCTCGAGGCACTGTGTCGAAAGCTTGGGCAAAGTCTACAAAGTAGCAATACAGATCTTGCCGGTGGTTCCTGCTATAATGTGAAGATGTGATCAACAGTTGAGTGTCGTGGCCTGAATCCCTCCTGCATGACGGCCCACACTTCTGCTGCCTCTGCCAAGCTCGTCAGCTGCTGCTCAAGGATCCCAGCTAGTAGTGTTGCGAACACTGAGCTGACCATGATTGTGTGGTAGTTGGCCGGGCAATGTGGACCACCTGCCTTGTGGGGACAACTCTACTAGTGGTCCACTGCATGGGGAAACCCTCCTGCAATGCCCTGTTGAACATGGCAGTTAATACCAGTGCTATAAACAGCCCCCCCACTTGAGCAACTCTGCTTGCATACCATCCACGTCTGGCGCTTTTCCATTGGCCAGACGCTATAAGCCCTGGTACATCTACCACTGTGATTTCTGGCACTGGGCCCTGCTACCGAGGTAACACTTCTTGTGCATGCACAGGGTCATAGAGCTGTTGCAGATATTGCCTCCACTACTCGAGGATGATTGTTCGCACGGGAAGTCTTGGCAATTCCAGGAGGCCACATGGAGGGACAATCCCTATTTGCTGGTCGGAGTTGCCACTGTAGATTCAGTGGCAGTGGCATGAGGGGTGAAGGTCGAGGTGGAGAGCAACATGTGACGTGCAAGATGTGACAAGTCGGGCCAACGGAGCATGGTGTGTGGCTGGGAACTCAACAGAAGAGTCTTGAGGGTGTGAGGTGCTTGTATCAGCGTTAGATGGCCGGAACATATGCATCTTTCCTTAGACAAGTCTATTGGTCCTTCCTGTATACAGGGTAGTCTGCCTCAACTGCTTGCCCTGACGTAGGATCGCTACTCACTCTTGCGCATTCCTCACTATGAATGTGACCACCAGGGGACGATGAGGGCGCTGGGCTCCATGGCAGCTTACCCTAACAATGTGTACGGACATATGGAACGTCATCCGGATTAAGATCTATGTCTGGAACTAGTTGATGAGGTGCTCCCTTGTCTCTTCTGTCAGGCCGTGCACCACCACACTATTGCTTCTATGCCTCTGCTCCTGGCACTCATTGGTGGTCGGGTCCATGCTGGCTGCCACGACAGGTTCTGTTTGCGGTTGGCGGGGTGTGGGTTGTGGCCTACGCTGGGGCGGTGGCGACATGGGACGGCTTGATGGTGTGGCAGTGTATGGTCCCAGCTGACATCATGCAGGCTGTTGGGTATGTGCCTATGTGGTACTGGTGCAGCCTGTGCTGCGACCTCTCCTTTTTGAAGCCTAGAGCTAAACTCTTGCTGGAATTGTTATTGCCTTGCCAATTCATGCATGCACTGCAGCTATCTATGAGCCTCTGCATGGCGGCCCTTGCTTTGCTCGGTGATAGTCGTCAGCAGCTCCTGCAACTCTTTGTCTCGAGCAGAGAGGCTATGCTCGAGTTTCAGCAAGCGGGTGTCCAGGACAGGGTTCCTTGTCGATGAGGGCACTTTCTGTGACTCGACCCTACTTTGAAGGGCTGTGACTGGCTCTTCTCAAATGCAGCCTGGACTCCTCATGTCGTGCTGGTAGCCTCCTCATGTTCTGATTGAAGGCGAGAGATGTTTGCCATCATCTCCTTATCGGCATGTTGCTTGTCCTGTGTCATGACTTCCATGCTTGGACAGGAAGTCTAGACGAGCAGGAAGATTAGTGAACTCCTGCTTGTCCTACTGCCTCTCGAAGTGCGCCAAGCGGATGTTGTCCTCCAATTGATGCAATCCATATTTAAATTAGTTCAGTTACTTATCCAGTTCATTCCTATTCTCTCAGGTTAGGTTTGTGTATATCTGATGTGGAGAACACAGTCTCTTCACACTCGATAAGTAGTGTATTCCATTGCTTTCACCAAGATATGGGCTCCTTGTTGTTCGAAGGTAGCACACCAGTGCAGCTCAGAGAAAGGGGTATATAGTTCTAGAGGTATGAATACTCTCCACGAAGGTCCAAGCTAAGTGAGCTTCCATTGCCCAGCCTGTCTGATTTATACTGCAGGCCTCTGGATGCCACTTCTATCTTATTAGCACAGAGTAAGTTGTCACAGGAAATGTTCACGGCATTGAAGGAGAAGGGAGGAGTCTGCGGGCATGTGAAGATAAATTTAGGAATTGATCTGTTCATTGCCTTATTCAAGAGCGCCGACAATGTTAAGAAGACCTTGAAGATGTTTACAATTCAACAAATTAATGGATAGTTTTTAGATAGTCTATTTCTTGAAGGTTGAAGTGCTCGACTTCACGATGGAGTCAATCTGTTGAATCCGTGATAAGTCAAGACACGATTTCGGTTCGATATTGCATTCGAAGCAAACGCCAGATGTCACTTTTAAGTATAGGAGATGGCGAAATGTCCGTGAAGGAAGAAAGTACGCCCGATTCCTCAGAGAACAAGATGACAATGATGGCACTCATTCCGTTGTCATAGACTTGAACATTCATAAGGATAATCACCGCTCAAAAGTCCGAGAGCCGAGAGCGAGTGGTCTCTATTCGATGTTCGGGCGGCAATTAGAGTTTGAGACCCGACTTAAATTTCTTCCATTTTATGATAGACGGCCGAAGGTGGGAAAGCGCAGAGAAGAATGTCAGAATTGGGGTCATGCATGCCACCCAAAGTCATATCTCAGATATGAATCTATGTAATATAAATATAAGTGATTGTTAATTGGAGATCTATTGTATATTAATTGCAAACATTTGCTTTCATTGGAATATAAGACTTAAAGTAGCTACGGTGTGAAATTGTGTACAACATAAAATATGGATGTTGTATTTTCACAATCGCACTTACTTGGCATAAATTGTGGATATCAAAAAATTTGGAAGGGCTATTTTCGCACCGTAGCCACGGTGCAAAAATGTGACTAGCATAAAAAATGAAAGGGGTATTTTCGCACCGTAGCCACGGTGCGAAATTGTACATAGCATAAAAAATGAAAGGGTTTTTCATCACCGTGAGCCACGCGCGAAATTGTACATAGAATAAATTATCGGTTTTGTTTTCGCACCGTGAGCCACGGCGCGAATTTGTATATAGCATAAATTAAGGAAGTGTTATTTTCGCATCGCTAAGCACGCTTGTTAGTCTCTCTTGCAAATCAAGCCGCTACAAAGGCGCTCACATTCAAACTGTCATAAATCGAGGCGCTGCTCCACGAGAATGGCAAATAACAGGTCAGATAAGGCATGGAGCTGTTTAGCGCATGGTATGAAAAAATAGTGGACAAAGAACGGATTTTCGCCGAAGCATCCGTAAGAGTTCGAGGAGGAGTTAGAGGAACCAGAAGGGATGCAACCACAGATATAATAATTTTTTGCCCGACAATAGACATTATGGCAGAGTGTAACAGTTTATCGATGCATATGGCGGCATCCTTCATAGCTTCATGGCTAGAGCTGGTCCCCGACGCGGAAACCATGTCCCGCGGATCGGTTTGCCTTCACTAAGCATGCAAGCTTTAATTAAGATGTTTTCAAAACCCGATCAAGACCGAATTAGAAGGTTCTTGAAGAGACTACCCGCTAACCGCAAGGTGCAAGAGGGCAAGGAAAGTTTTTCAGCCTAGATATCATGTTCAAGACATACATGATTTACACTAAGCCAAGCAAAGATGCCGCTTCTTCTTCAAGTGCACATGTCGCCAAATAGAACGCCTCCACCACCAATCGAGGAGCCGATAGATCCCGAGGAAGAGGAGTTCATACTGGAAAATGAGGAGAACGAGGTTCTAGAAGAGGAGGTCTCCGAGAAAAAATTGTCTACTTGGGGGTTATCGTAAGCATATCCCATCCGTAGGTGGGAAATCATATTTGTTGTCACGGACATATCCAAGTCAGCTGTGGTTGAGATAAGACGGATATTGGGCCAGATATATGCATGTTGTAGGCCCGAGGACTTATAGAATTTGAGACCGATGTCCCCGCACAAATAATGGAAGTCGTGGACTTATGATGGATCCTCAATACCTCCAGAGGATGCATTTGAAATTGTCATGCGCCAGTCTGCAAGTGGTATGAAGCAAAGAAAGATGCCAAATTTAAAGCTGCTAGCTCTTCAAACATTGATCCTGTGTTCATAGAACGTGCGCTGTCGAAGTCCTCTTTCAAAATAACAAACCCACCAATTGTTGTCGAGACAAGAGAGAGGTATTTATCCGTTTCATTTTTTATTTCTTCTTGAATCGATGTTTCTTTTATGCAGAGTTATTTATTGATGACTTCGTAAGGCATGAGAGAGTCACCCTAGGTCGGACGCCAAAGATTGCTCATTATATCAAGGATAGGTTCTCAGACAGATTTTAAATTATTTTTCTAGACGTATAAAGTCCAAAAATACATATTTTCAGGTTAAATACGTATTTTTAACCTACCGACTAGAAAATTCTCGTAGTTTAAACCTTGTTTTCGCTTTTACGCCGAATTCAAAATTCAAAAAATTCAAAAAGAAAAAAAACCCTAATTTTTTTTTTTTGATTTTTTTTTTGGCGTAGTTTAAACCGTATTTTGCTTACGCTATCGAGGCGCTGATCCTCACCGGTGTGCCACATTGAATTGTGCACTGCCGAGTGTGGATGTCATTGCTTACGCGAAAATGCCAAAAAAAAAAAAAAAATGGTTTTTTTTTTTCGATTTTTTTCACAGAAGCGAATTTAAAAAACAATTTCGCTGAAGTTTAAACTCATTATTTTTACTTTAAAAAAAATAAAAATAAATATTTTTTTTTCTATTACTTTCTGGTTGCTGAAAAAGTTTCACAGAAGAAAATCAAGGTTTCGCTTTACGCCAAAAATTTTCCGCCGAATTTTTTTTGTCAGATTTTTGACGTATTATACTTCAAATTAATGCCGTATTATTCGAATAATACATATTGAGTATAAAACATATACAGTATTGAACTTATCCCTGCATTATATGGGCTACCTTCACAAGGGGAAATTATTGTGTTTCACAATAAAATAGTCCATCTGGAGTACAGGAGGTCCTCAAGCTTAAAGCTCGTTCTTAGCCGGCAAACCACGCGCCCCCGGGCCGCAAACTATGATCGAAGTTATAGCACAGATATAGGCTATCGCCGTATGTCTTCTGGTACTGGCCCTTGCAAATAAAGTACCTAGGCTTGAGTGGAGGGACAAGGAAGATCGGCTTGTCCCGTGGTAATGTAAAGACTCCTCGACATATTGTATCTGTTAGATGCAATTGGGGCTGGAGTAAAGGAAGAGGACTTAGAAGAATTTGAAATGTACTTGAAAAACTTTTGTATTAATATAATATCTTTTCTATAAAATTCATGAATTGTTTTTATATGACAAAATTGCTTTTGTATGATTGTTCATCTATGATATTCATTAATTGTTAGAATTCAATGTCAGCAATAAATCCTTGTTAGATGTATATGTTAGGTCTTCTTTAATGGTGAATTCACCATATCCATGTATGTACATCAGAGCGAGCCACCTGCGAGAACAGATGTCGGCAGCTTTTGACCGCCTTATATTTCAAGATTGGGGCTACGGTGGCGAAAACAGTCGCCGACAGTTTTGACCTGCCTCTATTTCGCACCGTGGCTACTATGAACATTTTTTAGTCTAGGGGTTTATGGGATCGGGACAAACAATATTGCTTATTTGAATTTCTTCTCCTTGCTAAAATCCGCTCATGTCCATGGAAGGCGCTAGCTCTGAAATCCCACAAAATGAACAAAATGAGGCGCTTGACCAGTGCCAGAATGTTGACGAGGTCATTACTAGCAGCGCCGAGACTGCTATTCCCATCACAGAGGCCGAGACAGTCATTCCTATCACAAGCCAGCAGATGGACGTAGATGAGACTGTCCTTCCAGAAGGGTTCGGCCAAAGCCTTGGAAATGTCGTCCACACTATTAATAATAGTGTGGACGAATATTTCCAAAACCCGAACATGTTTCCTACTCGGGTCTCCTTGCTGAGCTCCAGTAAGGTTGTTAGGGAAGGAGTTTTCCGCGAGGCCACTATCTGCCACAATATTTGATACAATTCATGTATATTTGAGAAGTTGTAGCAACACAGAATCATAGAACCATAATGAAATAATAGAACACGGACTAAAGAAACTTTATACATGCACAATGCACAATTGATATGGCAGCACCATTAACCACCCAACCGGATCCAATGGGTTATGGCAAAACACAAGTGCTCTATGGCAAATACAAAGTTCTCAAGGCTTGGCTTATTAGCCTTCCGTACTAATCTAGCTACCCAAGTAGCCACACATCATAAAAACAATTGCGCATCCGTGAAGTCACTATGGCAATGATCCTCAGAACCCCTTGTCACCTTTTCGACCATTACTCTCCTCCCGATGAACTACTTAATGTGCCACCCCAATTCGAAACTAGACTCCAAGCCGGGTTCCGAGAGCTAAAGGTCGCCTAATCGAGCTCGGGTGCGAGATATGTCCAACTGAAATTTCGGTTCTATTTATAGATCTCTCTCATGACTTTAGCCTTTTTTAGCGTGCGCTTGCCTTTTTTTCTCAAAATATCTTCTTGCCTTTAATTAGATTATATGACTTATCATATGGGACATTATCGATGATCTTTTTCTCAACCAATAACCATCCCAATGATAGTGCCTCGATCCCTTCCATAAATATCAATGGTTCTTCACACCCAAATGCTATGTTATCCTATGCCCCTTTATACTATTAGGTGACCTTAGGAATAACATTCACATAGTATTTGCCATAATTCCAATAACCCATTCGGCCGCGGACCACTGCGGCTTACCCATATCAATCCATCCCTTCTCAAGATAGATCGTCCGCATCGCCCAAGTACACTCAATTTCAGTCCATCCCTTCAAGAAGGATCACCCCGCATCATTCAAGATACGCCCATTTCAATCCATTCCTTCTCAAAATGGATCTTCCATGGTCATCACCAAAAAGTTTTATAATCCCCCGCAAAACTCCAGTATAGTTACGGATATCCAAGCATTTCCACAAGACGATATATCCTTGTACCTCCGCTGACGTTATTATCTTTCGTACCTCCGCGGTACTACTTGATTGTATCGCCATTACGATACAATGTATCTCCAAGATACAGATGCAACTTTGTCAAGCCAATTGTGTTGCAACCACAACTACTAATCTTCCAAAGATTTACATCTTATGCTCTCTTGTTCAAGCCGATTGTGCTGCAGACACAATCACTAGTCTACCAAGAGGCATTCCCTATCTAGTATACCATGTTCAAGCCGCCACGCTGCAATCGTAGTCACTAATCTACCATGTGATACACAACAAAAGTATCTATTCTTTATTCCAAATAAAGAAATTAACTTAGAACTTTACCCATAAGTCGTCCCATAGGAAACAATTTGAGATTCCACATCCAAATTTTGCATCCATATCCTTGATGCCTTCTAAACGAAAGTGTCCTCCCCAATGCTTAACACTAAGCAAACCTGCAAATAAGGTCAAGTGTTAATATAGATGACTTCCCAAGTCAAATATTTATATAAATGACCCCCACGGCTAATCAGTCTCTCAGATCACCACGATCTAACTCCGCAATCCCAAGCAGGATGCTTTTGCGGTTCTCCATACTTAGGCTTAAAGGTTGAAATTTACACAGGCTCATATGACCAAGATGAACTTCTAGATATGGCAAGAGGTTATGGCGGGTAGTTTGGCTATAATGACAAAGTAGAGCTCAATGTTTTGCAGCAGTGGTTTACTTGTCTCCATGACAAGCTATTTGTCTCCATGACAACTCGTCTCCACGATAAACTACTTGTCTCCATGACAAGCTTTTCCATGACAACCTAGCAGTCACCCTTTTTATTCCATAATCCCCAAAGGATCATAGAAGTTTTTCCAATAATCCGAACTCGTTCACAATAAGTCGGTCTATATTCTCCACAAAAGCACTGAGTTTTCTCTGCTACTGATGCTCCAGATTCGCTTGCAGCAATAGTCACCAAATCCACCTCAATTCCATTAACTGCTCTAATGTTGAAATCATATGATTTCCCTTCATGTATAAAGGCCTTTACTTCATTAGGATAATCCAAATATATTTTTGTGAACTCCAAAATGATAATCTCCTCTTCCTTCCGTTGCCATGCTCCAGCAAAAGAAGAGCTAATACTAGTTCTTGCAGCACATACAAGAACAATGATCTTTACGGCCCTCTGGAAAATTCCTAGCTCCATCGTTTCTGATCTCTTTAATTCCTTTCACAGATTAGTGAGTCCAAATTCCACTGGTGATCCCATTGCCCATGGTTCCCAAAAGAATCGTAAACCTCCGCTCTGATACCACTTGATACAATTCATGTATATTTGGGAAGTTGTAGCAACACAGAATCATAGAACCATAATGAAATAATAGAACACCGGACTAAAGAAACTTTATACATGCACAATGCACAATTGATATGGCAGCACTGAAACTTCATATACACAAGTGCTCTATGGCAAATACAAAGCTCTGGCATTTGGCTTATTAGCCTTCCAGACTAATCTAGCTACTCCAAGTAGCCACACATCATAAAAACAATTGCAGATCTGTGAAATCACTATGAAGTCGTATTTAATTAAAGTGGGACTCATTCCATTCCCATTTTTTTTTCGGAACCCTGTTAATTTACACAAAAAGAAGCACCCCGACCCGAAAACTGGCCATAATTGGAATTTTTGTCTATTAGTGTGCATCCAAGCTTTTCTTCCAGTTTTCTTGGATAGCGTGTCGAGAACAAGAACAATGCAACGCAAACATGCATTAGACCTATCAAGTTCTAATTGAAAAAGATTCTTAGTTGAACATTTTGGCTCTATTTTCTTAGGTGGGTAGACAATAGATCACAAATTCCAACAAAAATTATGCAAATCGTTTACTTAATCACCCAAAAATACTAGTTTTGAGATATATTACTCATTACAATATATATTACAAGGTGAAGAGACCATAGTGGTCGAGAATAACAATCATTACACCCTTTCACACATGAACCACCTAGTGCAAAGGGCGCCAGAGCTTACGCACGACGATAGAAATTTGTATGAGGAGTTCCCCGCCAGGTATGTCCAACTGATGTCACCACCCTCTTCTCAAGACCTTTCTTTAATGAACTCGATCTTTTCATTGCTCCCAAGCATGTACTATTTGGTCGAGATAAGGACCTGCAAGAGACAAAATCAAATTAGTCAAGTGATGCTACATGCAAAAAAAAAAAAAAAAACACGCTTCTTAGGGCCATTTTTTGGAAAATACGTACGAGAAAGGCGTAAAATTAGGAAAAACGCAGGTTTTGGGTCAGAGCCTTTCTCGACTCAAGGAAATGAAAGGCGCTCAAAGTTTAAAAGCCGCAGGTTTTATGGAATAAAGTATCTTTTCTCGACCGCTGAAGTCGAAAGGCAGCCAAAGCCGTAAACGTTGTTTTTATGGGTCGGAAGGTCTTTCTCGGCTCGGCACGAAAGGGTACCAAAGCAAAACGCCAGTTTTATGGGTCAAGGCCTTTCTCGACGCGAGACCGGCGGTTTTTCGTTTGAGCCGCCTTTCTCGACACTGAAGGAAATGAAAGGCCCATCCTCGACCCCTAAAACCTCAGTGAGCTGTTGAACTCGCTTTTCTCGGATCAGCGAAGTCGAAAGGCAAACCAAAAGCAAAAATGGGGTTTGAGGGCCTTTTCACCGCAGAAGTCGAAAAAGGCAACCTCAGAAAGTAAAAAAAAAAAGGGCAATTTCAAAGCTCGAGTCCCAGAAGGTCGAAAATGAATAACCTTCAAACATCCTATGTATTTTCTATGAAAAAATACCCTCCCCATAAATTTCCTATGTATTTTCCATAAAAAATAGACCTTCCTCATGTATTATCTAATGGACACATATCCAATGGACCCTCCCCCTTTCTAATGGACCATACCATATAGCTATATGAAGAGGGGACCATTGTGTTCATATTTAGCTATGTAAAGAGTAATGCCTAATGCACATGTAAATAGCAACATATGCACCTATAATGCACATTATAACCTACGAGAGCCTATTAGACCTATGCATTAAATCTATTAATAAGCATTAGACCTATATATTAATATGTACTTGTCCCCATTTTGTGTCTTGAACCTTCAAAATGGGTTAAACAAGGTGTAAATTACATGATCTTCGCAAAGTTAAATTTTTACCTAAGGTCAACATAAGGTGTAAAATATGATTATACAAGCACACATATAAACACAACCATGCTATCAATTTGTGACAAAAATTCAAATATTTACATGGGCGACACTAATAAAATTATAGCAAAATTAATGGTATGTTTATAATATATTAATGTAACTAGCTTTTTTTCCCCATTAACCTTAGAAAAATAACCCATTAACCTTAGAAAAATAACCCATTGTCCACACTATATCCGTATTTTTTTTTCTTACGTACACTCTATTATTATTCTGCTTTTTTCTCTTAATATTTGGCTTTTTTTTCTCCCACCTCTTAAGTTAGAAATTTGAAATTGAAAGAGGGGAGATTTTCAAATTTGAAATTAAAAAGGGGAGATTTGGTACATATCTTTTGAGAAGAAGAAATTTGGTACACTTAACGAAATCGTGGTCGCTATGGTGAACTCTCAAGATCCCGGGTCGGCTATGGCGAACTCTCAAGGAAATTTTCTAAGAACCTCAAATTTCGTTGAAGCCCCAGATTGTTTCTCCATTCCAAGCATCTCTCCTTAGATCGAAAAGGCACGTATGCTATAGCTTTTTCTTTTCGGCAAGATACCGCTTTCACGATCGAATGTTTAAAATCATGCTTACCACAACTCCCGCCTTTTCACAGCTTACCGTTATTGCAGTCGCCTTCAATAAATGCCTCGTTTTCTTTTGAAAGGCACAAACTGCTCGCTTTTTTATGCATAGTTTTAAAGCCTTGGCGTAAACCGATTGATCTGATTAGCTTTACTACTTTCACCGGAAATAGGCGAGAAACAAGCTTCGCAGTAATCCTTTCTTCAACTATCCTCGCCTTTTCGCTTGGCGCTTTCTTGAGCTAAAGATCTCAAACTTTTGATAAATGAAACTAAGTTTCATATCTAGAGCTTGTCGCAGAGCTCCGCCATGGCGATATTGTCATTTTGCAGATCTAAAAGCCCATATTCTTTTCGCCCCCGATCCAGCTCAAATTGCTATGAGGACTAGTTTCTCTAATCAAGCCTACATAATGCATCCTTGATTGATAGATCTATCTTCTTGCTTGAAAGAAAAATCCCAACGCTGCACCTTACTATGATCAAATCGATGCATTTTTCGCCACTCCCGGGCAGTAAATCTTTCTTTGGCAAGAAGGCAACTGTGGAAACGTAAATGGTCCGGCCTTGTTTTGCAAAGAGAAGCCATTGCCGATCCTCGTGGAAACCGTGATCTCAAGATTCGTGGTGGAGTTCGAGGACTTAGAACTCCATCGAACATCTTCCCAACATCCCGCAGTAAATAATCGCCTTTGCATGCTTAAGCCTGGGAGCACCGCTTTTTCACCGGATTCCGTGATCTTTCCGCTCAAAACGCACTCAATCCGCTACTTAAACTTCAAAAATCATCAAAGAAGTTGCTCTAAATCAAACGCCTGTAATGGAAGAATTTTACCCGCATTGCAAAGACATAACCCAAGAGAGCAAAATCGGCCAACAGTCCCAAGACGGATTTAAACTTCAAGGGACAGGAAGAGTTAACTCTAAACCAAGTCGATATGGAGAGATTTGACCGCAAAAATCGATGAAATATGTTGCAAAAAAAAAAGCAACAAATGGCTAAGGGTCTCATGGTTCAAGGGTAATGTGTATCCGCCCAATCTCACCTACACACAAATTCTATCCCGTGGTCCCGGCGTATAGGGATCCAACAAATTATAAGCTACTCTAGGTATCCGGGACCCATATCCCAACGCTCATTTTCATAATGCCGATAATATAATGGCTTCTAACTATGTTCTTGCCATCGAACTCTAGACACTTATTCTCATCACCAGTCGAGAATGGAGGCAAAGATTACATTGGTCGAGAATGTCATTAGTCATTACATTTATTTAATTTAGTCATTTAACTTAGTCATTACATTAATTTAATTTATTATTTAATTAATTATCTAATTAGTTTAATTGATTATTGATTATATATTAATAATTAATACTTTTTTTTTTGGGGAGAGACCACTTTTTGCCCCCTTTGCCCCTCCCCAGCCCTCCTTTGCTCCTTTGCCCTCCCTCCCCATCCCTTCTTCCAACGTATCCCATCCCCCTCCTCTTTGCCTCTTTGCCTCCGCCCCTATCCCCATCCCATCTTCCAACTTATCCCTCCCTCCCTCTTTGCCTCCCTTCCAACTTAACCCCTCCCTCCCCCTTCTTCCAACCTATCCTCTTTTGCTCTCCTCCTCCCTCCCCTCCTTCTTCCAAATTATCCCCTTCCCCTCTTTCAACCTATGGCCCTCCCTCCTCCCTCCCACCCTTCTTTTTATCAAGCTGTGCCCATTTTCTATAGTATGAGTGAGTCTCATTTTCAGTCTGAGTCCCAAATTTTGAGATTTGACCCACTTTAATTAAATGCGACTTTATGGCAGTGATCTGTGACTCCTTGTCACCTTTTCGGCCATTACTCTCTCCTCCGGATGAACTACAGAATGTGCCACTCAATTCGGAAACTAGACTTTGAGCCGGTTCTGATGAGATAATGGTCGCTTCAATCGGAGCTATGGTTGCGGAGATATGTTCAACTGCAATTTCGGTTCTATGTATAGATCTCTCTGCGACTTTAGCCTTTTTTAGCAGGCAGTTGCCTTTTTTCTCAAAATATCTTCTTGCCTTTAATTAGATTATATGACTTATCATATGGGACATTATCTATGATCTTTTTCTCAACCAGTAACCATCCCAATGATAGTGCCTCGACCCCTTCCATAAATATCAATGGTTCTTCACACCCAAATGCTATGTTATCCTATGCCCCTTTATACTATTAGGTGACCTTAGGAATAATATTGACATAGTATTTGCCATAATTCCAATAACCCATTCGCCATGGACCACTCCCCCGTGCTTGCTCCATATCAATATTCCAGCCGACGATCAGATTGTGGTATCAAGCGGACACACCGGATCCAACAAATGGGCTCGCTCTTTCCCCACCCCGCGAGCCGAGACAAGAGGAAGCCGCCGGTCATATGTCATGTGGCCCTGTGTTGATGACATCCATGTCCCAACGCGGAGAAACTGCCATTCCAATTTTGTGTAATGAGCTGGATTACATGTCGGGACCAATAGGGAGGGTTTCTACACACGCCCAAATATGGCAAAGCTGATCCGTATGATGGTGCCCGCTACGCCGAATCGCTTTACGCCTAAGACGGGGACCACCAATCGCATTCCCAAATGTTTGGCAGTGGTGGGGAGGAACAAGAGCAATCTAAGAATCGCTAGGGCAGCAGCCAGACATGGAAGTGTAAAGATGATCAAGATCACCGGACAAAGATGATCGCCAGGATCAGCCTGACCAGAGGACCAAAGATGATCAAGATCGCGATGACCAAAGATGAGCGTGAGGATCAAGTTGATCCCGAAGCCCAGTTCCCAGAGAGTTGTGTACTGGGGAAGCCCATTTCCGCACATAAGCAAAAATCCACTAAGAAACTGCCCTCCCTCTTAAGCTTGTTCCTAGTTGGAGACAAGCCGAGAGAGATGCAAACAAGGAGATAGATAGCTTGGGAATAAGCTTTAAGCCAAAGGAAGGGGAGCCTAGTATTAGATATGGTGGCCCCGAGAAGATAAAGGGTGCTCCTCCGGCACTCAAGTTTTTAAGGGAGATTAGGTAATCGGTGCACGATCTCCCACCTCCCTGATTCCCAAGCTTGCCTTCGCTAGAATGGTCGTGTACAAGATGCGGTGCATTATTGAGAGGAGGAAGGAATCCATGGAAGAGGAGGAGAGAGCACCTTTACTTTTGTCCCGATGGTTGAGGAGGAGGGGTGAATAGAATCCAAGCAGAGGCCTTGGATATACCGGGCAGAAGAGGCAAAGCAGAGGCTCATCTAATTAGCCTCTTTGAGGATAGTGTCCCACGTTGTGCACAGAGATGTGTTACCGTAAGGTGATGTGACTATGCCTTAGCTAGATACTTCCTCGGATGCCTCCCTTAGAGCCTTTTTGTAACCCTTTTTGGTTGTTAATATATGAGTGTTTTAATATTTTTATCGTTATGGTTACATTTTTAGTTCTCCTTCAATAAAATGTTGAGGTTCGTAATTATTTGCTATTCTATTTATTGCGGTCAGGTATTTATTTAAATAGTGTTGAATGCCCCTATGGTTTGCAAAAATGACTATTCCACAAATGGGACGGTCTTTTGATTTCGCAGGATTTGCACCAAAATGGGGCTTCCATGTCAAATAGTAGTTCCAAAGTTTTTTGAAGGGAATTGATGAAAAACCGGGCATCAAGAATTTGGGGCCATTAAATCACATGCTACTGCTCCATGCAAGGATGGCTGAGAATGCTTATCCAATTTAGAATCTACATGTAAGGAAAAAATGGCCAAGAGCTTTCCAAATTGAAAAATGTGTCAATCCTATAGATGGATCACATGTATCAAAACTTATGGTTACATACTTATAACTAGTGTTCAATCTTAGGCTGAAATCAAAACAAAAAGAATTTGTAGATTTTGATTTGTACAGAACATTAAGAACTCATATAAGAGGCATAGCCATAATATATGTATGAATGCAAAAAATAGGGGCAATATGATAAATACAATAAAATAATAGGCATTTTAAATTTATTTATTAGTGCGCATTTTAAAATAAATATGAGCTCATCATGAGCAGTGGTTGACCGTGATGCTATTCCACAATCAGCTCGCGAAAATAGTAGTTCCAAAGTTTTTGAGGGCTGCTTTTGAACCCAATCAAGGTGCTCCACTAATAATCATGAAGAAATGCTTATCCAAAAATCTACATGTAAGGAAAATGAAGAGCTTTCCAATTGAAATGTGCTGAATAGATGGATCACATAATCACTTATGGTTACATACTTATAACTAGCTTAATGTCCGAAATATTCTAAGAATGGAATTTAGAACAAGAGGGATACATGAATGCCCTCCGCCCAGAACATCTATAAAGATCATTATATGTCAACCCAATCAAGGTGGATAACAAGTAATGAAGCGATCATATCTTCCGGGACAAGAGGATAAGGTAGAACATCTATAAAGATAATATGAATAAATCCAGGCTTCGGAGACATAGCAAATGGATGCCTTCTACATGAAAATGGATGCCGCATTGAATATATCGAATAAAATTATTGACATGCACTATAGCAAAGATTATTGGTTATATATACGGTAGCATAATGTACAAAATACACATGTAAATATAATGTACATATATAGTATATATACCTGGTTTCTTTTAAATAGCCATCTATGACTTCATTGTCTTTGTTCCGCTTCTTGTTTGCATGCCCTTGCCTCCCCGTCCGCTTCTTGTTGCTCCTTGCCTCCCTCGCCTCCTTTGCCTCCCTCGCTCGCTCCTTGTTTGTTCTTTTTATTCAAGAGAGCTTTTTGTTCCTTGTTCGCCCCATCAGTTTTTGCAAATGGTAACTTTGCAAGAACATCCTCACCGGTTGATCCGGAATACCGCAAAGCATGCGCAGGAATAAATACGCATCACTTTTGATGAGTTTTTAGCAACTTTTGGAGACTTGGGCGCTACTCTGCCCAACTACGTAGCTTGCAAGGCAAAATGATCAACTTGCCATTATCGATCGCTATACTCGCTATCTCCTCCATCGCAGTGAGATCGGGCCGAGTCATGCAAGGATCACTCTAAGTGCTTTGGGACTTTTGAACCCCTACTGATCTTGTTCCTTGCTTCCTTTGCTCCCTTTGCTCCATGATCTTCCTTGTTCCTTGATCTTCTTGCTCCTTGATCTTCCTTGTTCCTTGCTGCTTGATCTTGATCCTTGTTCCTTGCTACTTGATCTCCGTGTTCCTTGCTACTTGGTCTTGTTCCTTGCTTTTGCTCCTTGTTCCTTGCTCGCCCGTTTCCTTGCTTTCAGTCGGTGATCCTTGCTCGCTTTTTGCAAATGATTTGGACCCAATCCTCCTTGGCTACTCTGTGAGCCACAGAAGCATGCCCCAATCATTCGGTCGGGGCCTGACCAAGATGAGCTATTTGACCATTTCTTGAGTGGAGGTTGTGCCTGGGTCCCACCAAGGAGCTGCAATGGAGTTGGATCAACCTTCCATTCTAGAGCGATTTGATTGTGGTCATGAGCCTGATGGAAATTAATCCATCCTGAATGTTATAGGAGACTTGCAATGAGGGAATTCGAACCCCTCCTCATTTGACGAGATGCTACAGCAGCTTGAGGCCTCTTCTTCGATGCCGGGTTATTTAGCACACTCTCGAGGTCGTTAAATGAAGTGCGTGAGGAGATGTAGCAGCCTTATTAGGACGTTACTACAATGAGTACAACAACTTTGTGGAGTTAGGTCAGCTCTTAACAGTGGTATCGTCGTTATTATGATGACTTCGTTACCCCATATGGTGGGAAGAATCGAGGATCGTGGCTCTGGGTTCTAACAGGTTAGTGGGTTAGACCTAGAAGGGTATTAGGAACCTAGGGAGGTTACTGAGGAACATCTTCTTGTAGTGGTCTCACAGTAACCTTTGCTGTCATACATGATTCATACTTCACAGTCTACGTGTGTTTGGAAGTTGGCCCTTGTAATCTTAGTGTTAATATATTTACTCTAAATATTCATTGTATAAACTATTTCATATTCTCTAAATATTCATGTATGTATGTGGATGGATCTTTGTATTGCGCACCATAGCCCGCGGTCTTGGTCGACTCGATTACAAATTATTGAAGGCCTATTGCGTGGCTGATGCGAAATCATGAATCGATTGATTTGAATTCTGAGCCCATATTCGCCGCAGTAGCCGCAGTCATAATAACTCATCGATTTACCCTGTCTGCGGCGCCGCCGCAGTGAGAACTATCGAGCCGACAAATAAACAACTCTTTGGGTAGAACATTATCGAGAGCTCTCAATACGGACGCCAACGCTTTGCCTTGCCTACATCTCATTGATCTCCACTCCTTGATCGCTCAGCAGTTGCGGACGTATGCCAAGCTTCCCTCTTTTCAGATGGTTTCTAGCTTGACTTAGCAAGTGTTGATTCACTCTGGTTGAAAAGTGATTTCTTCACCCATTTGAACACGATCCTTGAAAACCATTGACACATCTAACGTAAGGAATTCCCAAAGTAGAACCTCTGTGTTGAGTGAAGCGGAAGAATGGAACACAACACCGCTTTTATGGGTTCTCAGATTTCCCTATGTATTCCAAATTCGAGCTTCCATATTCCACGACAAACCACACACCATGTGCAAGCGAGAATGGACACATGGTGAGTCAAATTGGCCTCACCCCATGTCTTGGTCGGGAAAGACTTGAAGCTAGTTTGTGGCGCCTCACGGGTGGCAACATCATTTTCTGCACTACCTTTTGCATTTCCTTCACGGTCTGGTCTTGCCCATGCATGATTTTCTTGGCGTGATCTACCACGATCATTTCGATCATCTACGGTACAATAAGATCCTTGTAAGCTTTTTCCCAAACACCGAATAAGTTCTCTCTCTTTGTGGGAGGCAAAACCTCTTAGCCTTTGGACCACCATACTGGGTTTCAGAGACCTTGGGATACTGGATCTTGAAGTATTTTTGTGGTGCCGGGGAGTCCCACGTTAGATAGCACCTTTTCAACTTCATGCATGGCAACTTTCCCTGGGAGCTTTAGGGGTGATTTATTCAAGCAAGCAGGGATACTCATGTAAACCATCTTGTCTATGATTCTCAAGAAGCATGAAGGGTGCATAATAATGTACTACTTTTAATGGAATTAATTTGGCATCAAGGTTGGCGTACCTTCTCTTGCTTCTCATTGGTGAAGCTCATCCACGGACTGGTAACAATATGTATCC